>CM043019.1:124763904-124881272 GCA_023690525.1 Holotrichia oblita | reverse complement strand
CTTTATTTTTTTCTTTGTTACCTCCACACAATTCATTTTTCTATTTGATCTAACCGTGCCAAGTAGATGGGTTTTCCTTTTTAGTAATTCACGTCTAACGTTCAAGTGACACAGATTTGCACACATTTTCTCCAGGTATCATAGCATTTTGAAATTGTTCCAAAAGCTTTTGAAGTAGTGGTGATATTTTGTGAAGCCTATTAAAATTTTCATTGCTAGCAGATTCATTATCGTTAAATGTAACATTGAATGAAGTTGTCCAACACAATTTCTTGGCATTTTTTTCATGTAAAAAATTTTGGCTCCAATAGTCCCGTAATTGTGGTGTTTTTAATAATCCCACCCAAATAGTTATTCCAAAAAAAGTCTCTAATTCACGAGAATTAGTTGGAGTCCACAATTTTGTCTTAGATTTTTCTGATAACGGTCTTTCTAGAGTTGTTTGATTAGCGTAAATGTTTGTTTGATCAACTATATCAGTAATGATTTCGTCAGTTACAAATAGCTTGTAAAAGTCATAAGCTTCATTGATAAAAAGGTCATATAATTCAGCTTTTATGCCAAGATTGTTTGAAATGAAATCAAAATGTTTCAGAGTCGAACCATCTACAGGACTCCAGATCAAATTCAATTGTCTCCTGAATTCAAGAATTCTATAAATTAATGTATAACTAAACATTAGAAAATATTTTTTGAAGTTAAGACTGTGACACTAGGAGGTCCTGCAATTGCACTGCCCTTGATGTTATTTTTTGTGAGTTTTCTACGCGTTACAGGTATATTTGAAGAATGTGAATCGTCACTATCACTTGGCAGGTATTCATCAGATGATTTACAATCACTTCTTCATCGGACATCAATTCATCAAACAATTTTTGCAACCTCTGTAGCTCTTTTTTATAGGAACACATTTTAACACTGTTACATAAAGCGCTCAATACGATAATAAAAAGGCAATACAATATTCTGTACAGAAATACTCGTACTTTAGACAAGAATGAACTTGCATTTTTGTATTTTGTGTATGACATCGATACCACGTGGCCCTTAACAAAAAATGTTATTCTAGTGTTGGTGTGGCATCAATGCGATGCCTAATTCTTTTTTATTGCATTATAAACAAAAAATTTATTCATTTTGATAAATGTTTATGTTATTTGTATCTATATAATTAATGTAAACCATTTAATAAAAAATATAGCCCCGCTCCAGAGATGGCATCAACAAATTTATATGCCAGGGCTCAACATGTTAAGAAGCATTTCCGGGCCCAAGTTCATAGAAACTTTTATTCATACTTTTGTATGTACAATCACCCCTTCTATTCTTTAAGGGTTGTTTGTGGACATCCTGTATATTGAGTACAGTAATGACGTTACAAAAAATAATAATAATAGTGCATATTGTATTCAAGATGTTTAGCAAACAATATGCAGGAATAATTTAGATCGAAATGCACTTATTCTCTCCACGTTACAGCATGTGGATACTGTCCTAATATTATAAATACTATATACATAAATTACAATCTAAAAGTTTCAGAGCTACACTTCACAACATAAATAATGGGACATCGAACTCGAAATCTTTCAAGTATATTAAAAATTAATACATACGTAAATAAACTTACTTAACGGAGTTACATCGTTATTAGCTGCGGTTTTCCTCAGTTGCGTTTCCCACTCTTCCTGCGTTACTTTCCTAAGCATCTCTGTAGATATCGTAGATTGCAGAACTGCCATCTTTAACAAAACGTACAATGAGAAATTAAATACATAAAATCACCCGTTCACCTACCTGTTGTTTACTATTAGTCTTATTCTCATTCTCGCAGCCTTTCTCCTCATCCGAACCACATTCTGATTCACTATCCGCTAGCAAACTGACACCGTAATCTAAAACATCGTGCAGTGATATTGAATTTCGTGCTAAACTCAACGCTCTTTGACTGGGGACTCATATCGAGCTCGTTTACTGAAAGTATCGAACACACACCATTTCTAAGATAATAATCGTTTAATTTGTCACAAAATAATATTTAATAAGCAAGAATTTTGCAATGAGAAATTCTTCGTTGCTCATCTCAATTGATATTTCGTTCTAATTTATATACTTACCGTGAAGGTGATCTGTCCATTTTGCACGAATTAATGTCTAGAGGTTGTAATACGTCATTTGCGATCATTCCCGTTTATAAAATTTAATGCTTATACTAAATTAATTAAATCGTGAACTCTGAAAATATCTATCACACGTTCATTCTGCAATAAAATATACTTCCCTCCAATAGAATGAATTTAGCGGGTAAAGGAATCATGATCGATAAGACAGTATTCTGCGGTATACGTTTTTGAAAGAATCCTGTACACGAGTAAAATTTAATTGCATGTTTTTACAATATTTAATATTTTATTACCAGTTTACGAAAAAATATATACAAATATTTATATAAAATAATAATCAAAAGATATAAATAATGATAACAGGATTACAATGGCATCTGTATTATTGATTACCATAATCTGTCTGGTTGTTACATTATTACAGGCTCACGAAGTATTTATCGTCAAACTGTTTTAGCAAATTTGTTTCGGAATTTTTACACTCCCTCCTCTCCCTCCCCCAACGTCAGGAATAGTAATCTGGTCCTGGTCATTGCTCATTGCTCAAAATGGGTGGAGAAGTGGTCCTCGAAAGTATTCGCCTATAGTTTTATATTATGAGTAGATAAAACTACCCTGTCTTTCCCTGTTATTATCAAGGGCAATTAAATTTAGGTGGATACGGGATTTTTTTCGCAAAAGAAAAGTTCAAATAAACGCGTGATAAAATTTGTAAATTTATCTCGATACTTTGTATTAAATAAAACATTACTTCGCTTATTATTAAATCATTCACATTGTTAGTTTTTTTTTTGAAATAATGTAATAACGCAAACAGTTAACGCCATCTGTATTTAAATGACGCAAGTTATATCTTTATAGTTCATTTTGTGGCCGTTTATATTAATGAACTCTACAGTATTCCAATATTTTGAGAAAAAATATGTAGATATTCATGCAGAGATAAACAAAGGATATAAATAATTACAACAGCATTACAGTGCCATCTGTATCACCGATTCCCACGATCTACCTGGTCGTAATATTATTACAGGAATTTATAGCATTTTCTTCGATGGGTTGTTGTAGTAACCAATAGATATCGCACTGATTATTGTTATGGTTACAATCGTATAAAAACAATATTACTCAGAAATTATCACATTGTACAAACATTATTTGTAAGCTATCATAGCAGACTTGATTTTTAAAATGATGAATTTTTGGACTCGCCCAATGCAAATTTTTTGTGTTGGGTGAATAAACTATAAATGAACATTCAATAGCCTTAACTTCGCTCATTGCTGTGTTTAGTTACCGGTGCAAATTATTGGTATATATCGTATATATAGATTCAATTCAAAATTAGGGAAAGGTGAATTTATCGAATGAATAAGAACTACAAAATGAAAATGCCAAAAAAACAAGGCAAAACTGCGAAGAATTCTGAAAGACAGATTAGAGGAAATCGGCAACGGAAAAGCAAAAAAATGTTTCAAACTCCTGCTGCTCTATTTTACGTGCCGATCACCAGAATAAAAAGGCGGTGATTTGCTATAATTAAAAGACTTATTAAAGAATCCGGTCCAAATAATAAAAAATTCCGTTAAGAGGAGGGTATCCCAATTAAGCACTGAAACTTGACTCAGGAAAACTGTGAGACGTGAAGATAAGATATCTTACACTATAAGATACATCCCAACAAACATGATCTGCTGGTAAATGACCGGGCCATTACTGGTAATACTGGCAGTACGCCGGCATAAAAACTATGTATTGGCCCATCGTCAAAAAAGCGCAGGTATTTTCCTTATTTACAAATGTACACAACATTGTACATTTTTTACGCTGGGCCACTACTTGAAGTCTGCAGAAAACGACTAACAGCATCCAGTGCATTTAGAGTAATGGCCCTTCATCTAAAAACGATTGTTATAAACACTTTTAAATTCGGCGCGCTTTGTGTACTACGACAGAAAATCACTGATTGGTGAATTTCATATATCACGTTATGGTTGATTGTAGCGTCCGCTTCATGTCCACTTAGAGCCGTTATGAAAATGGCGTAAGTCTTGTGAATTGTGAGGTGGGTAAAATAAGAACGGATTCTCTAGTGCGTTACATATACGTTAAATTAGTATTGAAAGTCACAAAATGGAAGACATCAACAAGAGGTATGTATTTGTTAAATTAATGTTCTTATTTAAGTTAATTATAGACTATAATTTTTATTCATGTAGCAAACAAAATGAAACGAACTGTTAGTAAACGAAGTGTTTATAGACAGGTTAATAAATCTGTGCAAAATATTTTTAAACTAGCTCAAGTTGAAGCTTTAATCGAGAATTGTCAGCATACTAATTATACAGCAGATAGAGACAACATTGCAGGTATCGATTTAAAAGTAGATGAGTTTACAGTTACAGCTGGTGATATTACAGCTGATAATAATTCACCAAAGCAACACTGTAACTATGCAGATGGTAAAAGTCAACAAATTGACAGCGAGGTATTAATTAATCATCAAACTTTGCACTATGATTTTAATGGAGATATTGCAACAACTAATAATGAGAATCGAGATGACAATCTACCAGCAAATGGTATCTCGAATAAATCATCTGATCCCAACTATTTCTTAAAATGCTGGGCATTAAAAAATAATATAACTCATTCAGCACTCGGTGAATTATTAACGTGGCTTAGAACTAAACCCAAAATTTCCAACTTGCCTAAAGATGCCCGAACGTTATTAGAAACACCAAAATCAAACAATATTGAACAAATGGGATCAGGTCAGTTTTACTATTTTGGTATAAAAGATAATTTAAACAAAATTCTTTCAAATCTTGAAACAGTTCCGGAGTTTTTAGAATTAGATTTTAATGTAGATGGTTTGCCAATTTATAAAAGTAGCAATACATCATTTTGGCCTATTTTATGTAAGATTTATAATATCAAAAGTGATGTATTTCCTATTGCTATTTTTTGTGGTAGTAGCAAGCCTCCATTACATGAGTACTTTAAGAAATTTGTCGATGAAATAAAGTTATGCTTGGAATTAGGATTTAATTTTAATGGTACTGCCATTTCTATTATAATCAGATGCTTTTGTTGTGATACCCCAGCCCGTTCATTTATAAAAAATACAAAAGGTCACAATGCATATTATGGCTGTGACAAATGTGTTCATGGAAAACTGGTAAATCACAAAATGTTATACCTAGACACAAACGCGGTACGTCGTACAGATGAAGACTTTCTACATCAGCTAGATGATCAACACCACAAAGGTACCTCTCCACTGACAGCATTAAACATTGGACTAGTTACAGGATTTCCCATTGATTTCATGCATAATTCATGTCTTGGTGTAATGCGAAAGCTACTATTTTTCTGGCGCGACAAAGGTCGTTGCTATGGAATAAATAAAATGAAAATTGCTGCTCTTAATACCAAAATTGAAACTATAAGCAAATTTTGGCCACGAGACTTCAATCGAAAACCGCGTTCATTACAAGAGCTAGAAAAATGGAAAGCAACTGAGTTGCTGAATTTTATGTTGTATTCAGGTCTTGTTTTGCTAAAAGATGTATTACCTAATCGATTATATTGCAACTTTGCTACTTTGAAGTTCGCAATGACTATATTATTGTCCAGTAATTTGAACAGTATTTACAACAATTACGCAAATCAATTGTTATGCTTATTTATCAAAGAATCAATTCAAATTTATGGAGAAGAATTTTGTACATACAATACCCATTCATTGCTTCACTTGGCAGGAGATGCAAAGAAATTTGGTTCTTTGTGTGATATAAACTGTTTTCCGTTTGAAAATTATTTAAAACACCTAAAATATTTGTTAAGAAAACCAAATATGCCTTTGCAACAAGTTGTGAATAGACTAGTAGAACAATGTAATATTCAAGTAAATTCAGAACATAGCACAACTAACATTTCTGTTTCTGGGTGTGATCGGAATGTTGAAAGAGGAATCAAAGACCAGTGGGAAGGTACTATGTATAAAAGATTGTACTGCAAAGAATTAACATTGACTAATTCTAATGGCGATAACTGCGCTGTTTCAAAGGATGGACAGCTTTTAAAAATAATAGCTATAAATAAAAACAACGAATCTATAAGTATTATTGCGTCAAAACTTGAAATTATTGGCCCTTTTGTGGGGTATCCTGTTGATTCTTCTCTCTTTATGGTATTTAAAGTTAAACAATCTGAAAGTCAAGTGTATATCTCTTGTGAAGTCGAAAATATACAGCAGAAGGGGTTATTACTGCCATATGAAGATATTTTTGTCTTCATGCCATTAACGCATAATTTATAATAGTCGCAAAGTTTATATATACTACGATATTTTTACTGAACTTGTAAGTATTCTCATAGACAATTATCATCATAACTGGAACACAATATTGTGAACAATGTCTTTACGCATACAAGGATATTTTAGACCATGCAATCCGAATTTTAGTGTTCCACTTATGTTGAGATGTAGTATACATGTTGTACCTATTAATTATCTTATATACTTCTGTATACTATTATAACTACGAATTTATATTGTTTTTATGTTATAGAAAATTTGCTATTGTGGAATTTCCCGATGAAGAAGTTGGTGACAGTCTGCCGATGGAAATTATTGGTTCCTCATGGATTTTTTACCAAAACAATGAAACCTGTTGTTTTTGGCCTACACATATAAAAACACAAGAAGCTAGAATTAAGTTTATTGTTAGCGACTTACCGCTTGACACTACAAAGTGTTCAGTGTGTAAAGTTAATGTAAAATATTACGGATGTAAGTAACTTTTAAAAGAATGATTGTTTTTTAATTTTATTTATTGTCGTGTTACAGCTACTTATGAAAAGACTGCAGAAAAAATTAAGCTGCTCTTAAATAATCAGAGCAGTGTTTCACAAAGTGACAGTGATGCTATTGGCAATATAGAGAATCGTCCTATTCAAAAAAGAAGAACAGTATGGAAAAAAATGCGTGAAGACTTTTTAGAAGATTTCTCAGATGAAGAGTACATACCTGAACCGCCAAAATTACCAAAAACATCAGTCATAAGTACACCGTTTAATAAATATTCAGAGAAAGTGCCTCAAGCCATTGATTTAGGTAATTTTAACATTACTTTTCTGTGCAAAGTGTTAATTTTATTTGGTAGGTAATGAAGATGTACCAAATGTGGGTAGTCGCTGTACATCTCGTCTTTCAAATATAACCAATTCAGATAAGACAATAACTAACAGCAGCAGCCATTCATGTAATTGTACACATGAGGGTAATACATTATATAAGTGTATGTATGTATGTAGTTATTATATTTTTTATGTCCACAGTTGTCTTAAAATCCGTGTTGGCAAAAGTTGAAGAAATATGTCGTCAACAGAATTATGTTATAAAACTTATTCAACAAAGTACACATTTTGACTTGGGTGCTAGTACCTCTACTCAAGACCAGCTTCCTGGTCTTCCTATTGAATGTGAGGCAGACTTAAATAACTTTGAAATGTCACTCAATGAAGAAACTTTTATGACTACTATGGTGAGTATGTTTTAAATATTACAACTTTTATTTCAAATTCTTAATTTTGCGGTGATTAATTTTTAATAATCTCTAGTGCTTAACATTGCAAGTCGTGGGAGGTAAAGATGTACTAGATACGGCACGAAGAATTATTTCAAGAATTATATCAAATAAATTGGCCTTACTATTGAATTGGTCTGGTCGTAATAATAAAATTGGATTTTCAAAATTTACGAATATAGTACAGCTAATTACAGGTACTGCTGCGTTGAATTGTTTTGCTTTTGTTTTATGATGTGAAATTTGTAACAGTTGCAGTCAGGAAGAATCCATTTTCTAGGATGGCTACGCAGCAAGAAATTGAAGGAGTAATAAAAATTTGGCTCAGGAATGCTGCAGATAGAGATGGGGGGAGATCGAAAAGGATAAAAAAGAACATCACTAGTATAAATTGCGAAGATTAAATCTATTACTTAAGTATGTTCTTACATTTTTCTTTGTTAATACATAACTACTATTTGAAAATATATTTCTCAGTTTCAAATTAGTGGGTTTCTTTTATTATTTTAAAGTTTAGATTTTAAAGAAAATTTCCCCAAGCAATTTTTCCATCTACATCTACAAATACATAGTTATTCTTCATATTTATTTAGATCTAACGCCTTCATACCCGTAAGCGAATCTGCGTTTTCTATGTAATAATACTACAATAAAAAAATAAATAAATGCCTATAATTGTATGTTTTTTGTCAAAGGATTAATATCTATCGGTGACTTTGTTACTATAAACGCGTAGTGAAAATTATATAAATTTTTTGCAGTGTAGATCACTATCGCTAAATACACAGCATTACTGCACTGGCGTGGCATTGGATAAGTTACTGAAAAGTATTATATATCGAGTAGCGGCCCAACATTCAATTTATACTCTATCGTTGTATCGTACCAACACTGGCAATATATCGGTCCAACAGTGCTGTTACGAATAATTTCTGTCTTAGCCGAACGTCGGCCAGTGTGACACTGCGACGCTGGGCCAACATCGAATGCCGTTAGTGGGCCAGTACCTCAAAAAAATTTTGCAGGCGCTTAAACAGTGCAGGCCCAGTGAATCGGTGTTTGTTGGGATAGGTAAGTGTATTCTACGAATTTTTAAGTTTTATGAACCCAGGTACGTACAAAAATTGTACCGGGTTGTTCAAAAATTAATTAGTATTAATAGATATATAACTTTTATCGGTAAATCGGTATAAAAATATATCTCTCAATTTCTTCAAATAACTAGTAGTGCTTTATATACAACTATTATAAAGTAGTAACTTCAACGTTTACCAGGGCGGTATCTATTGTATTAAAAGCTACAGCTCTGTTTCTAATCAATAATTGGAATAATTTATATAAGTACGTTAAGTGCAGGTTTCTATAAGAGATATTCGCCATTCCTTATTGATTTAGTTTAGTAATATATTTTGTTAGGATACAAAAATATAATGGAAATTACGACAGGACTCGAAAAAATGATAATATTTTCTATACACATACATATAACAAATCGATATATAAAAACGTCGATTTTTTTAAGGATGACTCGTTTCTGCCTGCTTGCTGCTTGCCATAACTTGTTTAACTGAGCTAGTCATGCTGAAGATCTTATACAGCAAGTAACGAAATAACCACCATAATTTAAGTGAAGTTGTTTTTAAGGTCAAAATGAAATAAGTAACTCGCTTTTTAAAGTAATTTACAAATATGTCTTTAGAAATATTACATCCAAATCAACTTTCAGGTGCTATCTGTACTTACATGGCGCAAGTTATACTTTCACTTCGTTTTTTGGCTAGCGACTGTAGACGAACACCTTTTATAGAAATCTGTTTTCTGCAAACCACCCCATGCATAGTTTAGAAATGGTGGCAGTTACCTAAAGATGCCACTTCAAAAAAAAAATAAGGAAAATAGAACCACAAGAAAATACGTACTTTCTATGCTCAAAATTACTTTCATAGCGATGGTAAACATGCTTCGGTAGGTTAATGGAATTTTTGGATAAGACTCAAGACTCGTATAGGTTTTTTTGCCTATTGTTGATAAAAAAATCGTTGAATGCTACCACTTTTTTGTGGTTGGTAAAATAATTACATTAAATCAGAGGGGTCAAAGTATTGTTATTGATGATCCAGTCTCTGATGTTTGTTTGAATTCTGGTGATCCTCAGGGTTCGATTTTGGGACTTCTATTGACCAAATATCTATCTGGCAATAAACATTATTCCTTGGGTTTTTAGAAAAAGTCTAAAATCTTTGTTTCACTGAATCTCGTCATATTTTGATGAAGGAGATCATTTTCATAACAACTTTCTAGATTATTCGGATATGTTACATATTTTTGTAGTTTCATCGCTATCAGAAACTAAACTATGTCACATTATGACAATTTTGTGACATTAAGACGTTTCCTAAGCGTTAGATAAACGTTTTTGCTAACGCTTAGGAAACCTTTTAAAACGTTTTACAAACGTTATATACTATCTGGGAAGCAAAAACACGCCAACGACAATATCTGCACATTTATTGCAATATAAGAAATCCACGTTGGTAGGTGAGGCTTTAATTACAACGAAAAGAAAAAGGCAAATCTAGTTTATAAGGACTTTCAAGACGACCCTGGTTAACTTAAATCATTTTTACGAATGTATGACAAATACGATTTTAATACTTTTTCAGCCTAACAATATTTTATAAAAAGAACACAAACATCAAAAAATCATCGGTGAATTTTAATCTGAAATGTAACCATAACTCCCTAGAAAATTGACGAAAAATTACGTCAATTTTAGCGTTTACACATTCCAATAAGTTCAAGGTCAAAAACTTCATGAATTTATTTGACCGTGTAAACTGGGTTTAAGTTCATGAAATCCTCTACACTTTGGGGTCTGTTGCTCCTGAATGTTCGACATGTTGCAATGGTCGTGTTCAGTTAAGATATTGGTAAGTTACAGGTCGACCAGAATCTCGTGGCAGTTGCGCTTAAGTCAGAGAGGTTGGGTAAAAGTATGACGTAGCTGTGATTGGCGCGATGATGTAAGAGGCGAATCTAATGGCTCATGCCTGAATGCCTTCGGCTACTTACCAGTTATTTCTACCGGTCGCCATTTTTCTGAGTACTTACCGGTTTCTTCACCTATCGCATCATCTAACAGATGGCCCAGACATATATATGCTTATTCAGTTTCACCTGTCGATAATGGCAGATCTTCTTCAGGATCGCAATCAACTTGTACACTACATCAACTTTTTTTAAATCCAGCTTTGCAGAAACAATTCATTAATAGATTTTGTAAGCTCAGATAAACTTCGAATATCTGTCATCATGTCAAAATATGTTTTAAAATCAATTGTTGATAGTATAATTTGAAATTTTGTATGATAATCTGATCCAAGGACTGACAAATTGATATTGTGTTTGGCAGTAACTATATAGAGCTTATACTGTCTAAATAAGTAATAAAATAAGTTGCCTTTTTTGGATTCTTATTTCGATCGAACTGGAGCAAGCATTTACACATGATTTTCTCTCTCAAATCTTTGTCGCTGGCATTATTTGCAAAGAACAAAATGGTTAGTCTGCTTTTAGACAACTTTCCACCTATTCATTTTTCTTCTTTGAGGGACCGCATCCGTTTATCGGAAAGTATTTAGCATTGAAATGCGGTTCCAGGAAATTTGTTCGGTTAGGTGAGATATCCACTAATTAAAGCTGTCCGCAAAGAGAGCTTTTACTGTAATACTTAATAATTATATAATAAATCGCAATTTTCTGCCAACTACCACAAAAACTGTAGCAAAACATTAAATAAATTAAAAAAAACATCTAGTTTATATAAAAATCGGTCTTTATTCATAAGAAATAAGCACACTTGGTACATAATCACTAAATACTTGACAACGCAAAAGGTTGTATTCAGTAAAAAAAAAATAAACAAGTCAGAAATAATCCGTATTCCAGTATTTACGAAAGAAAGTGCACAATAGTAACGAAAGAATGTAATTAACAGAAAGGAAATTATACAAAATTTGTCGCTGGACAACTGTACAGAATCTGTAGTCGTATTATCATTATTATAATACATAGTACGAAAGAAAGAGATTGGTATAATAGATGGCACATGCACAGCAATTTTAACTGTGCCTCGAGAATTTGGTATCCTGTGTACAGTAGTAAATAGTAATACATTACGATATTATGAAGTTCTTTTTCGAAAAATCAAATAGGAAATTAAAAAAAAATAACATATTTCTTTTTCTCATTTAGTCATCAGCATATTTTACAATTCATCTGATCAATCGTAGTTTTTTTCAATTATTACAAAATTGTAGTAACGATAAATTGAATAATAATAATAATGATTATCATCGTTCTTTATTATTCTCTTTTTTTTATAATAATGATTTTTTTATTTTATACTCTTATTTTCTTCATCGTTATTATTATTTTATTTTTATTATTATTACAACAGTGTTTGTACTGCTTGGTAAATGCTAAACAGTCTCACATTAACACACTCACCACTTGAGCATATCAAAATCATATAAAAAATATCCGTCATCACATATGGACTGAACCTGCAGGTACGCTCTTATCCTAGCTCTTAGAGTAGTTATCACAATATTGTAACGAACCACCTATGCTCTCGAAAGGTCACATCTGATACTGAAGATACGGAATGGTATGTAAGGTACGATTTCATTTTTTTTTTTTTTCATCGATAAATATAGGAAATTATAAAATATATAAGAATAAAGTTATAAAAGAAGAGGAACAATATAAGACGATACAAGATGAAAAATCATCGCTTATTATTGCTTTCGATTCATCACATTCAATGAAACTCCAATTATAATAATTGTATACGACAATTATTGCTATATGTTCGAAGAAATTAAACGAAGTTAGAAAAACTAGCTGCTCCGATTTAATACTGTCACAGTGTCAAGCTGTAATGTCAAAAAAAAAGTGACAAGTCATTATGACAGTTGTGTAAATAATGGGTAGTTGTCATAGTAATATACACATTTGGTTAAAAGTATAAATACGGTTTAACAAATTTAATTCGCCAGTTATTTACAGCATAATACTGAAAATATAAATTATGCTTAAATGTCGACAAATTATTCTACTCATTACCTATAGAAGGTTGTCTTAAAAGTTAATTTTTATTGAAAATTTATTTTTGCCTCATTATAACTTGCGACAGTCTCACAAGCAAGAATTAAATAATTAAAGGCAAAAATTTTCAATATAAAATGGTATTTTAATTAATATATAAACAGAAAATCAGATCGCCAGTTTTTTTTACTTCGTCCTCGATAAAGACATACAAAATAAAAATATTCCAAAAAATGTTATATCACATTTTCAGGTTATATACTACAGATTCGAGAAGATTGTATGTATTGTAGGTGTAGGGTGGAGATAAAAAAAAAGAAAAATATGTAAAATTAGAAATTGTACCTCACATTCCATTCACCACCGTACAGAGTACCCTCTTCTTCATTGGGGGGTCATTAAAAAAAATAATAATTAAAAAAAAAAGAACAGTCAAAAAAGCAACTTTTTTCCTCGCTCGACGAAAAATCAAAACATCGGATAATGATGTTTTTCCGTTTTTCAATCGTCCTCTCCTGGCGCCACGTATAGTTTTTAATTTTTTTTTTCAACCACTCGGGCTGGGAATAGCTGGCGTTGAAGTAGGAGGTACCAGCATCTGACGCGCCTTCAAGCGTCTCTGTAACAGGAGACTCTCACTGGGCGGGCTGAGGCCATGCGGCGGTGCCGAATCTTGCGGGTAAACGTTCGGCCTCTCCAGATAATCCAAACACATGCTGAAATGCTGTTGGACCACCCGATTGACGGCCATAGCGCTCTCGGCGAACTGCGACAATTCCCGCGCAGAATTGTTCTTTTTATAACGGCCGGTGTTGGCAAGGGCATCGTGTCACTAGCACACCTCAACCATGGATGGTTCAAGACGTCAGCAGCACTCAAACGGTCACTGGCGCTCTTCACGAGCAACTTCGAGATTAGATCTTTAGCCTGGATGGAGATGTGTCCCCATTCCGGCTCGGGAAATCGTATCGGCCCTCCTGGATGCTTTGGAAGAGTAACTTCTGACATGCTTCGCAGTTATCTCCCCTTTCCCATCCGCAATCCGCGCCGCATTTACCGTAGAACGGAGGATATCCGCATAGTAGGATGTAGGTGATGACTCCCAACGACCATAGGTCGCAGCGTTTGTCGTAAGCGACCGAATCCGAGTCGCCGATGAATGCTTCGACGACCTCGGGCGCCATGAATTCGGCGCTACCGACCGGGGTGAGCAGTTGAGGCGTCGCCAGCGGGCTAGATACGCTTGCCTGGAATCGTATGCCCGAACCAAGGTCAAGGTCGCAGATCTTTATCGGGCATAAGCTCTCCCGTTTCACGCACAAGATGTTCTCCGGTTTGAGATCGCGATGGGCGATACCCTTTGCGTGCATGAAACTCAACGCCGATGCGACCTCCCGAACTATTTCGGCTGCTGCTGCCTCGCTGAAGTATTTGTACTCCTGGATACGCCGTAGCAATTGACCACCGTTGATCTGTAATAAGAGGAAATATTTTTTATAGAATTATGCTAATAATAACTTTTCTATCGATAGAATTTTTGTATTCTGCGTATTTAAAACGAAAAAGAAACAAACAAAAAAAAACATTGCAGTGGAATGACCCGCTTTTTTATAGCAATAAAACTCACTGTGGTAAATATTATTGAGGTAGTAGGTTGTTTACATGGTATGTTGACGCCATATTGCCAAATCCGTAGCCTTCACTTATTTTTAAATTAAAAAGAAATAATACACAATTTCAAGGTTGAAATGTTTTGTTTTGTACATTTAAATCATATAATTTTCAGCTTAGCTAACGTTAATTAAAGACAGCAAGATTACATTTTATCAATTTTTCAAGTTATTCTACGAGATCCGAATTTTGATTATGAATGCCACGATGGCAATACTTAACTGTCGGTGAGACTTTTATCATGAACCTAATTTCATTTATTCACTTAATTTAATTCAATTAATTTGCTCAGATTTAATCTACATTTCGTATGCTATTCTTTTATTATGGCATTGTTAAAGGTAAAGGCACCTATGGATGACACCTTAAGGCAAGAAATTTCATTTGAAATGTTATAAATTTAGTATTCAGAAATATTTGGAGTTTTTCTGTGGTATGTTGCATTGTAAGGGTATATGCTTTTACATATTTGACAGTCACTTTCATGTTTTGTTACATATCTATCTTTTAAATAATTTTTGTTTGTTTGTAGTTTTTGGAATCTATAGATGACACTTCAGCTTTTTTAATTTCTAGTAGATGACACCCTATATCGCCAATAAATGACACAGAGAAAATATGCACAAAACTTATTTATTAAACAAAATAAAAAATGAATTCTTGTTTATAAAAAATATAATTATAATTATAAATAGAAATGTTATTCATAATTATCCATTTCGAGAATTTTAAATCATCCTCTGGCATTTATAGGTTTTGTTGGTACAATTTTTTCTATGATGTCATCTCTGTTGTACCATATGCAGTCCTCAAAAAGAGGCCATTTGTAATTAGGTCCACTTTTTGCCATAGAACTTATAAAATATGTCCTATCATTTTCATCAATTTCTTTTATTTTTCCTGAGTAATATTTATTTAAATATTTGACGATGACGTAAGTATTTTGCATTATATTGTACTATGTTCTTCCTGGTTGGTCGTTCCATTATCTGATGCTCTGCCCAACTCAATATCATTATCAGATTCTAGAATTACTTCGGCAGAATGATCAGTATCTGACGATGAAGAAATATAATTTTGCTTCTTTCGTTTTTGTTTCTTGGTCTTTGTATCTTTTCTCTCACCAACGCCTCTATTTTTTTTCTTCGCGTTTTTGCTTCCTTTTTAATTTTTCCGCTTCATCTTTCTTCTTCTTATTTTCTTTATTCTCATAATATAACTTCTCCAAGAATCTGAAGTTGCTACAGAAGGTAGTTTTACTTTGGATTTTGTTTAGTTTTGTGTCCGATTTAGGTTTTGGCCAAAATAACATTTTTTTGAATGGAGTTGGTATATCAATGCCAACATCAATATTTTTAATTGGAGTTTGCTGTTGAGGACTTCTCTATTCTGGAAAACACCACCTTGGATATCGTCTTCCACCTGAACATTAGTTTTGAGAGGTATATTCTTCTATATTCTGGAAAACGTCAGCGTGGATATCTTCCGCCTCAACGTTCATTTGACTGTTATTTCCATCAGTCTCCTCAAAAACATTAGTTTGACTATCCTCGGGGATATCTTCTTCCATAGCATCAGGAATTTCGTTAACGGTTATTTCCCGATTAACAATATTTTTTACTTTTGTCCAAACAGTATAAAGGGAATTTTTATTTTTGAAAGTTAATTGCTCTAGAATTAAAAGGATAAAGGCTACAGGTACGAAATCCATTTACTAGGGTTTCTACTTTTAATTCATTAATAACCTTTTTCAACAATAGTATAAAATGTTCACGCTTTAGTTTTGAACCATCTTTTTCAATCCTCTATGTCTGTACTGCACCTTTCCACAATTGCTCCATTGGTCGAAATACAGCCACATCCAAAGGCCGCAGAATATAGGTGGCATTAAGATATAACGCTATTAATTCAATGCCGTGGCTGATACAAAAGTTACTTAAATTTAGGATAAGACGACTTGCATGACCATTAACAAAATACAGAATAGGCAAAGGTATGTTATTAGCAAGTAGCCATGGATGCGAAATATTTGCAACATATTCAAAAGAAACTCTCGGCTGTCATCCAACCTGATTCCGGTTTTTCCAACACCCCAAAATGGAGGAATTGTATATTTATGCAACATGTGAAGGTATTCTCTCGTAAGAAAATACCACCATAGGAAGTGCAACTATCCCAGCTGCACTCACAACCATCAGAATATACTGTTTTACTGCCCTTTTGCACTAAAACCTTATCACCTTTGGGACTCATGAAAAAGGCCGATTAATTAAAAATATCAAGAATTTTTCTCTCTCGAAATATATTGACGGAGTTCTAGAAATCAGTTTTCTATTTTACTTTTTGTTAGACTTGCTGCTATTTTGTGGTGTACGAATTGAAACTTCAGGGTGCCTTCTTAAAAATAGCTCGTAGCACTTTCGCCCTGGCCTTCTGTTTATAAACTTTGTCGTTTTATTTAAAGATTTGCATAATGAATGAACAAAATCCAGCAACTGGTATTTTGTAACAGGGAAACCTCTGTGGCCTAATTCCATATATCCACTTTACCAGATTATTTTCTTCTTCAATACTCAACACAGATTTGGGGCCCATTTTGGCATCTTCTGGCAACAGGCGGATTTTACGGACATATTATTTTCACGAATGCTCGTTAATGCTTCATTTGTTAAGTCAGATTTTTCATATTTAAGAATTTTATTTTCGTTTTTCTTTGGCATTTTGATAACTAAAGAAAGATTACATTGTATTAGAAGACAATATCTTCAGTTGCAAAAGTAATAATAGTGGTACAAAAGGGAAATTTTAAAAGGTGTTTATTTTGCAAAATTTGTCTGTTCTTTAAAAAAATATACTTGGAATTGTTAGCCATCAATTTACAACAAATTTAGTTGTTCACAAACTTTAGCCAATGCATGCACCCGGCAACCTTATGCATGACATAGCATGTCATCTATTGGATCTGATCATCTTTAAGTACTGTTACTTAAAAAGGTCAATGTCTTCAAAGAATACAGTTTCTTGAAATTTTAATCGTAAGTGTCCAAGTGGCATGCATTGGGCATATTTAATAGTTTGTTATCCTAAAGCTGACACCTCAATTATAATCCCACATTTTTATATTTTGTCTATTAGGATAACTACATAATCAATGAAAAGCCTTTATTAATTCAATAAAAGAATTACAACCGGAAATAATTAATATAATATAATACAATAAACCGGAAAATGCCTGAATAAGTCTCTAGCTGGTTCAAAACATTTAACTGACTTTTCTGCTTATAAATAAATTAAATATTTGAATTTTGGTGTCATCTATTAGAGCAGTATCATCTTTTGGTACATTTACCTTAATCAATATTTTTAATAATAAAAAAGGTAAAATCACCCACCTTTTCGAAGACCAAATAGAACTTCTCCTCGTCCTCGAAGTACTCGGTCAGCTGTATGATATTGGGATGACCTTGGCAGTGGTGGAACGTTTCGACTTCGCGGAAGACGCGCGCCCGTGCGTGTCCCGGCACCTTGTCGATGATTTTGACGGCGAACTCCTGATCGGTGTACATGTTGACGCACGTCTGCACGCTGGCGTACGCCCCTTCGCCTAAGATCTCGCCGGTCAGCTTGTACAGGTCCTGGAAGCAACTGGAGACGAGCGACGAACCGGTGCGTTTCTTCTTCCTGCGCTTCCTCTTCGCCTCCTCCTTGCGGCGGGCCAGTTCGCGTTCGCGCGTAGCGGCATCCATCTGATCGCCGCTGTCGGAGCCGCTACCGCCGCCGCCATTACAATTCCGACCATCTCCTGTAACAAAAATAAAAAATCATTTTTTTTACGGCATTTGCACATTTAATAGATCAAAAACTAATTACAAGCCACGTTAATGAAGTGTAGTAACAATGGTCTTGTTTAGTCATTATTTATCGATAAGCTTTTATTGCTTTGGCTAGTAGGGTGATTCCTGCAATTATACCATGGACACCTATTATACGCATTTTTGGTTTGGCTCGACATTTTCAACGTTTAAATGGTTTGCTGGTAGATTCGCCAGAACTACAATTAACCACACGTCCGTAGGGCCTCTGTCTGGTCTAAGGCCTGACGAAAGATCAATTAGCAATTTTTCCTCTAACCACAGGGTCTTTCCACAATCAAGGAGTTTTGAAGATCTGCGCCAGGATGAATAAATCGCGGCAGGGTGCTAGTCTGCCATCAATAAGATTGTTCTAGTCTCCACAAGAGGAGGGAGGGGAAGGGTCTATCGGAATTTAGCTCCAACAAGTACTGGTACAATGGGTTCTCCGACCGAAACGCCCTCTTGCTAGCGCCATCGCATACTCGCTCAAAGGCAAGATGTTCAGATCTCTATGGATTTGGGCATTACTCACTGCGACGATGAATGTGCCAGGTTCTCAAGGGTGTTGAACCTTCTAACTGATGATATATTGGTGCTGGACCAGGTCAGCTCAGGGCATCATATTTTAGAATTAGCCGGAGAAACACCGTATAAATAATGAGCTTAATCCTTAGACTCAAGGAGCTCTTGCAGCACAAAGGAGGAGCTAGAGTTGCACGTGCACGAAGGAACTTGGCTTCAGGACCAGGTCAAAAACAGCTCACGAGGGGCCCTTATACAGCGTGTTCACGTCGAGTGGTTGGACCAGAAGTGACTTAGTATATCTATTATTGATAATCTTATATTGTTACAATATGGAGAGAGAAACTAAAAAAAAAAAACTACAGGTGATAAAGAAAAGCAAGAACCTCCGATGCTTTAGAGGAGAATACGCAGAAAACTGTCGCTAGCTTGGTATCCAAACAAAAAAGCATAGATAACAAAAGAATTATGTTAAAATTGTTGCACCCAAAATTCTTTGCGTGTAACTTGTTAATAAACTTGACACTCTTTTCCGTCAGTAATGCCTAAAACAAGTGAAGTTATCATCGAAAAACAAGTTAAAATAACAAAAAAATTCGCTTGGAACGGAGTCTTCGATACCAACATTTCACGGAAGAGGATTGGTCAATTTTTTTTGTGATCTCATGACCAACTTCGAGGTAAACCTCTAAGCCTAAACTAGACTGCACTAGTCCGCTTTTGGAAAAGTGATGAAGGGTATTGGGTACACCAGGTGTAATCTGAATAAGGTGGTGCGTTGGTAAAGAATATAATTCGGATTACTTGGTACGATACTACATCAACCCAAATATGTAGATGAAAAGGATTGTTGCTCAAATAGAAAGGTGGGTGCCTAAAACTTTTGGAGAAAGCTGTAGGTTTACCTTCAAAGTTTAACAAGATAATCACAACTATCTTATAATTTACTAAATTGGTGGTGCCAAAAATAGAGATCAGAAATAGAAATCAGAAAATGTTCTACCTACATCTCATTCATTCTGATTATTGTTGATATTTTAAAATCACTATATATATCGAGTAAGATTGTTAGGTAAAAAAATATTTTAGTTGCCTGCTATGTTGCTTGCTAGGTAGATAAAAACCTTGTCAAAAACATTTCTGAGGCAAAATTTCCATACAGTTTGACGTAACAGCATTTAAACAATAAAACCTGCGTTTATCTTTTAACATAAAACGAGTTAATTCATAACAAATAACGAAACAATACAATACTTGTGAGTGAGTGAACATTATACTCGGACAAAGTTTACGAAAACTTTCAATTACTATAACGCAGCGTAAGCTGCATACACGATTTCTCAAAACGATAAAAACGCGTAGTTTTTACGATGAGTCATACATTAATTAGTAAAAAAATTACACAAGTTACTTGCTGACCGTACAACTTTGAATGTTATACACGAACAATTACTCGACGATATAATAATAAATTAAAATAACGTTGTGATCGATGATTATCACAGTTTTATCGTATTTTTTCTCCAGTATGAAATTACGGTGTACAGTTTTGAAGGATAAGGTTGAGATCGTATCTTCGCAATACAAAATATCAACATTAAAGGGAAAGACGGAGAGACAGGTGGGTTTTGTACACAAAGGAAATGACTGGGAGTTCATCACGTAATATGAAGTATTATGAAGTTTCAATGCAAATAGTAAGATATTTTATACAGCCCGTGAAAGGAAAGTTACTTTGCATCATTTGCATAAAAGATGGGGTTTTATTTTATACCTTATTGTTCCACGGAATAAATTTATTATAATACACGAAACAGTAGGTGTTTGTGTAATTTGAACAGAATAGAAAAGTGTTCTAATTTCAATGAGCAACAGTACAATCATTTTATAAAAAAAAGTCAAAACTTGTGTCGTTCCAGTGTTATCAATCTCCGAACGTCAATTGTAACACGTCATATCTACTTTTTCGTTTTGTTTTCTGTGTGATAACGGTTAACCTAAATCCTACATTTTTCACAATTGTTTTTAATTTAACGCATTCTACTTTTACATACATCTCTATAGTAAATAAACAATATTATAATCGTAAGCAGTACCTGCCAATTGTTTCACCGTTGTTTATTAAAGCGTAAACGAGTCACTGTAACAGTATAACGAACAATATGGGTGATTTGAAATTCAAATTAAATTATTTACGAATGTTTATTGTTATATGGATATGCATGTCATCGTTACTTTTGATTTAATAAACGCTCTGAATAAATGTAGGCTCTTATTTATATAGATTGCTGTTTTATTTAGGTTCTGTTCCCTGATCTGAATGTTCTCGAAGCATAACAAATAGCTTAGTATCAAAATTGCTTCGCCAAAGCAAGCTTGGCTACACCCTTCGCCAAAAGTATTAGGCACTCCCTATAAAACAAGAGTATTACAAAAAAAAATGATAATAACCGGGGTACGCATAATTCAGATTTTTTGAAAGATGTGTAAGCTGAAAACGCATACCTATACAAAGTCAGGATGGGTGTGAGTCTTTGAATGAGGCAAAAGCTTTGAGAATTATATAATCAAGTAAATACCAGATACAAAAAAAAATGGTCTTAGTGTGCGAACCACCTTTCACCATTATCATCAGTCTCTCATTGTCCCGAAAGTGAGATGTTTTTTTAGTTTGGGGAATGCATGGAAATTACTAAGGGGTCAAATCTGGAGAATAGGGGGCTATTGGAAAATTTCGAGGGGGTGGTGAACTATTTAGTCTTCATTCCATGCTCTGCCTTTTTGATTTAGGATCATAATGGTGAAGCCAGATTTCATCCACAGCAACGAATCTTGCTAAGAAGTATTCAGGACAATTTTCGAACCTAATTCTCTACGTAAAATGGTCACCACACTACCTATTGAAAAGCCAACAGGTTGTTCACAGGTCTGTCTGCTAAGTTTAAACTCCCTCTCCCAATTTTCACCACCTGATATGAAGCTGCAGATTCAGCCAATACTTGTTCCATATCCGTGATAAACCTTTGTGGCAGAAATATTTAATTCTGCGCTGCCCTCGTATCATCAATCATTTACTATATTACAAATGCAAATTAAACTTAATATTATTTTATACAAATGATGTTTATGTAGCATTTATGAAAGCGTACTTTAATAGCTTCGTTATCAACACAAAATAGAAAAAAATTCTTTTGCATTTCCTGCTGTCTTATTAGAAGATATCGGAAAAGCTGTTGATGCTTGAAGGGTAAAACGATCATAGATACGATCCTGAAAGGATGTAAGGCTAGAGAAAAAAAAAACCATTTAGTCGTTTAGAATGAAATCTTCGATACCAACATTTCATGGAATAGTTTTGGTCAAATATTTTGTGGTCTGATGAATTCAAATTTAAAGTAAGCCGAGTAGGTCTGCGAAGTTGGCACCACAAAGACCGACAAAAATGCTAGAAAGGATTGAGCATTTATTGATCACAATTGACTATCAGCGATTTAGATTGGCCACATTCTGTTTAGGCCATATTTTGAGGTCTAATGGCGAAAATGCTAACATTAACCAATATAGATAGATATCATCGGATACGATTGACCATGTTTGACCACCTTTCACATTAAAAAAAAATTTTTTTTTACTACAAACACTTAAATTTTGTTGCAGTATAGGATTGACCAACGTTTGACCATGATTGACCACCAAGTATTTTTTTTGAAAACTTAACAATAGCCAATAAAAAATGAAAAAAACAAGTTCATATCTCCAATGAAATGACATCAAATCCAGAAAATGTCACAACCTCTTGCATCGCATTTTTCACAGATTTTGAGGGGTGGTCAAACGCTGAAAATAATAGGACTTATTGTATGGTGCGTCTAAACCACAGAAAATGGAAAATTATCGTTTGACCACCCACCGGTTAATTTTTTATCCGATCTCGAAGTGACATGAAACAGAGTTTTCAAAGTTCATCGCAATTTTCGCAAACTTTGAGAGGTGGTCGAACGCTGAAAATAATAGGTCTGATTATTGCTGATAGTCAATAAATGGTCAATCCTTTCTAGCATTTTTGTCGATATTTGACCACTTTGTAGTGCCAACTTCGCGGACCTAAGCCGAGTTTCCTTTTTCTTTTAAATAATAATAATCATTCCATCTTTCTCCAATCCCTTTCTGGAAAAGTGATAAAGTTTTTTGAGACTCATTTTTTTCCCTTTCTTACAGCTATTTGAAATGTGATCTTCGGGAGGTTGGCGAAAAATATCATTCCGATTACTTAATTCCTACTGATCAAAGCAATCGGGAAGACAGGATTTGGGGCTGAACAATCAACAGTACTTAAATGTGCTGCAAATGGCATTAATGCTATCGCTAGCATGCATTTATGTTGACATTATTTTGGATGGAGTCAAATTCCAATAGGACAATGCTTTTCCTCACAAATTAGCGAATAGGATGCGCTGGTTTAGGGCCAATAGCATCGTCTTGTTAGACTGACTCCTGTATCGCAGAATCAGTAAGCAGAGCATATCATCCAAAACAATGTTCAAAACATTTTCGTTCACGATTTGGGTGTCTTAAATTTGTATTGGAGCATGCCCCAAATGCTTAATACTTTTGGTCAAAGATGTTACAACATGTGCTCTTGGAAATCCCATCAATTTGGCAGCGTGATATTAATTGCTGATGTGATAACTAAGCAATAATAATAAATTATATAAAAATAGTTTTTCAGGTAAAACATCGTGACTATCTCGTGCAAAATTTCAACGAAATCGTTGTAAATCAGCAACTAGGAAACTAAATTATATTTATTACAGTTTTCGGAAGAATAAATTATCGTATATTGACGCGTTTTCAACGGGAGTTAAGGTGAATATACGTTTTTGAATTGCTTCCAAAAACATTTACAATACATCCACACATATACACGTACGCCTACCGGTTTTAAAATACGTCGGGGGAAGCTATTTCGGTTCCGATTTACCTACTGAAGCGTTAGCAGGACGGGATATTTATAATATTTATATACGTTTTAACCTGTTTTCTTTGTTTCGAAATATACTTGAAAGGGACAAGCATGACAGGCGAATTGATTTTTTTCGTGGGGCGAATCAAAAAGTTGCTGTTCGTTAAATGCTGTTAAATTCTTATCTATTGTCAATGTGACATTGAGCTTTTAAGGTGTGTTAAATTAGGAAGCGATTGGATTTCTTTTTCTCCTAGGTTAACCTCGATTAAAAATAGTTTATTACAATAGTATTATATCGGGTTACAGATGAAATATGATAAATAACAGGAAAAATCGGTCGTTGTGGCTGTATTATCTAAAAACCGCAATATTCGCAGTTGAATTGAACATTTACGGTATTCAATATTCCGATTTTATTATATTTACTAATTTTATTTGAAAAACGAGGTAATTTTCCTACAGAGTCAAGGTCACCGTTTTCGCATACGATCGATTATCGGTGGAATTTATTATGGAAAGTTGATTATAATGGATTTGTTTGTTAACAAATTACATTGGACGTAATTTGCATTGAATGCCTAGCACCACTACATATTGATTTGTTTAAATTCCGCATTCATTTTCTAAAATTCCTTTATAACAATAGGGTTTTAAAATATTCAGTAGGTATATGTTCAAGAACAATTTCCTTCCTCTATTGTGTCTATTCTAATACGTAGAGAAAATTAACGATCAATTCTGAATGTTTTAACCAGCTGCCAAATTATACAAACAGTTATTTTTCCTATTTTAATACTTGTAACTGTCAAACTATTTTTTTTGACATTTCAGCTGTCACATTGTAAAAACAGTTATCTCACAATTTTAATATTTGCTGTTGCAGTTTGCTGCTGATAGTTGTGTAACAATAAAAGTAAGCACCTGTCAAACTGCTAAAAAATTACTTTTTACGGGTTTAACAGGTGTACCTGTATTTTTGACAGCTCCCATATTGTAAATACAGTATTATTGTGTAAAATTGTGAGACCAGATATTTTTTCTATTTTGACACTTGTAAGTTATAAAATATTTCTGACAGCTGTCAAATTATACAAGAAGTTATTTTCCCACAATTGCAAGACCTGTGTTAAAGTTATTAAAGTACTTTTGCAGGCGTAGAAAACCGGTTATTTTTCAATCAAATTAAGTATCGTAAAGTGTCGAGCGAAATTGCAAAAATTGTCAAAATATATCTAACTGCTGTCAAACTGCAAAAATAGTATTTTCTCTTAGTTTTGAAAACTTTTGCCGTTAAAATACATCAGACAACTACGAAAATGTTAAAATAATTTTTATAATTTTGTGTGCAATGCTCCAAATTGTCCAAATGTCAGATAGCTGTCAAATTGTATAATTTAATGTTATTTTAATACAATTTAAACAGTTGCAGGTGACATAATTATCTTTCGAGGATTGTAAAAACTATAAAAGCTGCTATTTACTTCTTGTTTTAACAAATGCAACAGTTAAACTAATTTTGACAGCTGTCAAACTGTAAAAACGTTTATTTTTTGCTTAATATCAACAGGTGTTATAATATTACTGTTTTGACAGGTATACTAATTAAATTACCTCTAATTGCTGTCAAACTATCAAAATAGATTTTTTCTAGTTTTGACAACTTTTATCGTCAAAATAGGTACATCTGACGTTTGTAAAATGGTTAAAGAATTTTTACAATTACAAGCTGTTGAAATTGTAAAAATATTAATTGTTTTATAATTCCACCCTTGCAAGTGTTTTGTTTTGGCTGAAACTACGTCTAACTGCTGTCAAACATTTCTTGCCAGTTTCGACAAGTTTTGTTGTAAAAATAGATAATTTGATAATTTTGTGGTTAAAGAATTTGTACAATTTTGAGCAAAACGTTCAAAATTGTAAAAAAAATATCAAATTGTATAAATACTTCGTTATTTTCTTACAATTTCAACACGAGCAAGCAACACAATTTCTTTTGTGAGGGATGTGAAATTATAAAAGCAGCTGTTTACTTTGAAGTTTTAGCAGATACAACAGTCAAAATATTTCTGACAGCTATGAAATTGTAAAAATATTATTTTTTTATAATTCCATACTTGAAGCGTCATAATTTTGCTGCAATTTGTGAGGCTATACAAGAAGTATGTTATTGTTTTGACAGGTGTACTGATTAAACTACATCTAACTGTTGTCAAACTGTAAAAATAGATTTCTTGTCAACAACAAGATCTATTTTTATAACTTTTTTTGTAAAAATAGATACATTTGACGTTTGTGGCGCTTAAAAGATTTTTAACAATGTCGAACGTCTCAAAAGTGTAAATAAATATCTGACACCTGTCAAATTGTATAAACAGATATTTTACGCGGTATAATTTTATTTTGAAGAAACTGTAAGAACAGCTGTTTACTTCTTGTCGCAGATGCGACAATTAAACTAATTCTGACAGCTGTCAAAGCAAAAACAGTTATTTTTTTACGGACTTAATTGTGACGATGTAATTGTTCTATTTCTGACAGCTATTAAATTATTAGATCGATCATTTTTTTTACAATTATGAGCGTGGCAACCATCAAAATATTTTTGACAGTTATTAAATAGTAAAAAATAGCTATTTTTTCACAATTCAACACTGAAAAGTGCAAGGCAAGTGTTAAAATTTGGCTGAAAGCTATGCAAGTATGTATTACCTACATTTTATCTCTAACTCAAAGTCTAAAAATTGGTAAAAAGATTTCTGACAGCTGAAAAACTGTATACTAAGTTTTTTTTTTACAAGTTAAACGTTTGCAGTAAGCAAGCAGACTGCAAAAATGGTAAACACAGTAATTTTTTTTTTCAGTTTTGGAAAATCTTTGTTGCTAAGTTTTTATTTGGGGCACATAAATAGGAACGTTTGTTTTAATAAGTACAAAACCTAAAATCTGTCCTAAATAAAAAAATAATATTTTTTAAAACATTATATTTTTGGCTATAGCAAAGTCTTCAATCAACTTGAAGAAGTTTGCGATAAATGATGAGCGTCGCTTCCTAGAAAACAAAACAGTATTCCCAAACAACCATACCATTCTTGAGAAGACTTATCGAGGACGGTTTGCTTTAGCTTACCAGAGATTTTTACTTACACAAACGATTAAATAAACCGATTTAACCTACAGTTTCGTAATTGTGCTTGTTAACATTGTAATGTCAACGATTGCACCTATCACTCTAGAAATATCCAGAAATATCTAAAAGAGAATTGCGTAATACGCTTCACGGACAATTTCTCGACTAATAACACGGTAGGGTCTCTAGAACGTTCTATAGCTACCGGCGTTTTCCAGACCAAACAATATCGAGCCGAAATGAGAGGTGAATATTCCAATACATTCTTGTTTGTATACTATTAGACGCTTAAAGGAGAAACACAGTTTTATAACTCTTTTTATTTTTTATTTATGATTATTATTGCATAATACCCGGTTTAGTTGCATGTTTTTAAAACGTCGTCGTAATATAAATACAACAAAAAGTGAAAAATATTTATGTATCTGCAGATAAGGATTATCTCAACATGAGAGCTAATATTTACAATTTTCATCGGATGATCCATCTGAAATAAGCGTAAAGTTTATTGGAGTGATTTTTTTTTTGAGTGACGACTAAAAAGACTGAAAGGAAAATTAGGAGATTTCGTAAGTGTTTTATGTGTGATTAAATAAATTAAACAATTACATCATGTTCGACCTGTGCGGTTTTATTTACTAAAAAGAACCTGACATATTTCGTAGACCGTAATTAAATTAATGAGTTGAGTTTGAATCAGGAGATGTTTTTTTTTGTATGTGGTTTCTTTAGCGTCCGAATAAAAAATAAATATGCTTGCACATACATGTTACACGATGAAAATGCAAATATATTCAAAACAGTGATAGAAAATCCGAGTGTATTAGTAAACATTCAGGAGTTAGCTTTTAATTAATATCTCCACAACCGGTTTTTCAATGTATACATATATACGAGGTTATTATATATACATACATACATCCATACATACCAAGGGCCAGATGTTTTAAACATAGAATTAAAAAAGAAACGTACATATCTAAAGAGTAAATAATTAAACAAATACGTAGCAAGCAAACTTGGAATGTCAACGGAGATAATTACTATTAATCTCGAGATTCAGATCCATTTATTTTTACATACCTCCACAACATTCCGTATCTTCGATAATCTTCTCAACCATTTTTCTTTTCACGTGAAGTAAGAAAAAGGCAATCAACTCTTTTTTTACCAATTCTCGAAAATTCCCGAAAATCTGAACCGCACACTCGATTTCGACCTACGATTCTCAATATTACAGAACTTTTCGCGTGATCCCTGTATTTCGCGGGAAAACACTGTGCCACCCTGCCGGTTTACTTCTGATTTTTCGTAGGGGGAATACGACGGGAAAAAACAAAAGATGAGAGGAACTTTCCGTAGCTATCTTTCCATGATGTTTCTCTAACTCTGAGCGTCACCTGAAACCGACTAACCGCAAGTCGATCGCGTTCTCTGCGTTCTATGCTAGCACCGTCACGTAGACTGTAAATGGACGCTTGCGCTTTGCGTTTGTTTTCGGTCGCCCCTCTACAGTATTTACGAACGTGAATGTTTTTTTTTTTGTAATACTCTGTTCGTATTTTAATGCCGGCTACACACGATACTTCCAGAATAATTGGAATCTCCGTACATCGGGATCATGTTAAATTCAAATTGTAATCAACTGGTGCGGGCTAGCGTGAGAGAAAATGTAGAAGAAAGTCTAAATATCTTAATTCTTTATTGATCAGATCAATAAGGGATTTGAAGTTTTGACCGTGATGTGCGTACGCATTTTTCTACCTAAAACTCTTCAACCAACAATTAAAAATATCGTTTGAGAGCTGTCTGAAGTAGTTACAACAAAATATTGTAATGGGTGCAAATACTGAAGCCCTGAAAAATATAATTTGACAGATAGTTGAGCTGTCAAAATGAAAAAAATAAAAAATAAAACAAAATGACAGCTGTCAGAATTACTTTGAGAAATGAACTACAAAAATAAATTAAACATTACTGTTGGTATTATTTAACAACTGTCAAATATATTATGACAGTTACACCTGTCAAAGCCGTAACAAATACCTGTTTTTAAAGTTTGTTAACTGTCAGAATGATTTCAAGTGTTTCACTTGAGCAAAACAGTAGAAAAATTTGCACTATTTCAACAGTGGAAATTGACAATTCGATAGCTGTCAAGAAAGATTTTGGCAGTAAAAAACACCTGTCAGAAATATTTAGATCAGAGAACTGTCAAACCGTTAAAAAATTATCGTCTTGCAATTTGACAGCCGACAAAAATGTTTTAATCTGGGTGGTGGGGCAAGGATAATTAATCAGGAAGTCATTAAGTGTTTTTTAAAAATAATTTTGATAATTTGACAGCTGTCAAAAAGTTTTTGATCGTTACGAAACTAAATATTGTAAATAATTCTTCTAAACGACAGCTGATGCTCTCTTTTATAGTTTGACAGTATTATTATATACTTATGCAAAAACGAAAACTGACAATTTTACAATTCCACAACACCCAAGAAATATTTTCATAGTTGTCTGAAATGTTTTAATTGGTTGAAAGGAGAAACAAGATAATTTCGAGATTATTTACGCCACCCCCCTTTAGAACGATAGGTGGGGGAGGCGGGAAGAGTATTCAGTGTTTTTTTTATAATTTCAGTTGGCAAAATTTTTTTGATCGTTACATGACTAAATATTTTAAAAAATTACCTCTGCTCTGGAACACATTTTGACACCTGTCAGAATCAATTTAATTCTCACTTATTAACACGAATACAACTGTTTTTATATTATGACAGCTGTCACACGTATTTACCTATTACATTACATACATATTGTGTGACTGCTTTGCTAAGATTGTTTTCCTTAATTGTTTGACTCATTTTCATGTTATTTGTCTCTCTCTTTGTTAGGATAAGTTAGGTTAGCTGTGGGGTTAAATGGAAGAACAAATATTGCAAATTGTAGCAATCTGAACTTCGCCTCATTTTCAGTTGTTATATTACGGGAATTTGTAATTTATGTTATCACAAAAATAAAAGACTGTTATTATTATTATTTACGAGGAAGTTATTAAGGCTTCTCATAATTTTATAATTTGGCAGCTGTCAGAAAGCTTTTTGTAACGAGACTGGTTTACAATTTGAAAGAGTGAACAATAGTTTGAAGGTTAGAATTAAATAAAAAAATAACTGATGATCTTGAATTTATTGTGACAGCTATCAAACATTTTAATAATAACATCTGTTAACATAAATACAACTATCAAAAACAAGCTGTCAATAAACAGTTTGACAGTTAATCTAGAAAAATTGAAAAATAATAATTGACAGCCGCCTCCAATCACACAGGTTGCAGAATAGGTATTTTTTTCGTTCATAATGACGAGATAATTAAAGGAGGGTCATTCAATGTTTTTTTCTATAATTTCAGAGTTGTCAAACAATTTTTGATCGTTACATGACTAAATATTAAAAAAAATTACCTGCTGCTCTGGAACACATTCTGACACCTGTCAGAAACATTTTAATTCTCAGTTATTAACACGAATACAACTGTTTGTATATTATGACAGCTGTCACACGTATTCATCCGCTAAAACAGAGCAAAAATAATGTACTCTTAGAGGTACTTGTGTTGCATCTTCGCCAAGAAATGTTACAATAAACTGCCAAAAATTTACAATTTGTCAACTACTAGAAACAGTTTGATAAGTAAACAGCCAAACTGAAGAACTCATCGAGTGCTTTTATAGTTTGAGAGCTGTCAGAAATTTTATAATCGTTACGAAACTAAATATTGTAAATAATTCTTAAGTTAAGTTTTTTGACAGCGACAACTATCAGAACTGTAAACGACAGCTGATGCTCTCTTTTATAGTTTGACAGTATTATTATACTTTTGCAAAAACGAAAATTGACAATTTTACAATGTCACAGCACTCAAAGAAATATTTTAATAGTTGTCGAAAATTTTTCAATCGATTGAAAGGAGAAACAAGATAATTTCGAGCTCATTTACGAGGAAGTTATTAAGGTTTCGAATAATTTTATAATTTGACAGCTGTCAGAACGCTTTTGACCGTTACGAGATTAAAAAATATTCTGGTTTACAGTTTGAAAGACGTTAACAACAGTTTGAAGGTTAAAATTATCTGAAATGTAAAAAAATAACTTATGCTCTCGAACTAATTGTGACAGCTGTTAAACATTTTAACAATAACATCTATTAAGATTAATACAACTATAAAAATAAATAGGGGGAGGGAGGAGAAGCATAAGCACGAGATAATTAAAGGGGGCTCATTCAGTTTTTCTATAATTTCATAGTTGTCAAAATTTTTTTGGAAACATTTTAATTCAGCTGTCACACTATTTAACTATTATATCCGCTAAAACAGTGCAAAAATAATGTGCTTTTAGAGGTACTCTTGTTGCATCGCCGCCAAGAAATGTTACGATAATAAACTGCAAAAAATTGACAATTTGTCAACTGCTACATACAGTTTGATAAATGAATAGCCAAAATGAAGAACTCATTAAGTGTTTTTATGGTTTGACAGTTGTCAGAAATGTTATAATCGTTACGACACTGAATCGGTGCTTTTTAAAAATATTTTGACAGTTACGACTGTCATAAGTGGAAAAAAGGGCTGCTTTTAAACTTCATAGCTCTCTAACGTATTTTGACAGGTGTTAGAAACATTTTCACATTACAGCTACAATACAAAAAGTGTACTAAAAGTGCTTTTAACGTCACTAAGTGTTGAAACAATGCAAAATGATTAAACGCTATAATTTGACGGCTGCCAGAATTTTTTTAATTAGATGGGAGAAGGGGAGGGGCGGGGGTGGAGGAGGTAAGGCTAATTGTGTTTATTTATGAGGAATGATGGAATATGAAATCTTGAAAGAATGTTTCTGGTTCATATTAATCTTAAATTAATTCTATTTTTTTCGGATAATATAGAAGATCATTTTAGAATATGTTCCTTTTGAAAAACAAAAAAACAATAATAAATATCACGTAATCTTATAAGATACCCAGTACATCAAATTATAATTAAACGAAAACAAAATAACTTGTTCAAACACAACATCATCTGATTCGTATTTACAATTCCCCTCAAACTCAAACATCCGACTTAATTTTGGCATCGATATTATAAATGTAAACACCACATAGTTTGTCTAACGTTAATCGGAGAACAAACAATAATTATAGATGTAAAAAAAGAAACACGAAACGTTAAATGTATTGTGTGCAGTCGTCCTTAAATCAGCATCGAGCTCGCATATGTACTTAACTCGCGAGTTCGATTCCACCTCTCTATCGCCTCTGCACGACTCGAAATTTTGATATGAACTATTGTTCGGGAGCTGGGGAGTTCCACGTCAGCCAGAAAACGTGTTGGCTATGATATGCGTGTGTTAAAAGAGGCGACTGGGTCTGTGCAAGTCGCGTGTTGCATAAAATTCGATCGTATTAAATTAGCGTAGACGCAAAACCACGTCAACATACACACAGATTCGACGTTATTTGGTTCATATCTTTCTTATCTAGTTTTTATATGCATACATGTTTGTGTATACTAAAAATGATATGCGTCACCATGTATGTATACGTATCGAGGTATTGGAACTGACTGAGATCTGATGAAAGATTTCTGAAATATTGTGTAGTGAAATTTTAAATTTTTGTTTCAGGTTATTCTAGATTTGTTCTATATTATTTCGAAGTGTTGCAAAATAATATTAAAAAACGAAATATTTTTCCAAGGTTTTGAAATAATTATTAAAATAATTAAACATGAATATTCCATCAAATAATTGACAAAAATGTCAATTCGTTCCGACTCCCCTATTTTTTTCTTTTAAATAAACTTTCCCTCAAATTGTTCTAGGTTTGTTTTATATTGTTACTGTGACATTTTGTCAAGTAGGTTGCGAGATATGTAAATGAGAAAGCTGACATTTTGAAACAATATAAAAAAGCCTGTAGGGGGCAAACGTTTAACTAGAATAATCTGAAATCATCTCCAAAATTTTAATTTTTCAGATCTTTTAAATTGTTGTGAAATTCAAAATTTTGTAACAATGTTTCGAAGGAATTGAAAAAAAGGGGAAGAAGTGGGAGCGAAACCATCTTTTTTTTGCAGTTTTTTTCCGGCTGCTTACTTAGTTTAGCTTTCATTTTATAAAACAAAAATTTTGAATGGAACTGCTTTCCTGTGCTCCATTACACATAAAGAGGAATCTTTAAGCGTTTCTCTAGAAATAGTTTCGCAATTTAACATTTTAGATGAGGTTAGATCACCAGAATTCCTAAGCCTTATATTCTCCAGGAACCAACCTCCGCAATCAGAGGGAGGGTGGGTGTGGTGTGGTGGGGATTAAAACTGACAGCAGTAACGCTGAGTGAGATCTTTTACTATTTCGTATGGTTTTGAGTTTTAGGGTCTTGCAAACTAGTTATTCTAACTTTCTACTGTAGCTAGAAGGGAGTAGATAGCTAGTAGGTGACAATGTCTTTGACAGTTCAAGTTCGACAAACTTAACTGGTAAACTAACTGGTACTAGTTACAGTTTGAAGGCTGTTCCTCTTAGAGTTTTCAGTTTCAGCTCTTAGAAGCTAATACGTAAATAGCTGGAGTTTGACAATTAACTACTATTATATTTTTGAATTTCACGAAATTAGGGGCTAATTATTCTCTCCTGTGAGGTCCTCATGTTAAACTATCGATAAGCATCTACATGCTTAGCTACAGTTTCATAGTTTCCGATTAAGAAGTTAGCTATTAGTGATAATTTGACAATTTCCTTTAGAGCTTCAATTTGACAACCTTAGCTAGTAGTTAACGATTGTAGTTTCCCAATTTTAGCATTTAAAATCTAGTTATTCGTTCAAGTCAGGTCCCGTTAAATAGCTAATAGTTTAACTACACTTTGAATGTTTTTGCTCTTAAAAGTTAAACATTAATGACAGTTTGACTTATAATTCAAGTTTGACAACCTTAGCTGGTAAATTTTGGTAGGTACCACAGTTTTTGATTTTCAATGCATTAAGAGTTAGTTATTGTTTGTAGTTAGATCCTGTTAAATTATAGACAAGCAGTTACTAGCTTAACTAGTAGTTTTATCGCTTTTGGCTTGAAGTTTTAGCTGTGTAAAAACTAGTTATTAGTGACATTTGACATTTCCTTTAAAGTTAGAAACAAGTTATTCATTTCAGTAAAGCGCGATTAACACCAACCACCAGCTTAATTAATGTTGGTTAAAAGATTTAGCTTCCAGAATATAACTAATAAAAATTAAACTATTTCTAACATAACTAGTTCAAGTTTGACAGTTTTAGCTGATAGATGTCAGATACTAGTTACAGTTTTGGGACAGTTTTTTTTGGGGGTTGGTGGACTATAGTTATAGTGTAGCATCTACTAGTTTAACTACACATTTATAGTCTTGTAGTTATTTGACGATTTAGCTGTTAGAAGTTAGCTATTAGTGACAATTTCCTGTCATCTTTAGTTAACAAATGTTATTTTCAATTTGGTGATCAGGTTGTTTCTACTTTCACAGTTTCATCTTTTAAAAACTAGTTATTCGTTTCCAATTAGGTCAAATTCAACAGTTACTAGCTTAACTACAATATTTCACTGCGTTGATTGAAAGCTTTAGCTCTTATAAGTTAGATATTGGTCTGTTTCCTACTGTGTTGCTTTTAAGCATCAGCTCTTAAAAGTTTTTGATGACAATTTCAGTTATAGTTTAAGCTTAATTAGTGTGGGTAATAGATGTTAGTTACAGTTTAGTGTCTAGTAACTATTTGAACATTTCAGTTATAGATAGTTCAAGTTCAGCAGTATATTTTGGAGTTTTTAGCTATTCTTTCCAGTTAGGTTCAGTTATAGTATAGTTAAACCGTAGTAGTAGTAATTTTATAGATTTCTAAACAGATTAAAAGAAATTTTGACATTTCCAGCAAGAATTAGACTTTCTACAAGGTACGAGGGAGCGTTTTTAAATTCGCGGAATGAGCGGGTTGTAGGGGGGTGATTAGGCGCATTGGGGGCGTGGCCTGTGCAGCGACTCATAATTAGTATAAATACGAAGTTTCATTGTTATTAGACAGTTAGTCTTTGAGCTATCGTCAACCAAGTAACATAATCAGGAGTGAAAAGTGAAATATGGAAAAAATCGAATATCCTGCCGTTATAAAGTTCCTTGCCAGGCAAGGAAAATCAGGCGCGACCATAATGAATGAGATGTCATTGGTTTACGGCGACTCTTGTCCAGGAAAAACCATGGTGTACAAGTGGCATAGTTTATTTAAACAAGGAAGGGAATCCCTTGAAGACGACCCGAGGCCGGACAGGAGCATTGAGGTGATCACGCCAGCACTTATCCAAAAAGTTGAAAAAATTGTACTCGAAGATGCTGCTAAAGAAGAAACAACTCGCAGAAATGGTTGGAGTATCCGATAGAACAATTTTTAAAATCCTACACGATCATCTCGGCATGTCTAAGGTCAGCGCAAGATGGGTGCCGAGAATGCTCACGTCGCCGCAAAAACAACAGCGCGTAGAGTGTTCGCGTGCATTTTTGGACCTCTGTAACGAAGACAAGGATGGTGTATTGAGTCGAATTGCTACTGGAGACGAAACTTGGGTTCATCATTATGAACCTGAGTCCAAACAAGACTCCATGTAGTGGCATAAAAAGGGCACAGCACCTCCCAAGAAATTTAAAGTGTCACAATCAGCTGGGAAACTCGTGACAACTGTATTTTGGGACTCGGAAGGAATATTGTTGATTGATTATAAAGATAAAGGTGTTTCTATAACCGGAGAATATTACGCTTCAATATTAGAGCGACTAAAAGAAGCAATTAAAGAGAAAAGACGGGGAAAATTGACGAAAGGTGTGCTGCTTTTGCACGACAACGCGCCCGTCCACAAGAGCCGCGTTGCGTTAGCTGCCCTGCATAAGGTGGGCTTCGAAATTGTGAATCACCCACCCTACAGCCCAGACCTGGCCCCGAGTGATTATTACCTGTTTCCGAAAATGAAAAAAGAGCTGCGGGGTAAAAAATTTACTGCCGATGATGAAGTCAAGGAGGCAGTTTCGGCGTATTTTGCAGATAAAGAGAAATCATTTTGTTATGAGGGTATAAATAAATTAATTGAAAGATGTGAAAAATGTATCCGTCTTGCAGGTGAATATATTGAAAAAGAAAAATAATTTGGTTTTTTTTTTGGTTTTCCACTCCTTATCCCCCATTCCGCGAATATAAAAACGCTCCCTCGTATAGCTGTCAGAAGATATTCATTTGTTACAGTTTTAGATCATTTTCTATAGGTTTCAATTTGACAGCTTCAACCATTTGAAGTTAGTTTGACAATTTGAGCTGCTCAAAGCTATAGTTATGGTCTGAAATTGTTTTAATGTTATAGCAGCTGTAATTAACTGACCTCTTTTTTTTGTACTAAATATAAATTAACAATTCTTACCACACAAAGTATGTGCAGGATATGACATCGCAGTTATGTGATCTAATTCGGTGAGTTTGTTTTTGTTTTATTCCATTAATTTGCAATTATATAATATAGTAATTACGCGAAGCTGTTTTAATAGTATATTCATGTTGATTTATATATTGACCTTGTAATTTTGTTGTGACGTAATTAGTTAAATTTATAATCGTGTATTAAAAAAAAAATTCGCTCACCTGCAACATGGTGATCCTCGTCTAACTTTTCCAAAACATGCTTCTGGTTATCTGCCTCCTGGAAATAATAAAGTTTCTTTTAACTTTAAGGTGACAAAGTTCAATTTATTGCAATTTATGCATCGTGATAATGAAATGACGATTGAATCTTAAGTGAGAGTAAATAGGATCCAAGGCTAAACAGGTTGCAAATAACGTAAGGTTAACTAGAACGATTTCCGTTTTAAATTATTATATATACGAATTATTTTCATCTAACTCTGTATATAATTAATAATAAAATTAAGTTTCTCAATGAAATTACACAAATTTTTGTTATAATCATCGTAAACCTTAAGCCGGAATGACTCACTACTATCATCAGCTACACTACGATGAGCCACCATAATATTACACAATTATCTACTAGGATCTATCATCAAATCATGTTTCCAACCGTAAAAGTTCACATTCACGATTTGCTGCCGATTTATAATGTTGCGTGATCAATAGAGAAATGTCCTCATACGAATGATTTCGAAAAAATTTCCACAATGTCATCATACTTTTTATGTATAAAAATAGAACTAGAATATCTTGAAATGCAACGATGTAATGTTTACAATTGCGCTGGATTATTATATTTTTTTTATTATTGGAATAATGAAATCTGACGAAAACGTTTCGGAAATAATTTATATTGTACCGATATCGTGTATGATATGAGATCGTACGACTTTTGTTTATATTAAAAATTAAATAGTGATAAGTTTGTATGTTTTGGATAATGTATGAATATCTGTGTACATAATATATTAAATATGTAATAAAAGTGAAATGTTTTAATATTGTTAATATAGTATATACTACTAACATCTTAATATTTCCTAGATCTTAAACAGAACACAGCATGTAATTACTATATTTTTAAACATTATTAAAATACACGTCCTGAAATTCTAGAAACTTATATTTCTTGAAAGATAGAACGTAATGACTAACTACTCAAAAAAAAGAGAGCATAGATTCCGATGTTTTTATTTCGTTACAGAAATACGATCTCCTTCGAAATACAATTATAATTAGCGTACCTTTTTTTAAATAAATGCCTCCAAGAGAAGAGAATGCGTTACCGGGAAATGATTCTAATTTTGTCCAGTTCTAAAACGATGCTTTGATATTTAGTAAATACGATTAATTAAAAAAAGAAAAACAAGCCATTAAAACGGTATAATTTACAAAATAATTCAATTAATTAAATCGTTAAGAGAGCACTCAATAAAAATCGTAAGATTTATTTAACAGCTAGACTAAATAAACAGTGAGATATATCCTTGATTGTTACTTGTAATTACGCGATAAATAATACTAGTGTAGACGGCTCGGTAATTTCTATGTTACATTGAATCGAGGAAAGAAAAAAGGAGACTAAACCAGGAAAAAACATAATTCCAAGGATTTTCTACAGGTCGAATTGCACATAAATAACGTTAAATGTTAAATAAGAATTTTAATAATACTATAAATATTTAAATAATTATATTTCTTAACGAGGATTACTCCTTTTTTCCTGTTAATTTTACATATCTTTCCACAATCTGTTCCAGATACGATGACCGGGTTCTCTCTGTTTCATCATCAGTTGACTGACATGCTCCCTCGGAAAATTTTTAAAATGTCTTTGCAAAACTGTTGAAATATCCAATCTTTTTGGTCGTCACAGACATGTTTGCCCAAATCTTCGGTCAAAATCGGATAGACTGTGCTTTCTGGTATCCTAGTTTGCTCTTCGATGAGTTGCGCAGACACACAGTGTTGACTTCGGCGAATTTCTTTGACCTCCTCGATATGTTTTCTTTATTGCGAATGGTTTTTGACGTCGCTCTTTGGGAATCGTCTGTGATCGTCAAGGAATTGGCCAAACCAAAGGAAAACCTGTTCACGGGACAAGCATTCATCCGGGTGCATTTTTTTTTAGCGTTTCGTACCTTTCTGCACCACTTCTACTTAATTTAAAACAATTTAATATTCGCTCTTTGTTTCCGTTTGTTTTGAATTCATCGATTAATTTATGCATTTAGTTTCGTCTGGAGAGAAACAAAAATTGTATATTTTTAGGATTACATATATACAGTACTGTGCAAATATTATTGGCCACCCCTATATACAGTGAAAGCTCTCATAAGCGGACATCGACGGTTCCAAGTTTTTTGTCCGTTTGTGGAAGATGTCCTCTTATAGGATAGCTCAGTTTAAAAGAACAGAAAAAAATTGAAATAAAGATAATTTTACAATATTATTATCCATTCAAACACGATAAGCATCAAACGACGAAGAGTGATTTTGATATTGTCAAAGTCTAAGACAATAAATCATTGAGAACGCTTATTTTCCATGGCACACTGGATAAGTTCGATGAGTTATGTGTGTATTTTTCAAAAAATCTAACTATTAATTTTAGCTATAGTACATGTCGGATGTAGAATTGGACCCCAAAGACGACTAAGTAATAAAATATAGGGGGTGTCATTTGAAAAAATGAAGTTATGGTTCTTCAACATTTCGAAAAGTTAATGTGCCATAGTAAAGTAACCGCGCAATGTAGACAGCCGTTTTCGGCACTAAAATATACTGCAATATGTTGTTTAAGTATATTACGAATTTTAAATTGATATCCGAAAAATCAAGTGTCCTCTGATTTTTTGAATAAATGTCTACTAGAGCAAATTTTTTCAGAAAAAATCGAATAACTACAAAACTCCTGAATCAAATTGCAAAAAGTAAAGATATTCATAAAGCTTGAAAACAGATGAATCCAAATGTGTAAAAATATATAGGGTGTTCCATTAAAAATAATGAAGTAGATGGCGACTTCCGGTATAAACGGAAGCGCTAGAAATCTAATATTTTTATTGAAGAGAACATAATCGACTATATATAATTCTAAATTTTCAAATTTATATTTTGGCCAGAACGCCATAACCTTCTAATGAACGGTCTCGCTGAGACACCCTGTATAAATACCTGATGTTTAAACATAAGTATAAATTTTTTTTTTAAATCGGATATTTTAGCTTGTTTTAACTTCTTACACTTTTCTTGTAGAAAATTATGCTGAGAATGTAACTCAAGGTTTTGTAAGTGTTCAAATGCAACAAAATCTTCTTTTGCAAACTTTTTAAAATCTTCAACAACTTTTATAGCCCCCGCATAGGAATTTATAGGTCCAGCATCTTTTTCTGCTTCTGCATCTTCTTCTTCTTCATCACTCTTTTGTACAACTACTTTTTCTTCAACTACATTTTCGACTATATTTTCATCAAATTTCTCCAAAACTCTGCTATTGTTGCCAGGGGAAGATCAAGTTCTGCATCATATTCCCGAATTATGTTCGCTCCTTGAACTTCAGATTTCTTAAAACCTGCTTTGGCAAAGCAGTTTTGAAAAATGTGGGAAGTTAACTTATCCCAAGCCTTTTTAATGTAATAAAGAGCGTCCACAATATTAATTGATTTTGAAATTTCCGAGGCGGAGGCAACGCCATTCATTTTTGAAAGGATATGCCTTAATATTAAATCACGATAAAATAATTTAAAATTTTGAATTATACCTTGGTCTAAAGATTGGCCCACAGACGTGGTGTTAGGAGGAAGAAAAATAATTTTAACATTTTTTTTAAGTTTAGCTCTTGTGGATGTGACCCAGCATTGTCTAAGAAAAGTAAAATTTTTCGTTTTTGAAATCCCATTCGTTTATCCAAATCCAGAAGCCAATTTGTCATTATGCTTCATGCCATTCAGGCTTTTTTGTTGGAAGTCCACGTAACGGGCAAATTATTAAGTGAAACATATTTCTCGTTTTTCTCTTTCTCCCATCATGCTGGTACAAAACAATATGGTCAATCTTTCTTTCGACATTTTTCAGATTTGAATGCCAAAGTTTTGTCTGGTAAAGCTCTAAAATACAAACCACTTTCATCAGCGTTGTAAATGTCCTCTGATTTGTATCCCAAAATCATCTTTAGTAACTTTTCTAAAAACTGGTTCACACTTATTTGACTAACATTCGCTGATTTTCGGGTAATACACTTGAAGCTAATGTTATGCCTTTTTCTCCATTTTGGTAGCCATCCATCGGATGCGCTGAACTTTTCGTATTTTAAGTTGTTAGCCACTTCTTTGGCTTTTGCTTTTATTAACGGTCCTATAGTTCAGAAGAAGACTCGTTACAAAGTAATTTTTTTACATGAGACTGGAAAATCTCAACGGGAGATTCAACATGAGGTTGGTCATAGTAGAATTGTCATACAGCATATTATATAAAAGGACGAGGAAACGGAATCAATTGCCGATAAACGAAAGTCCGGCCGTAGGAAAAAACTGACCCAAGTCGATAAACGATACCTTAGACTGCAGTCTTTAAGAAATCGGCACAAAACTTCAAGAATTCTTGTTGCAGAATTACAAGTCGCAACTGGAACGTCAGTCCATGCTTCTACTATTCGTACGTTTCTTAAGAAAAGTGGATAGAAAAGCTGTGTGGCTGTTAAAAAGCTTCTGCTACGGCTTGGAAATAAGCAGAAGAGGCTCAGGTATGCCAAAGACTATCGACAGAGGGCAGTGGAAACATGGAAACGGGTTCTCTTCACTGACGAATCTAGATTCGAATTATATGGAAATAAACGAAGACAATTTGTTCGTTGAAGACTTCGGGAGGCTTATACTGGAGCAAGGTATTAAGTCTACCGTGAAGCACGGTGGAGGTGCACTGAACGTGTGGAGCTGCATTTCTGCAAAAAAATTGAAAGTAAATCAACCGCGGTAGCCTACCTGGATATTCTAAAAAATTATACAATTCTATCCGGCACCAGGTTAATAGGTCCTGGTTTTGTACTTCAGCAGGATTGGGATCCTAAACACACCGCTCGAATAGTCCAACACTATTTGGACGAACAAGAAAATGAGGGAGTGCTTGAAACATTGAATTGGCCTCCATAGAGCCTGGACTTGAACTTAATTGAACACGTATGGGAATAACTAGATCAGAAAAGGGTTGAATAGCAACCTAGGAACCTACGTGAGTTGTTTAGTGCTACAGGATGAATGGAGTAAAATTCTGACCAAACCAACGGAAAACCTGTGCATGGGAAAATCATTTCCCCGTGCAAATACCACTAAAATATTAATTCGTTCAAATTTTGAGGTTAGGCAGATGAAGGGTATAAATCATTTACTTATAGATGCCCAGTTTTATCGTATCTGGGTTCAAACTGTGTAGATGAAAAGCTTTACAGCGATAATTTGTGTAAATTAAAGACGTGGTAGGTAGTGATTATAGTTTTGGGATTGCTTCAGTAATATTGAAGCAACACTAAACACTAAATCTACAACATAAAATAGCCAACGAAGATTATTTCGATATCATTACCGCGATTAAATTCATATTAAACGAAAATTTCCTTTTTATATTTAGACGCATTTAGAGCTAGACAGTTCAAAACCTCTCAAAACTTGCGTAAGAAACCATCTTCGTTTATGTACCTCTATTAACTATCGTTAAACGCGGACCTTTACACTACGTCTGACGAAATTGGGGAGTTCGGAAGCAACACAGAGGATCTACACACACACACACACACAATCGTCGAGTTAAATTTAGACTCGGTTATATCGTGGGCATGCTCGAAACGGCTGGCGCTCTACGCAAATCACAAAGATGTGCAGGAAGATGTATGGGCACCACTTGAAGAAAGGAACTTATTTTTAAACCGCAGATCGGTTTGCCAGCAAAAAGAGGTCTCTAAATACAATGAGTACGAGAGCTCAGTAATCTCATTGTTTATTAAATAAATTTTCGGCGAAACAGGTTACGTTCGTTTGTTAGATTATTTAAAGTTAAATGTTGTAATAGAACGAAAAGTTGTAATTATTATCACAACTGCTGGCATTGATGTTGCCAGTTATAACTCTTAAAATACTTCTGTAGGTTTTTACAATAATTTGACAAGATATTTGCAGTTATTCAGGGAGATTGGTAGCGTCATCTAAACACGTACAACTGAAAATATTAAAGCCATTCGGAATATTATTGATAAAAAACTCTAAAAACATCAATTTCAGCAACGGCCCCAGAGACAAATTTGTCCTATGGTCCAACTCATTCTAAAGAAAAATTTGCACAATCATGCATATAAGCTGCAATGTTTTCATGAGCTTCTTCGAGTGGATTATCTAAGACGAGTGGTTTTGGTCAACGTTTCCAAAATAATCTACACAATCAGGATATCCTTAACATGTTTTTTGTTTCTCAGATGAGGCTTCGTTTTATTTTTTTTAGGACATGAACATTCACAGAATATGAAGTTGTGGGCATCGATAAATCCTCATTTTTTTAACGTTGAAAAACCATTGCATGCCCAAAAAGTTGGTGTTTGGGGTGGAATATGTTGAAGAAGATTGGCGGATCCCATTCCTCTTTTTTTTTTTGAAGGCACCCTTACTGCTGCATAATACGACAGCACACGCGTCCAACAGGGTCATTCACGGAACTGGTTCGTTAGAAGTTTTTGATGTTCTTGAAATTTAACATTTTTGAAAACTTGTACTGATATCATCTGGACTCATCAGCAGAATTATTTGCGCCATCGCACCACTTCCGGTTTAGTAAGTTGGTCAACTTTCTTAATTTAAATAGCATGGTATATTTTTGATGAGTTTTTTGTATCGGGCATACAATTCTGCATCAAAACATACTACGACACCCTATGTCAAAAATCAGCCGTTTTTGAGTTGGCCAATTGCAACGTTATCTTCAAAATTCTGTATTTCTGAAGGCATTGCAACTAAAGACCTCATATTTGGCATGTTATTAGCCGAAATAGCATACATCAAATTTACGTCCTAAAATTTATCATAATTTATACAGGGTCGTCCAAAATTAACGCTCATTTCAACCACCTTTACGTCGATAGAAGTCACTTCTTTTAATTGGAACACCCTATCGGGTGTCCGTAAATGTTTGAAGCTGACAGCTACTGTCAAATTTTGGTTAAGTTTGTCACACTACATTTGATTTTGATTGTGAAGAATTAACATTAGCGTCCCACGCGGTAGTTACTTTCAGCATAATTATTAAAATTGTTTTTTAAAATTAAACACAATATGCTTATTTTTGGAAACGCTTATTGCTAATTAAAATTAATAATTAGAAAAAATTATGCCTATAAAACCATTGCAATGACAAAAAAACAAAGCCAAAGAAAATACAGACGTGCGACTATGGTTTAGAGGAATAAACCAATTGTCATTCTCAAAGTGGTAAACTTTAAGCACAGATATTGCATACATTTTGACAAACGTCAGCTTCAAACATTTACGGACACGGTGTAGGTATATTATTGCATTTTTGAATACACTTAATAATTCTCTATCATTGATTATGAAATGTTGCATAAAGTTTTTGATGGATTGTGAAGAAGAGAAGAGTGTGGTTATGTTTAGACGTAAATGGATAACGTTTTTAATATTAAATGAATTATTTATTTCTGTTTATATTGGAGTACCATTTCGAGGTTATAATGTTATTTTTTTATTTTGCTATATCTTTATTATTTATTGAGAATTGAGATATGTATAAATTTTAATGTTTAGAGTTTGGTTTTTCAGCGCCTTTACGAAAATGCGGCCAATTATTGAAGTTCAAAGACTATTGACGTCACAGATTACCATAGGATATTTTTTTGTTATAACTTGATTGCAATTTCGATGTGTCGAATTTTTGGATCTTGTCCGTTACATCCTTAACAGCGTAATTAAACACAGATATACGTAAAATATTAATCACCGACATTTAAATTACATTTGAGAGAAATTAGGTAAATTTCCACCTAATCTCAAAAGTGCCTCTGTTATACCTTTGTACGAAAAGGGTTCCAAATTAGATGTGACTAACTATCGTCCATTATCAATTTCGTCGAGTTTTTCTAAGCTCTTTGAATATGCTATGTTACCAATCTACGATTACAGCCTTTCATGCCTTTTATGATAGGGTGGTTGAAGATTTGGATATTAATAAATTTTCAGTGGGTATTTTTTGCGATTTGAGTAGAGCGTTTGACTGCGTCGATCACGATAGCTTATTTGCAAAGTTGTGCAATAGAGTCCAATTTGTAAAGATCAATTATAAAAATAAATCCAATAATTCAAGTTTGTCGGTTCGGAGAGGTGTGCCCCAAGGCAGTGTTTTAGGTCCCGTGCTGTTTTTGTTTTATGTTGATGACATCACGTATTTATGTATGCTGACGATACTATAGTGCTGTAATATCTGGCTTTAGTGTGCCGGAAAAATATGAATGTGTGGTTTAACAATAATCAACTTTATTTAAATAATAATAAGACCAAGTTTTTGGTTTTCCAGTCTGCTCAAAATAAGACACCGTTTACTTTGCATATTAACTCCAATAATCAAGAAATAGATCGCGTTGATGAAGTGACGTTTGTGGGTATAACGATGGATGAAACCCTTGCTTGGAATACCCATTGTCAGAAAATGGTAAACAAATTAAATTCAATTTGTTACCAAATGCGTAATTTGCGACGCTTCATTGACTTTGGATCTTTGTTATCGTTTTACTTTCCCAATGTACAAAGTAGGTTATCGTATTGCCGTTTAGGGTTCATCAGCTGCTAGTCACAGTATTTGGGCTCAGAAACGTATTATACGATGGCCGGCTCAATCATGTAAGTATCTCTTTAAAAAATGGAATATCTTAACCATCCCCTATATTTATATTTATAAACTACTGAATTGCATACATAAAAATAAACAAAATTTTCCTCGCAATCATGACATTCATTCATGTGGAACTCGAAACAAACATGACCGAACAAGTTCTATATACCAAAGTTTTCATTGAATTTAGGAATTGTCCTCAGTCATTAGGTTTGAAACTTTATAACGCCTTGGCTCAACAATTTAAGGATCTTCAAAACGAGAAGCTGTTTGAGTCAGGCATTAAAGCTAGCACATGCGAATATTGTTTTTTTCTTTTTTAAATGTATGTTTGACATATTCACACGTTTGTTCTTTGTTTTTTTTTTAATATGTTTGTAGTGTTATGTATTTGTGTAATTGACAATTTTGACAATAATTTTTATTATTATACAGGGTGAACAAAGTCAAGTGAAAGGTGTATCATCTAAAATTTTCAGTTGGGAACACTAACAGTAATTGGTAGCAATCATAGCGCGAGGTATCTTGCACATAAATTATTTTGACAGATTCTATAAAGGTTATGTATAAAAACCGCAGGCAAATAGCAATATGGGTGTAACAATAGTGCGATATTCTTCCATATCTCCTTTCTTATGCAAAATACAGCAAATATTTAAATACAAAAGTTGTTTAGTTTTATGAAATTTATATTGTAAAATTATTCTACGATATACAGGGTGTTTAGTTTGCCCGTAACCACCAGTATCTTTACATTTTTAAATGGAACACCCTATATATGATCACATTTTTGAATTCCCTGTGGAATTTTAAGGCAACTTTATACAGGATCATATTCAATTATTTTCATTAGTTTACAAGATATTGGCATATGTTTAAAAATTTTGACATTTTGCTCTCTTCAGAACAATGCCATTATTTCGGTAACGGAAAAATGTAACATTATGAAACTTGACATAACGGTAGAAGGATGTTCTGTGATGACAATAAACAGATGTAGACTTAAATACGTTATACAGAGTGTTCTACAAATCAGTGTCTTTTTGAAACAATTGAAATGCGAATATCTTCATTTTTTCAAATGGAAACACTAAATTTTTATGAGTTAGTTGAAAGCGAAATTTAATTATCTATTAATTTGAATAAAGCATGTATGTAGTTAAAATTAATGGTTTTAGAGATATTTCAAATTATTTCTCATTTCTATGTGTTGTTATATAGGGGTGCTCTTTAAAAGAAAGTTTCCCTCTGGTGTTGTTGGGGCTGTTGGGGGGTGACCTTGGTGGCCAATGCACTGGTCCTCCTCTTTAGATAATTTCGGACATTACTAGAGAAATTACATGGTGCTCCATCTTGCTGCAACCACAAATGCCTTATTCTATTAAGAGGAAGAGTGTCTAGAAAATCTTCTAATTAATTCCTTAGGAAAGCTGGATAATTTTCCCCGTTAGCTGTAGCGTTAAAGAAATATGAATCAAGTAACCGGTTGCCTACTATTCCTCCCCATACATTCAAAGACCAACGATGTTGATAATCCACGGTTTTTATAAAATGAGGATTTTCGCGATCATAATATAAAAAATTGTGTCTATTAAAGTAACCGTTTTTATGGAAAGTCGCTTCGTCCGTGAATAAAATAAAATTATGAAAAGCTGGTTCTTCCCGTTCTTTATTTAGAATCCACCGACAAAAGTTGAGACGACTTTCAAAATCATTCTCAGTCTCATCACTCTACAATTCTTGTAGATAATGTATATGGTAGCCATGAAATTTATGTTGACGTAAAATCCGTGAAGCCGACATATGGCTTATTCCTAATTGTGATCCAATTTTTCTTGTACTGGTATGGGGATCCTCGACTGCCATAGCCAGTACTGCAAATTGACTATTTTCATTCCCAACTGGTTTGGCACGTTCTTCCTTTTTATATTCTACATGCCCAGTTCAGCTTCAAATCGATCCCGAAGTCTTTCAAAAGCTAAAGGTTCTGGATGTCTTCGATTTGGATAACGTATTTGATAAATCCGCGATGCAAGCAATGGATTTCGTTCACATTCTCCCTAAATATAGATCATTTGAACTAGGTCGTCTTTTGTAAATTCCATACTAACACTGGTACTGCTACACGTTTTGACGTTTCTATGAAACTATTCAACAACAGATTCTATTTTATTTACCAGCCTACTTCATATCCATTACGTTAACTTACCTTCATTTTTTAAATATAACTACCAATTTAAAACAAAAATGTCAGCACAGCAGACAAATAGTAAAGAAAGTTCAATTTTCAAATTTTTATTTAATATTTGGTCTCTAAAGTTTACAGAAATATCAAATAATTTGAAATATCTCTAAAACCATTAATTTTACCTACATAAATGCTTTATTCAAATTAATAGATAATTAAATTTCGCTTTCAACTAACCCATAAAAATATAGTGTTTCCATTTGAAAAAATGAAGATATATATATATATATAAGTCTACATCTGTTTATTGTCATCATAGAACATCCTTCTACCGTTATGTCAAGTTTCATAATGTTACATTTTTCCGTTACCGAAATAATGGCATTGTTCTGAAGAGAGCATAATGTCAAAATTTTTAAACATATGCCAATATCTTGTAAACTAATGAAAATAATTGAATATGATCCTGTATAAAGTTGCCTTAAAATTCCGCAAGGAAATCAAAAATGTGATCATATATAGGGTGTTCCGTTTAAAAATGTAAAGTTACTGGTGGTTACGGGCAAACTAAACACCCTGTATATCGTAGAATAATTTTACAATATAAATTTCATAAAACTAAACAACTTTTGTATTTAAATATTTGCTGTATTTTGCATAAGAAAGGAGATATGGAAGAATATCGCACCATTGTTACACCCTGTATAAGACGGTAATAAATACAATAAAGAAATAACAACAAAATGACAGCAAACGAAAACAATCAAATGACAGAAAGCACATCTTTGTTCAATGTAGGTAACTGTAGAATGTAAAAATCAAGCAAACCAGGGATTTTTATGCTACCACTACACTTCACTTGCGAATGCTCGCATTGTACAAACTTTTTGCGTTGTAACTCCATGTTGAATAAATAATCAAATGTATAAGCTTCTCTAATTTAGGTTTGTCATTGACAGCTGTCACAATTTGAAGTACAATTTAAATCTATCGCAGTGTTGTCAATCTTGCTAAAGAAAGTACTTTAAAACTTAATGTTGACATGCCTGATCTTTAAATTCAAATGTGTCAAAAATATGACAGTGTAAAAGTTATTAATATTGTCAAACTAAATATTAATTTCAAACAATTATAGCCACGTGGTAGCTAGCAGTATATAGTTAACTTACCACGCTCTCCCCAACTGCTAATAATAAAATATTCCCATGGTTATAGACTAGTGACGTAAAAATGGCGAGTCTATTTTTCCGTTTGAAATTGTGAAAAATTTTAATCGAACAGTTTTGTGAAACGACATAAAGTAGAAATAAAATTTACGGATTAATAGATAAGCTATTATTACATTTTGATTTTGCAACATAATTAATTAAAATAAAATCTAGGTGAAAATTAAAAGTTTCAGATTAGATGGGCGCCGTATATTTTCGGCCAAACAATGCAATCTATCTTTATTACACTGTTTTCAATTTCTTATTGTCATAAACATTACGTCCCAATAAGTCCCAATGAGTCAATTCACGATTATACGGTGGGTCTGTAATTTAATAAAAGCTACCATAAGTTCAGCGTTAATTTTCCTTAATAATTATTTTGCATATAAAATAATTATAACCAAAACCAAGAGTGTACTGGGAATTACTTAGATAGTCTAAATCGTGGGGTTGAATTATTTTTGGCCAACCGAAAATAATAGCAAAATCTAACACAACTATTTTGAAAAAAAAAGTTTTTATCTATTGGCCCAATATCAATTTTTATTTTTAAATTATACCTTTAGATTTATTCCGAGTGAATGTGTAAAAATGTACACCAGAGGTGAAATAACTTACGAGTTGTATACAGGAAAAACATCTGCCCTACATTTTCTAGTCCTCAGTTATAAATCTGTCGTAAAAATTTAAATAGATTTGCAAAAATTTTTTTATTACTAGAGTTTCGTCAGTGTGTGTGTGTGTGTGTGTAAATGATATTTCAAAAGAAATGGGGCAACCTCCTTTTTAAAAGTTTCCTTATAAGTGTATTCGTAACGATATTACAATTAATTGTTTACAAAAATTAGAGAACTATATACATGAAATGATTTAAAATATGATGTAATAGTGTCATGTTATGTGTGTATAATCTATTACCTACATATGTATATATTGTGCCAAAAATAACTTATTTAATAAAGTCTAAATCCGGTGAAAGTGACTGAGTAATACGATAGAAACAGGCCAAAAACGGTTGCTATATTTAACAATTACGCCGAAGCGTGGCCTGATACACAAAGCAAACACTTTATCCAGTATCCACGGATTAATTGCCAATAATTTTGTACGATTCGAAATTGCGTAGTTGTGACTATTTTCGTGTGTATGTGGAATTCATCGATTAAGTTATGCATTTAATTTCGTTCGGAGAGAAAAAAGAATTGTATATTTTTAGGATTCAGATTGTGTAGAAATATTAAGATGACCACGAAAAAATATAGATATATATATATTGATATCGCTAGGAAGTTGAAATTGTGTCAAGTTCATTATTAGATCTGTTTCAAAGGCAACTATCCACAGCCACCCACAACATGTACCAATCAGGAAGTTGATAAAAACAATAGCAATTCTAATAGAATTAGTCCGAATATTTATATTTATTGGAATTGTCCAATTTTAATCACTACACTATTTCAAACTCGAGTGTGTGTTATTGTTTAATATGACGTCATAATTTGGATTTTTTTGTCTTTAATTGTGACGGTGTTAAATAAAAGTGGATCATTCATTATTTCGAGTCGACTCAGATCTGTAAAGTAAGTATCCTCAAGCATCAATTTCCACAAAATACTACTCCAAACTGTGATAAAAGTAATCAAGTACCGTAAAACGCGAATACCTCGCAAAACTCCATCTTTTTTACTATGAACTCCAGTGTTATTCTCAATCAAAGTATGTTTATTTATAATTTCAATACCTTGGTCAATAGTACCTTTCAATAGTTGGTGGGCGCTCTTACCTCAACTATTCGGCACACGAAAAGCAAAGAGCCCTAAGGGAATATAAGCAAGGTCGAATAACCCTAAAGGAGGCTAGGGATATTTATAATATCCCCAAATCAAGTCTTCAAAGGGCAGCCAAAAAAAAATTGAAACAGTATGAGAGACAAACCGTCCTATCGCCTACTGAAGAAAACAATGTCATGGACTTGATGTTTCTGGCTAGTGAGATATTTAGACAGAAAGGGAGTAACAGGAGTAAAGTTTAAAGACACTATGCCCGGGATAGATTGGTTCATAGGGTTTATGAAAGGACATAAAAGGCGTCTCATTGAGAGGTTTGCAGAGAATATTAAAAGATCTAGTGCAGCAGCATCTGCAGAAGTCATCGAATTTAAGGACAGCTATCGAGAATATTTCCCCAGCTTGTTTTGTCAATTACGATGAGATCTGCTTTGTGGATGATCCTGGAAAGAGAAGAGTGATTTGTAGTAGAGGATGTAAACACGCATCATTGATTCCACAAAAACTTCCACATCCCATTTGCTGTATACAAAAGTGGACACCTGAACAACAGTTGGATGTTAAATGGGCCCAAGGACGTTCGTTATGAAAGAACAAAATCTGGTTGGTTTGATCAACCAAATTTTGAAGAGTGGTTCAGAACGATCATTTTGCCGTACTTCAAACGAAGAGATGGGAAAAAAGCACGATAGGCTATGATTTGGCTAGCCATTTGTCATGTAAGGTCCTACGCTTATGTAGAGAAAATAATATAAAATTTTGTTTCCTCCCTCCGAACTTAACCCACCTAACGCAGTCATTGGATGTTGCAGTATATTTCGTCCCATAAAAATGTCCTGGCGCAAAGAAATAGAAAAGTGGAAGAAAAGATAGAAGGGTTTACTTCCTAAGAAAATGTTTCCATCTCTCCTAAGTCAAGCCCTTAATAATTTGCCTAATATGGAAATGAATATAAAATCTGGTTTTTCTAGCACCGGCATCATGCCCCTAGATCCAGAGCAGGTTCTGAAACTTTTACAAAAAAATGCAACTGTGATTAACAATGAAGAAAATGAAGAGCAGTGGAAGGAAGTTTTAATGCAAATGTTTGAAGGAATTAGAAATTGCGAAAAACCTGGCAAAAGTCTCAGCGTGGATAATATTGAGAGCGAGGAAAATGATGTGCCTTTAGAAGACTTGTCTAATAACGACAGCGCCGAGGAAAATTATGAAAATGATGATGAGGACACACGAAATAAAGAAACTGACGATTTTCCAGAAGTGCCTGAGACAGTTCAAATCAATGATTTAAATAAAGAAGATTTTGTAGAAATTATGTTTACAACTAACAAAAATAACAAGTATTTTGTTGGTGTAATTCAAGACATCGAAGGTGATAAAATTGTGATTAAATTCGTAAGATTCAATAGAAAAATTACTAATGCATTTATCTTCCCAGTGGTCGAAGATTTGGCAGAAGTCAGCATCACACAAATAGTCAGAGTTCTGCCAAAGCCGACAATCTTACGTAGAGGTAGAATTCAGTTCAGCTCAGCGATTCAGATTCGGACATAGACTTAGTGAATGGCGCAGAAAATATTCCATTTTTAGATGATCAGCAAATATTAATTGGTGATTATATCTTGGTAAAGTTTTGTACAAAAAAGAAATAAGAATATGGGTAAAATTTATGCGAAAGACTAATATTAGTTTTATTTTTCCTGAGCAAGAGGGCATATCAACGGTTTTAAGATCTGACGTGATTTCTAAATTGAAGACTGAAGAAGAAGAAGAATTACCTCATTTTTAAGTTTTAATGTTAACTTCGGCATAAATGTTAACTGAAATCCTAATTCACCTACATTCTAAGACTGATTTTATTTAAATTATTCTAGTTTTTGTTCTATGTACAGCAAAATGTTAACTTTTCAATAAACTATGTTTACCTTAGTTTTGTTTCATTTACAGTGTTGTGTTTTGGGCCACTAATTTTCAAAAACTGTTATATTTTCACGCAATTAAAACTTGTCCGAAACTGCCCCACTGCCTGTCGGGAAGTACCCCACCGTGGGGCAGTTCCGAACAAATGCACCATTTTTTTATTTTAATTTTTTACTTACAGTCTAATAGTAACTCGTAAGTGAACTAACTTTAGGAAGATGGCCAACACAACATTACTTCGGCTGATTTTTCTTATATCAAAAGGCTTATGTTCAACCGAGGTATTTTTAATTTTGGTGTCCGAAGATGCCCCATCTTACCCTACTATGTAGTACTTTAAAGTGGCAATTTATGGATAGTAAGTACTCATAAAATAGGCAACTATGATGCAGTCGAATATAAATATTATTTCTATACTAGTACAAACTTTGCCACGCCCCAAATTCCATCTCTAATCATCATTCCATCCCTCTACCCTAGCGATTTGGGCTAGGCGTTGATGCGTCAGTTGGGACAAAGCCTATTGGACAGTGTTTCGACTTAGCAGCTTTAAATTTAGCTCCTACACCAAAATTAAACGTGTTTCTTAATGAAATTAAAAAATAAATAACGTTTTCATCTCAGAATAAACCTTGAATTTTCTCATTCGGTTAGCCAATCGCTCTTACCACACGATTTCTAATGACTAGCCTGTCCCAGCTCTAAACAAAATACAAAGCGTTTATTATTTCGATTTTTTATTCAAAATAGTCCGCCTTCTGAGTAAACGCAGTGCAGGAAACGTTCAACAAAGTTTTCGAAATATTTTTAATACTCATCGACTGGAATGGTCTTTAGTATGGTGGCCGAAGTCTTTTGAATGGTCGGGTTCGCCAATTTCAGTTTGGGAAATAGCCAGAAGATGGCTTTGTGCATAATCGTGCAACAAAAGCCAACTGCTTGGGTCTCGACATTCCGATCGAACTCGTCAAATTGTGGCCCACAATCGTAGAACTCGCAGACAATGTTCTATGTTCACCGTCTGAACTTCTAGGACGCATTCGCTGTGAATAATTCCCTTTGAATCGAAGAAAACGGTCAGCATCGTCTTGATTTTGCTGTTTTGGCTATTCTGGTGACTTTCATCCTGCACTCTGACGTTTTGTTTTTGGCTCGTACTGAAAACACCACGCTTCATCATCAGTTACAATGGCTGACATGCCTGCTGGATTTCTTTGGGACATTTTTAGGATGTCTTTGCAAACCTGCTGGAGTATCCAATCTTTTTGGTCGTCTATCAAAGTGTGTGGCAGAGCTTCTATTTGCCCAAATCTTCGATCAAAATGCAATAGACTGTGCTTTCCGGTATCCCAGATTGCTGTCCGATGAGTCTCGCAGACACACAACGCTCGCTTCAAAGAACTTCTTTGACTTCCTCGATGTTTTCTTTATTTCGAATGGTTTTTGATAGTTTGGGTAATCGTCTGCGATTATCAAGGAATTGGCCAAACCAACGGAAAACCTGTGCACCGGGCATGCATTTATCCCCCTGCATCATTCACTCGTAGATGTCGCTGCGCTAAGAACTTTAATGAAACCAGTCTCATCGTATCTGGGGGTAGACTGTATACGTTAGAAATTTATATAATTCTGTTCAAAATGAAGTGTTCACACGAACGTGTTCTATTGTATATACAGAAATAGATCATAGACATTATTATACAACTACGCACAGTTTGTGCAATAAAAAAACGTTTTATGAAACAGACATGTAGTCGTGGCTCGTAATCTTAATCATTCAGTTAAAACATTCTTATGCAATACGGCATGTTTTTCGAAGCTACTTCTGCTGTTACTCCTATCGTTACATACACCTAATGGTGCGAGACATAGACAGGTCATAGACCCCGAACTGTCACATCTGAACTAGTATAGACGAATTTGCCTCGTATTTAGAGATCAACGCTATAGTTGGTCGGGCATGCCTATGAGCCACGTAATAAATTAAGATCGGTTTTTATGTATAGGTAACACATACATATATTACGTACACAGGTAATTGAGGTTATAATCTTCCTTCTTACTTTTTGGCAAGTAGGTGTCGAACTGGGCATGTCGCCTTTGTGAAAAAATAAATAACCTAGTTTCGAAAGCTATAAATAGATATTGTATTCCGGAGCGTAAATACTAGAATGGTTTAGTATTACAAAAAAAATGTATACATGTACTTAGATGTTTATAAAAAAATGAAAGTAGTACCTATGCAGATCTTATTCCACGTTAAATTTAAGATATACATACATACGTAACAGGTCATCAATAATCTGTGTAGGCTTCAGTAATTGTTGTATTAATATCAACAACAGTATTAATTCAAAAATTAACAATGAGAAAAACAGCTATAAAAACGATTACGTATGTATTGCAATAAAATTCTTATCATACTTCTTAATCAGAAAAAAAGGCATTAGCTGTTTATTATTTCCTTCAAAATATCAGTTCAAATAAATTAAAATATTACTGTCGATTTGTGTACTGAAGACGTTTAAGAGACATAATCGTTCGAACACATTCTTCTGGTCTTTTACATCAACTTGTTCTATTTATTCTCAGACAAACAATACAATTCTTGGCAATCTAAATTGTAAATACACTGTTGGCAAAAAAGTGACGAGCACACCATGAAACCGCGCCGTCTCGAGGGGTCGTTGTCAGCAGTGCAATAGACATGGCGAAAATCCAGAGATTGCTATTCTAAAATACTAGTACCTACTTAACAACTGAAAAATGGACTCTTATGTCAGTGTCAAATAAATGTCAAAATCGGCTCAACAACTTTATTTCAATAAACTAAAAATTTTTAAGTAGTAGTAGACCGCATAAATATATAGATTCATGCTTTGAAACTTTTTTATCTTGCTGTTCCTCATTCATTTTGCGGTTCTGAAACCCTGATGTTTCTAATCATTTATTTGACGTTTGTACAAATACTGTTGACATACCAGTCTGTCCCAGATTCAAGGTTGATAAATATTATGATATTTATATAAATATCAAAATATTGGATATACACTACCGCTCACGGAAGTTTGGCCAAGAGAGAAAATTATGAGAAAACAACAATAAAAGGCTTGAAGTCAAATCTGGCAAAATAAATTCTTTAATTCAAAATACCAATAGACTAGTAGACATAAAAAAAATTAAAACAACGTTTCTGAACAATTATTTAACATCAAAAATATTAAATTTTCTTTTCGTCAAAGAAGCCACCTCTCGCACGCAAAACAGCTCGTACCACTCGTGGCATTCTTTGCACTAATTTTTGCAATGTTTCAACTGGAATATTATTCCATTCGTGCAGTAACACATTCCACATCTGTTCTTTGGATGTAGGAGCCACAGTTCTCAGCCTCCTATCTCGCTCATCCCACAACAACTTTATAGGGTTGAGGTCGGGGTTTTGCGGAGGCCAAGTCATAATTTTTAAAATTTTTACGTACTGCTGTTCATTTACATAATTTTTGCATACCTGAGCCGTACGTTTCGGATCATTGTCTTGCATAAAAACAAAATTCTGCCCAATTAATTGCAAGCCAGACGGAATAGCATGATTTCTTAAAATTTCGAGATAGGTTTCTTTCTTCAATATATCCGGAATTTTGTGCACGGTTCCTACCCCTGAGTAGCAGAAACAGCCCCAGACGATAACAGAACTGCCACCGTGTTTGATTGTTGGTACAACACATTCGGGCAGCATTTTTTCATTGTGTGAACGTCTTACAAATATTCGTCTTCGCCGACCAAACAACTCCAACTTGGATTCGTCAGTCCACAGAACGTTAGCCCATTGTTCTATCGTCCAATTTCGATGTTGTTGTGCCCACTAAAGCCTTTTTTGTCGATTGCCTCTACGAAGAAGTGGTTTGGGTGCAGCTATTCACCCGCGTAAATTTCTTTCTTGTACCCTACGTTTGACCGTACTCACAGAATTTGATGTGGCCTTCCGCGATTAAATTCATTCGCTATTTTTGTTGCCGTTTTTCTGCGATTTCGTTTACTTGTTAGTCTTAGTTGTCGATCGTCTGCGGATGTCGTTATTCTGGACGGTCCTGGACGTGAAAGATCTTCTAAATCGCCTGTATCTTTAAATTTGCGGATCGTATAATTTATTGTAGAGTTCGATACATTTAACCTTGCTGCTATTTGTCGGCTGGCATATCTTTCTTGATGTAATGTAATGATGACGGCACGCGTTTTAGCACCAATCGACTTGCGACGGGGCATTTTGTCCACTATTACAAATTTTTTATAGTTCTTGACACAACAATTATTTCATGCAAACTGACACACTGATAATAATCCACACAGTAATATTTAATATGCTGTACGGTTAAGAAAGAGTACTAAATGGGCTTAAACACACATTTGTATAAAAACTTTACCTGTTCTGCTGCCTGGGGCATTGTATTGAAGATATTATGATCCTTGCCCGAAATTGTCTGCGAACGCTTCAAATCGCATTTAGGACATCTCTCTCATATAATGGTTATTTGTAATCTTTCTTCGAACTATCCTCGTTAGTTATGCAGAAAGTTCATTTAAGATTACTTTACAATAATACAAGCGTTCTTAAGACGAGTAAAATGATTTAAATTGCTATATTTGAAATTTTTCTCTCTTGGCCAAACTTCCGTGAGCGGTAGTGTATATCCGATATACAGGGTTTCCACGGCCGAGTGGGACATAGAGGAGAATACATATAAAATCGGTTTTCGGTGAATATTATCTCCCTAATACTACTTCATCCAAATTTAAGTGCCGAATATTATAACTGGGTTAACAATGAACATTTCCATAACCCAGTTATAATATGCGGCACTTAAATTTGAATGAAGTAGTATTAGGGAGATAATATACACCGAAAACCGATTTTATATGTATTCTCCCTATGTCCCACTCGGCCGTGGAAACCTTGTATATCAATTTTTGATATTTATTTTTGTGGTAATTAATAAGTTAACGTTTATAATAGCTAAATAAAACTAAGGAAATATTTAGGCGGATATTTTAATAAATGTCAACAACAACAAGGACAAGAAAAATAATACAAACTATTCTGAAGAATACATAACATACGTATAACAAACCAAAGGAACTCATCGTATTTAAGTACGTTTTACGACCTCGTTGATAATATTGCTAATGGAATATCTTCGTCTGATTCGTCACAGGAACTCCCCAATGATGGTTCTGGTATGGAATTATCCCAAATCCAATCAATATTATCATTTTTACTTTTCTATTACGTAATTTTGATTGTATTAGTCCAAATGAAGAAAACATTCTTTAAGAGATGCTGTAGCCGCAGTTGCACTAAGTAGCTGTTCACATAGTGAGTGAAATTCTTGTTTATTTGGCCATTTTGCATCATCAATAATAATTCCTTTCCACCATACCATTGGTTGAGTTTTTTAAAATTGCGATCCAACAACATATTTGGGGAATGGTGTGGATTTGGTTAAAAGTGCCATCACAAATGGAATGAAATCTGGGTTAGTTTGGTTTATATAGGTATATGCTTGTTCTCTTTGTTGGTTATTTAAAGGTTTTCCAAAAAAATCGATGATCAAACATATTTGCCAAGTAATGTGGTGGCCCTAAAGCCATCTCCCTTCTCCGATAAAAATGTTTTTGAATATGTCCTAGTTTTATCAAAATTTCGACAGCAACGGCAATAGTAGTTTTATCCCTTTGAACTCTGTCTAATGCAACAGCGATCGGTCTCAAGTAACTCAGCATATTCTGAGAATTCATTGCAATATTTGTGTCATTAGTAATTTTAATAATGTGAGAATCTTTATGATCTTGGCCCAGCTGAACAAGTTGACCTCGATTTTCCAAGAATGACTGAATTGCATCTGTTATGGTATTCCAACGCACTTCGATTGGTAAAATCAATTTAAAAGTGATGACAAAAATGAAAATTGTGTTCTTTTTGTTTTTATTAATCACCCTGTAGATGATAGTTCTTAATAAAACTTTAATAATTATATTTAAATATTTGTTTCAGTAAAATAGCAGTTTGGTTTTTTTCTTGTTCTTGATACATATTTATTTATCTTGCTGGTTTGTTGATGTTGAGGGCAGATCAATATATTCGAACTCTTTATCATCTTGTCTTGTAGCTGTTAAACTTTCGTTCGTTATTCCTGGGCATTTAATCATATGTTTTTGCATTAATTTTGCTTCAGTGTATTCTTGGAACATTAAATATCAATAATTTTAGAAGGAAACACTTACATACATCTACATGCACAAAGCAATAAATTGCTAAGAAGAGGAAACAATATGTAAGAGATTGTAATTTCAGTAACGTCGATGGTTTATTTTGCCGATAAGTCTTAAAACACTTATTTTGCAATAGACACACACGCATAGCAAACAAGATATTATTCAACATTGTTTACAGTCGTCAAACACATATTTAAATATGCCTTGCACGATTACTGTTTTCGAATTCTATCACTGTACAACTTCGATGGTATCGTTAGCGTATGGGGTCATGCGAATTCATTGTGCGATTTAAAACTTAAAATATTTTCGTTTCTTGTTGTCTTTTTATTTCTACGGTAAATTATGTAGTTAATTTAAAACATGTTTTGTAATAGTTAATAGTTTAGTAAACATGATTTGACTTATTTATTTTCCTCCTTGAATTTATAAAATAATGAGTACAATGTAGACACTCCATTACAAGCTAAACGTAAAGGACCTAGTTAGGATTTAGTTAATCAGGTTTTGACCTTAACGAAAGGAGAGAGAACATTATTATCACATGTCAATCTCGTATACGTAGTCGCACTTTTTTTTTGCCTTGTAAAATGTGTTTTGTTCTCGTACCATTAGTTTCCGGAATAATCTACGTGACTCCCGGCGTGTTGCGGTTGTTTTCTTAACGTTTCTATTCCAGAACATCTCCATGGCCTCAACAGGTTTCAAAATAAACAGCGCACAATGTCGAAAACACGTTGTAGAAACGTGCATGCGAAAGGTCTTTGATAATCCATAAGGTAGCAGGGTTAACATTTCCTCCTAACTATATAACGAAATATTTCGAAAAACTTACGTACTGTATAAATTTAAATGTTTAAAACAAAAGAGAATCTAATGCCAAGTTTTAGAGCTTTTCTAGGATTCGCCTGTATGTAATTATCTATAAATAATGCGATTAAAGGTGACAGCACACTTAAAATTGTCAAAATTTAAAGTATCCTTTTTTTATCGAATGTATATTTTTAATTTTATACCGACTTCGATCTGTCTGGTTTTTTAAAACGCAATACGCAGATAGGATAGGAATGTCAGAATCATAAGACTAATTGATGTATTACGAAAAAAACAAAATATATGTATGCCTCAAGTACTCTATCTAAAAATAAAGATTGTTATGTTGTTGTTCCTCTTAAATAATGCAGCGCCTCCGAAATTTCTTTCCGTGGAAACGTCGGTTTAAAAATGCGACGTATATTCTCGGAGAGATTTATACAACACAATGACTATCACGATAGAATTCAAGGTTAAAAGTCACTGGATTGTTGCTTCTTTCAGACAGTTTAGGCGGTCAAGGTTACGATGGCGTAGTATGTTTATATACAATAATTTACCTTCCAGATAAATAGATATGAGCCAAGACGTAAGAATGAGAAAAAAAATTTATATGCTTCGAAAGGTTTTCATCCTTGAAAAGTACATTAATTATTGTAGATTTAGATTATTTCCTGTTTTAGTAGTATAGAATTAAAAACTGATTTTCATATTCTAAAATTAAACAATTTTCAAGTTTGATATACTTGTCGAAACGATTTTATTTTGTTATAAAATACATTTACTGCATATAAGATATTTCCTAATATATTAACGATAGTTATGAAACCCATTGCGTAAAATTCTATTACTTAAGACTGCCTCATATACTAATTTAGTAGTATAGTTTAGTATATACCATAAATTAATACAATAATGAGCTAATAATTGGAGTGGTCCCAATGCTTCAATACAGGTAATAGGTCGAGTCCGCTTCGACCACCCCCTATAATACACACTCTGTCCCAAATCCAATCAGACTGGTCTAAAAAAAATCTAAAACGTTCAACAAATTTTTTGAAACATTTCATGTACTCTTCGGTTGGAATGGCATTTAGTATGGCCGTCGAAACGATTTCCTTTTATAGCCAATGTCAGTTTGGTTCTCGATATTTCGGTCGAACTCGTCGACCAACACAATCGTTGTAGAACTCCCAAATAATATTCTGCTTCCACCAACTGACCTGGGACGAATTCACTGTGAACTGTGTAATTTTTTCTCTTTTAGCTCTTCTGGTGACTTCCATACCACACTCTGACGTTTTGTTTTTGGCTCCTATTGAAACTAGCACGTTTCATCATCAGTTACAATGGATGACATGCTTGCCAGATTCCCTTAGAACATTTTTAACATGTCTTTGCAGAGATTAACTCTCACGTCAAACCAACACAAAGTAATAAACGCTTTGTATTTTTTCTAGACCAATCTTATTGGATTTGAGATTGCAAATTTTTCGAAACATCTTTTATACTCATAGGCTGGAATGGCTTTTAGTATGGCGGTCTTTTGGATGACCTGAATGGTAGCGAAACGATTTCCTTTCGTCGCTAATTTCAGTTTGGGAAAAAGGCAGAAGCGGCACGAAACGAAATCAGGTGAATATGGTGGATGATCATGATGGCAACTGCCTGCACATTCCGATTGAACTCTTCAAATTTTAGCCCACAATCGTTGTAGAACTCCCAGATAATATTCTGCGTCCACCGTCTAAACTTCTGGGATGAATTCGCCGTCAACAATTCCCTTTAAATCGAAGAAAAGGGCCTGTATCGTCTTGATTTTGCTCTTCTAAAAGCCCTTTTGGCTCCTCTGGTGACTTCCATGCCGCAATCTGACGTCTGGTCGTCGAAGTCTTTTGAATGATCTGGATCGCCAATTTCAGTTTGGGAAATAGCCAGAAGTGGCACGAAACGAAATCAGGTGAATACGGTGGATGATCGATAAGAATGATGCCCTTTTTTGGTCAAGGATTCACGTACCACGATGACTTTGTGCATAATCGCGCAACAAAAACCAACTGTCTGGGTCATGACATTCCGATCGATCTCGTCAAATTGTGAACTTCTGGGACGCATTCGCTGTGAACAATTCCCTTTGAATCGAAGAAAACGGTCAGCATCGTCTTGATTTTGCTCTTTTGGCTATTCTGGTGACGTTCATCCTGCACTCTGACGTTTTGTTTTTGGCCCGTATTGAAGACAGCACGTTTCATCACCAGTTACCATAGCGGACATGCATGGCGGACTCCTTTGGGACATTTTTAACATGTCTTTGCAAAACTGCTGAAGTATCTTTTTTGGTCGTCTATCAGTGTGTGGCACGAAGCGAGCACAGATCTTCTGTTTACTCAAATCTTCGCTCAAAATTCTGCTTTTCGGTATCCCAGTTTCTTCTTCGATGAGTCTCGTAGACACGCAGCGATCGCATCGAAAAATCATAGATGTCGCTGCTCTAACAAATTTGATGAAATTAAGTATCATCGTAACTGGGACAGACTGTGTAATACCTGAGAAATTAGAATATCTTTTAGGACCCCTTTAGTTTGTTTAGTTAGGAACTACTGACCTGAGATATTAGAATATAAATGAAGTGCACATGTTAGACTAGAAAAAAGAAAGAACGTGCTAAATCACATGTATACCGTTATTTAATCAACACCCAATTTTATATTTTCTATTTTAATAACGAATCGATAATGGGAAAAGTAAATTCGGTGACGTGTATCGCTCAACTGTTGCAATATTCACGCTTAATTTTCGTATTCAACAATGAGATAATCGAATTATTAAGCTATGCCGGTATGTTTATTTACATTGGTACTCGATCTCTTGTTGATGTTTCCAAGCGAAAATATGCTACATATACATATACCAGTTGCTTATATACTATATAAAATAATTGTATGTAATAATATGTGTACGCTGCTTTCAGGAGTGCACATCTAACGTTGCTAAGCGTATCGAGATAGAAAAGACTGTTAAGTAACAGCATACATAATACGATTTGAAGGACAGGAGAGGTTATCGTCGTTATATTGTTGTTCTAATTCTACTCTTCGCTGATGCTCTTACCACATCATCATCATGCAAATAATACTCCGTCACCGCACATTGACGGTAAGCGAGGAGCGGTAGATTAATAACAATGTTAATAAAAGTGACAATAACGCTGAATTCGTAATACGTGCTTCATATATGATGTGTCAATATCCACACACATGATTAAATTTAATAATAAATCTTATACCTATACAGGGTGTCCAGACCATGCGAGGACGGCAGATTACGGCTTTATTATTACAGTCAGAGAAAAGTATTTTAGACAAAAGTTGTAGCCACTCGTAAAATACACATTCTAAAATTATTTTCAACTATACAGAGTGGTGTGTAAATGAGATACAACATGCGATACAAACTTATGTTTTCTTAAATGGAACACTCCGTATATTTTAGCATATTTTGATGGTACTCATAAAAAGAGAGACATTGATATCAACATGTGTAGGTGTATCTCTTACCGGTGTCGTTTTATTTGCAATTGTGTGTCTCAACATGTCCAACTTTGTGGAGACACCGAGACGAAACCGGAAAGAATTTTTGAGATCTGTTTAGACAAGAAGTTTTCCACTTTCGTCAAGTTTAATAATCTATAATCATTTTATTTATTTCTAAATAACTGAAATTGCAGCAATAACAAACGCAAAATTAACATTTACGCTGTTAATAAATAGAACACCCTGTATATGTTTCTTCTAAAGTAAAGTATTTTTATAAGCTTTTTAATGATACCATGTTTTCCCTATCTACACTTAGTATTTGATAACTTATTAATTGTTATGATTAATAGATTCTAATTTCATTCAACATATTCAAAAACAAAAAATAATATTTATTAGATTAATGCAAAATCTGCTGATCTGCTGATGCTCAAAAATTCCACCGTCTTGTTGAATGCACAATTCGAGGCGGCAGCGAAAATTGTTTTTAACATCAGTAAGCGAATCATCATCAGTAATCCAATATTTTCAAAAATGGCTCTTATACGTTGTTTCACGTCATTAGGTGTGGTTGGAATGTTTCGATAAACCTGTTCTTTAACATGTCCCCAAAGAAAAAAATCAATAGGAGTTAAATCAGGAGACGTTGAAGGCCAAGGTATAGGACCCTCTCGACCAATGCATCGTTCTTCACACCAGTTATTTAAAAAATTTCCTACACTTCTATGAAAATGTGGTGGAGCTCCATCATGTTGCTACCACATTATTCTTCGTGTATGGAGATCGAGATTTTTCAATAAATTAGGTAACTGATGTCTTAAAAAATTTTCGTGTGTGGCTCCTGTTACCGTTCCTTCAAAGAAATAAGGGCGAACAACTTGTAAATTAATTATGCCACCCCATACATTAATTGACCATTGATGTTGAAAGTCAATTTGTCTGACCCAATGGGGATTTTCTGTTGCGTAATAATGCATATTATGTCTATTAACTAAACCGGTACTTTTGAAAGTAGCTTCGTCACTAAATAAAATCGAGGATTGAAAATTCCGGTCCAAATTCGAGGATTTATGGTAGGGAACCGGTCCAAATTCATTTTGTTTAACATAATGTTGCAAAAACTTAAACGATTTACAAAATCATTTCCGCGAAGGTCCTGATGTAATGACATATGGTAGGGATGGTACTTATTTTTCTTTATGATGCAATTCATAGTACTCTTGCTTATTCCAGTCTAGATATTCAAATTTCGAGTACTTACTTGAGGATTTTCTTCCAACGATAGCAAAATATTTAATTAATTTTCCTCACTAGTAACCCTTCGATTTTTAATCTCCTTTTTCGAATAACCAATATTTCCAGATGCTTCAAAACGTTCTTTTAATTTTTGAAATGCTTCGATTCTAGGAGGTCTTGCATTTGGATAATGTTGACAGTAAATCCTACTGGCTAATAAACAGTTTCTTTCACTCTCACCCAATGCATAAATCATATTTACCATTTCTTCTTTCGTGAAATTCATCGCAAAAGTAAATACAATTATCGGCGTTATTTTGTAAATGCAACGTAGACAATGGCAGATATAAAATGCAGATTTTATTTTAATTAAAAATTCACAGGTGACTACGACTTTTTTCGTTTAAATTTTTAATCTATTAATAGTAATAGTTAATAAGTCATAAACTACTAAGTGTAGATAGGGACAACATGGTATCATTAAAAAGCTTATAAAAATACTTTACTTTAGAAGAAACATATACAGGGTGTTCTATTTAAGAAAACAGCGTAAATATTAATTTTGCGTTTGTTATTGCTGCAATTTCAGTTATTTAAAAATAAATAAAGTGATTATAGATTATTAAACTTGACGAAAGTAGAAAACTTCTTGTCTAAACAGATCTCAAAATTTCTTTCAGGTTTCGTCCCGGTGTCTCCACAAAGTTGGACATGTTGAGACACACAATTGCAAATAAAACGACAGCGGTAAGAGATACGCTCACACATAGTGGTATGATATGCTAAAATATACGGGGCGTTCTATTTAAAAAAACATAAGTTTGTATCGTCACTCATTTACACAACACTCTGTACAGTTGAAAATAATTTTAGAATGTGTATTTTAGGGGTGGCTACAGCTTTTGTCTAATAATAAAGCCGTAATCTTCCATCCTCGCATGGTCTGGACACCCTGTACATGTATGCATATGTTTGTTGTGTGTGTGTGTAAAAAAAAATTAAAATTTCATTTAGAATATTGGAATTAATTCTGTTTTAGTTTTAAATACAGATTAACGAGAAACGTACAATAAGTGAACCACAGGATAAAAGGAAAAGATAATAAAATAGACGGCGTTAAACGTTAATGAAACCGCGACAGTTCCGGTATCGATGTTAAACAAATCGGTCTTGAACGCGCAAAATGTTATTCGTTCCATAAATAAACAAGAGTCACGAGACCGCTACTTCCGGATGTTTTGTGCATGTAGGGAATGTACAACCATTCCCATCGAAATCATTAACAACAACAACAACAACAACACAATAATAACGTCCAGACCAGTTGTTGATGTTTCTCGAGTTAAAGGTCGGGTATATTGTAACGGCCCCGACGAAGGCCTGTTGTCTGTGCTGGGAACATCGTTGCAGATATACGTTTGTAAAAAAATGCAGCTGATATTATTGCAATAAAAAATATGTATATAGAAATATGAGTTGTATATTAGACCTTCGGAATGGATCTTGAATGATGCATTGCGATAAAACGCGAGAGATTGGTGGATGTTTATACAATACATAACCTATCCTGTAATATTTTTGTTTGGTTATCTTGACGTACCATATATACATATATTTATGCTCAGCAACGCAACTCATTTCTAAGATAGGGCGATTAAAATACGTTTTTAAATTTCTATTAAATTCTTTGAAATTTAAAACAGCTTGATAATCGTAGTGGTAAAAGCGACTGGCCCACTAACCGAATGCCACAATTTAAGGTTTTTTTTCTGAAACGAAAACTTTTTCAGATAAAAAGACAAAACATTCGTGTGCTTCGATATAAAGGGTGGGCCACTTAAAATGATGCACTAGAATTACGACCAACCTAAATAAAAATTTTAAAATCCAAGCAGGTAAACCTATAGAGGTCGATGAGGAGCACATTTTAATAACAATGTAAATTTTATAACATTCATGATGACGTCACGCCAAAATCAATTTGCATTTTATTAAATAGCACAGGCATGTTTTCTATCACTTTATTGTAAGAATATGGTATCAGTAACACATTACAATTATTTATTAAATATTTTATCCAACTATGTTTGCAATTACAAAGAATGAAATTTGATTATTTAAATTTCGCGGTATCGAAGTTTCAAGCTTAGTTTACCAATATTTTACGTAACACAAGTTAATGTGTATGACATTTGTCAGATTTGACTTAAATCACTATTCTGCCTTTGCTTATCTTAAAGTGTAATTTGCTAAATTTAAAATTTCTAGTGTAAACTATGAAATCTACAAAAGCTACAAAACGAATAATCAATTTTGAACGTTTGTCAGTTGCCAAGTGACATTTAATGACATATATCTAGAGCCCAATTCAAATTTTGCGTTCTACATAAATATGCATCAGTTAAATAACAATATTTGCACTCTTCAAAATTTGAAATATTGGCGGCGATTTCAAAAAGTTGTTGATTTCATTTCTTATTAAAATCGGTCATATTTTATACAGTTATATGTTAAGAAATTTAAAATAAAAATACCGCATTCCATTTAAATAAATGCAAATTGATTTCGGTATGACGTTATGATGAATGGTATAAATTCTATATTTTTATTAAAATGTGCTTCCTTTAGAACACTATAACTTTACCTGGTCCGATTTTAAATTTCTTATTTAGTTTGGCCATAATTTCGGTGGCGAGGGCACAGTTCATAACGAACAAGCCCAGCAGCAGGTTAAGCGCAACTCAGTCCTACCAGGCAAAGCCTCTCCCTGCTGTAGATCGCAGTGAGGGTTTTACCCTATCCTACCCGAGGTGCCACTGTGATTGCAAAACACTGCGGTCTAGACCAGAAAAGGTCGAAAAACAATCTCCTGATCCGGCTGTCGTGTCGTGGCTTAGGATCTGCGACAGGAACAGACGGCGCCGGACGGAGCATGACATCCGTCCGTCATACCAGGCACCCTCATGCTGTCGTGGACATGTCTCGCGGGCATGGGGTGTTGGGGGATCTTGGCTTAGCCGCCCGGATCGAGAGGAGACAACCTCACAAAAAATCTAAATCTTAAGGCAAAGGGGTCCGGCCGACGGGATGCGTGGCTAAATAGAGGATTAGTCTGCGAGGACCCCAACCTTGGGGCACCAGGGGGAACCCCATTGGATTTACCCCTCCATCCTACATGCGGGGCTCTGTAGAGGTGGACTGTTATTTCCCTAGCTACTCGTGGGACTAATCATGAGTAAGTTTAAACAAAATAAAAAACAAGAGCGGGATGCCACCGCACAGACCACCGGGACTGGAGATAGAGAAAAACCCTCTACCAGTAAAACCGGGACCAAGGAAAGGAAGGCTCGTCATATGACATCCCTTCCTGCATTAGGACAACCTGGAGGCCTGGACGATCCGAAGAGGAAGGGCCTCAGCGGAGCAGGCCAAAAATGGTACCTGCGCTTCCTTAAACAGGGCTTGACACCTGAGAAGCCAGGGCAAAAGTCGACCGACAGAAGCAGGAAAGGCAGAAGGCCTCACCATCAGCAACCGCTGGGACAAGTCAAGGCAAACGGGGCAGTGAGCATATCTCACCTGCCCAAGCGCCAGGGCAAAAAAAGAGGAAAACCAAACCCTCTACCTCCGGTGCAGCAAGCGCAGTTGGGCGAGCCACCAGCTATGCTACTGCTGCAAAAATAACGAAAGTAGGAATAGTACCAGAGGAATACCCTCAAGTATGGATGGATACTACTCTGCTGACTTCGCTGGAGGAAGCTCTAGTGGAGGCAATGGTGGAGAGCACGGTTCGAGGCCCACAGTTCGCCGGCATACATTTCCGTCAGGGAGTAATGTTGGTGGACTGTGAGACAGACGAGACGGTTAACTGGCTTGACCAGGTAGTAGGCTGCCTCCCCACGTGGAAGGGACCGAAACTCGTGACGAGGAAAGGAGATGACCTCCCGAAACCCCACGTCATGACGGTATTCCTACCAAGAAGCAAGGGTCAGGAAGCAGGGAAGCTGCTCAAACTGATTGGCGTCCAGAACCCGCAACTCCAGGTAGATCTCTGGAAGGTTATAAACGCCAAAGAAGAAGGGCACGGCCAGGTACTCACTATTAAATCTAGTATTATTCGAGAATGTATCCACAGTTTGTGAAACTATGGCGCGCGGTAAAGCCGTATCGAATGATCTTAGAAAAGTGATTGTTGACTTGCATAAATCCGGAATAACTGGACGAAAGATTGCCAGTTTGTTAAAACTGCCATCTTCCACAGTTGCTGAGATAATTAAAAAATATGCAGAAAAGGGTTCGCTGGAAATTGGAAAAAGTCCTGGTCGTTCTAGCACAATAACTGAAAGGGATGTTCGCATGCTAATCAAAATTATTAATCAAAATCGCAGATGTAATTTAAGAGAGCTAAGTGTGCTATGGGCAGAATATCTGGGAAAAAGTGTGAGCATAGGGGGGGAGTTTGTACTGGAAATAACATTTTTTATTGTGACTTTTATTTGAAACCTGGCATCAATCCTCTTTGACAGAATTAATAAATTACGTGTTTCGGCGTTTTTTAGAATTCAACCGCTAATACCACGTGACCGGTGCCACCCTCCTTTCGCCCCAAAGATTGACAATCTTAATTACTACCTAACCTATCTCACAAAAAAGGGTTAGGATGGACTTTTACATGTCCAGAAAAGAAAGATGATGATGTATAAGAGAGGGAAGATATAGTAATGAAACTACCTAAACCTGAAATATCAGGGGGCACTGAAAGGGCTTCCAAAAAGTTTAAGTTTAATGTTGATTTAACTGATTTTAGTGTATATTGATGTGAAATAATGTATTTACAGTTATCGTTTTTGATCGTAAATAATAAATATTTTAAAGTTTTATTTTTTCTTTGATATTCCAATGTGTCCCATAATATACCATGTTAAGTCCCACAACATACCGGGCAGTGCTATGTACTGGGACATATGGTGTATACCGGGACCATTGAAAAAAAACTAAACTGTATAGTAAAAATTGATTTTCATTGATAAAAGTATAAACTTAATACCAATTACAACCTTTCGTAGAAACCGTTGATACTAAAAATCGTGAATGAAATATATTGTCCCACTATATACCGGTTTCCACTATACTTTGTTTACACTATTAATAAAACAATTGTTTGGGTGTTTTTTTTATAAATTCAATTGCTAACCAGGTGAGAGAGGGGGTGGTAAAATTTGTATAGGAAGAAAAAATTCAAAAATTATATTTTTTCTTTATTGTTCCGTGTGTTAAAAAAATTGTATTTATTGTATTGTATTACTTGTGTATAATGACAAATGAATACTATCTGCCATAATATTATTGTTACGAAGCCTACTTCGTGCAAATTGAAGTTTTGATGCTACAGCTCATTAGCGAGAGCGCTGCAATGGCAAAATTTTGGATAAAATATTTATTCTCTCGAAAACAAAAGTACATAGGTCTAGGAAGGTCTTAATAAAAGTTACTTAAAATATCATGTAGAATCTAAAAAATATATAATATATAGGGTGATCCATTTAAAATAATAAAGTTATATACATATTCTCTATAATTGGGACACATTTTATCTTTGAAAATATTTTCTAGCTATGCGTCGTTTAAATAAGAACAACTTTTATTTGAAACTTTTTTCTCTATACTGTAAAATAAACAAATTATCAAAGAAACCGCGTCAGCTGGAACACCCTGTATATTGATGAAATAACCAATGCATGAGATTCCTTTGATTATCACATTAGACTGCTAAAATGAAAAAAAAAAACATATCGAAAAATACACAAGACGCCACCTTTAATGATTTTTATGAAGATATTATTTCGGAGTTTCATATAAATAAAAATATCTTGAGCTCTATTGTCGATTTTTCATAGGCCATTCTTCTAATTTTATTATTAGCGAGCTTTGCATTTTCCACGAAGACATTCGCTATTTATAGGTATAACCAGTCTAGTATTATTTCATACAAAACTTATGAAGCAGAGACGAAAGCAACGAGACTTCATTAACTGTATACGTTAAGAGAAGTCTTTTCATAGTAGCAAAACATTTCCAAGTATTGAGCTTTTTCGCACTAAGAGGAGATGTAATTTGTTCGCTGAAAGATATCTCTTCTATTTGAAAACGATTTCCTAGCTTATTAAAAAGGGATATATTTCTTGAGTCTTAGAAAGATACTATATAAAAGAGGCACTTAATAGAAACAAATAAAAGAAATAGATATCTTGGAATATGTGTTATAAAGCAATTGTAAATAATAACAAATAATAAACAGCGTGCAACCATCGTTATACCAATTTAATATTTTAAATTTAAGTAACAATTTTTTTTTCTTTGCACGTACAAACGCCATTTATTATACGATAGTAACCAAAAGATTACTCCTTCGTTGTTTGAAAAACATGAAACACTTAAATACTTCGATAATTAAACATTACCTTTAACTCGCAGATATTACTACCAGTAAGACGATATCCACGTGTTAAATAAACGACACGCGCTTTTTAAAAATAAACTAAAAAATACACGATGTTAGGTCTTATCTTCTGCAGACGTAAAAGTGCATCGTGGCTTCGCCAATCAGTCACGAGCTTTGAGTAATTCGAAACTTCACATTCGCGATATCGATATCTTCAATAGCGACGACTTTAAAAATTTTCCGCTAGCTAAGCACAAAATCGGTAGTGTCGTTTCGTTCGAGTAAAAACTACCGAAAAACAAGAATTAAGTAATCCGAACGTGTATCATATGAAAAACAAGTGCGCAATATCAGATTAACTTCAAAATTGAATGTAACAAGGTCAGAAGGTGTCTCGATTCTTAGAGGTCGAGATCATCAATGAACTATTAAAATTATTCAATTAATTTGATTTATTATGGGGGATTGCCGGAAATCTAGTCATCAGTTCGACGAAATTGCTGATGCTGCTTACCAGGGAGGTCTTCACGATACATCAATGTTTGGAGCAATTCTTATTGAAAGAGATGTGTATTAGAATACAAAACCGTTTATTATTTTGATTTTTTTTTCTTGTTTATTCGAAATAGACTCCTTCTGAGTCAATATAGGAAACGTTCAATAAATATTTTGCGATGGTGCATTATCGTGCAACAAAAACCAACTGCCTGGCTCTCAATGTTCCGATCGAACTTGTCGAATTCTGGCTAACAATCGTTGTAGAACTCCCAGATAATATGCTGCGTTCACCGTTTGACCTTCTGGGACGAATTCACTGCGAACAATTCTCTTTGAATCGAAGAAAACGATCAATATTGTCGAGATTTTACTCTTCTCTTTTCGGGCCGGTTGCATAAAACATATCTGATCTTAGGCTTCGGAGGAGCTATCAAAAGAATTTAACAGCATTTGTGGGGAGCCATACATAGATGGAAAAGTTCTTCGTGGTAAATATGAAAATCAAAAAAAGAGGTCTAAACAAAAGTTTGCAGATGAAAAAACTTACATACGAGGAACTGGGAGGGGGGAGGGGAGGGAAGAGAAGGGGTGGCTGATAAACCCAAGATATTTGACGATATCGATGAAAAGGTCAAATATATAATCGGTACTCAGATGACAGGCTTTGATTCAGAATTTTGTGGAGACTGTAGTAAGGTTTTAGTACAATTAATAAAAATTAAATTGTATAAGTATCATTAGTTTTAGAATATGACAAGGATTTTGATTTTTATTTAAGTAGGTACCTACTAATAAATTTTTTAAATGTAGAGCTACTGGAGGAATACATCAACGATTCTGACAAGGAAGATAGTTCATTGTCAGGTATAATTAAACAATATCTCTACTTATATTAATTTAACAAATAACATTTCTTTAGAAGTGCCTTCCAAGCAAACGAAGATAGAGCTTTCACAGGTTTCGTGTAAACCAGCACCTACTTGTTCAGGTAAAAAAAATTGAGAAGGTTGTTTATAATAATACTCTCGAAGATATAGTTAATAATAAGGAATACCTTTACTTTTCGATTTTTTATAGTTGTTTTACGTACTGATTGGACCAAAATGACCTCAGATAAGCTTCGAACTCCATAATCCAAGCCATTGAAAACCATTTTAAGAGAAGTCTCTGGTCAAGGTAAATTTAGTAGCTGTAATATTTTGTAAGTTTATAATTTATTTTTATTTATAGATAATAAAAATGTTCTATCGAACAAAATTACTTTGTGGGTTACAAATAAAGCTGAATCAGCCTCTCAGCAGAGGAGTATCTTGAAAAAGAACATCTTTTGAGAATAGAAATGATGAAGGAACGTCAGAAACATCAAATGGCACTGGACACAAGGGAGAGTAATGAAAGACTCGTATTTCAAGCTGAAAAAGCAGAACTTGAGCTAGAGATTCTTCAACTGCAGAAGGAGCAGCTGCGAAGTATTTCATTTTAATACAATAGTGTAGCTTGTAACAATAAGTATAAATGTTCGTAAGTAATAACAATATTTTTTGATTGTTTGTAAAATATACATACTTAAAAAATGCTTTTATGGAAATTGAAATTCTAAAATAAGGTAATAAAATAGGTTTTATTCAAGTTTTATATTTTACTCATTGTGCTACATTGTCTAACAAAGGCTGAAAATACATCGTGAAGCACTGCACAAGAAACAACAATTGCTTCCACTTTTTGAACATTTAATTTAATTCCTAATGCTAATATTGGAAATCGACGTTTTAATACTCCAAAACATCTCTCTATTGGATTTCTCGTTCTTATTTGAGCCTCATTAAATAAATGTTTAACAGGAGTCCTTGGATTAGAAAGTTGTAATCAGGTATGGTTTGTTACCATATCCACTATCACCCACCAATAAATTTTCACCAAATTCTCCGTTTTCAAACCGCGCTCTTACTGTTGAATTCCTGAATATATTTGCGTCATGAGCAGAGCCGGGCCATCTACAGACAATCTCAAATTTTTAATTGAGAGTATGTACATTGAAAGAAAAAAACCTTTTCGATTCCTGAAATTTTCTGGTTCTTCTCCACCTGGAGATTGAATCTTGACATGGGTACAATCCAAAGCCCTAATGCATCTTGGAAATCTGCTTATGTTGAAAAATCCCTGTCGAACAGTATTTATTTCATCATCGGGTAATGTTTCCCGCATATGTGCAATTGCCCGGGACACTTTATTAATGACTCTGCTGGCTGTTGATTCGTCTACACCAGAAAAATCTCCAGCTACTTACAAAATAGATCCCGTTGCGAGAAATCTTAAGGTTAGGAGACCATCCTCGTCATCAGTTATAAATTCATACATTTTTATAAACGACACAACTAATAAGACTCAAAAAAAATTGTGAGGTTACAAAATGATTTTCATTGACAGTTCCACTTCTGAACGGCCAAAATTGGGCGTTCAGTTGAACTCTGTGCAACAATTTTCTTTACTTTGAACTGCAGTTCAACAGTGAATTACAGTTCAAACTGTTTATACAACCGGCCCTTAGCTCTTCTGGTGACTTCCATGTCGCACTCTGACGTTTTGTTTTTGACTTGTATTACAAACATCACATTTCATCACCAGTTACAATGGCTGACATGCTTTCCAGATTCCTTTGGGACATTTTTAACATGAGTTTGCAATGCTGAACTCTCTCCAATATTTTTGGTTGTCTGTCAGAGTGCTCAAACAGTTTCTCGATGTTTTCACGGAATCGGCCAAACCAAATTAAAAATATTTATAATGCTTTGTTCATCTTACAGAAGCTGAGAGAATGAGCATTGTAAAGAAATTTTACAATTTTTAAACTAAAAAAAATTGTATTTATTATTCTGTAATGTATATTACAACGAAACGTTTAGTTGTTTGTTTAAAAATAGTGAAAACGAAGACATGATTCGCCTGAAAATATTAATAGCCATCGTTTATTTCAAAGTCATTTATTCAAGATACACTTAACTAAGCGCCACGTCGATTGGATCATTTCGAAAACACGCCTTTAATATTTTTCCACTACAACAGTTTAACCTAGTTTTAGATATCGTTATCGACATCGATAGTGTAAACATTCCTCTCTCTATATATATTTTTTTTAAATAATACCAGACATATGAACAATAACAAGGTAGACTGCTAAGTGGCGGCATATCAGTGAGTAATTTTTTAAGATATTTCCTTGTTCGACATAAATACATCAACTAGTGGAATTTTTTGGATTTCATAACCACCTTACACTCGCTAAGTAGACTTTTACTGAATATACAACATATACAGTAATGATTTAAAAATTTATTTGAGCATTACTTGTTTTATTTTAAATCGAGCAGCAGACCCCACCATCATAGTCATTTTCTCGATACAATAGCAGTGTTCTTAAGTTAAATAAGCGAAATTCAAGGTTTCTTCATACCAAAGAGAAAATAAAACTATTATATCTAACAAACAAAACACAAATGTGTTTGAAACGTGCATATCACACTATCGGTGATCGGTTAAAATACAAACATGTTGCAATGAAAAGGGAAATCCTAATTCAAGCACATGAATTTGACGATAACCACACGCCGTAAAAGGAAACGTTTGAAAGTTCAATCCTGACACACAGACACGTGTTTCGAACGTATTAGTTCTCATCAGTGCGTGATACAAGAATATAAACCAACAAACGAGTAATTTCAGGATATAGCTGGTACGGGGAATACGGTTGTTGTATCACGCACTGATGAGAACTAATAAGTTCGAAACACATGTCTGTGTGTCCGGATTAGAGTTTCTGATTTCTCGAGTTATGAGAATTCGCGACCGAAATTTCTCGAGAATTCTCGAGTTGTCGAGAAAGTGTTTTTTGCCTTGTTTTTATTTAAATAAACTAAAGCAGTGTTTCCTTATTGAAATCCACAATAAAACTTGAACTTCTTTTTTAAACATATTTGTTTTTATTAAATGAAATCATTTTTATTCATTGTTAGTAAAGTAACAATAATTTAAACAAATAGTCCATGACATCAAAGCTGACTCGTTATTTAGGTGACTAGAAGAACGTGTAATCTACTAACAAAGCAAAATAAAATAAATTAGGTTGACCAAGAAAAAACTGTAACCGCTTAGGTGCCTCTATATCGAAATACCTATACGCAAGCTTTTTCTTTAATGTAGTATGCTTTTAAAAATATGATAGCATTAATAGCTTCATCGGAAAGTCTGTTCCTTAGCTTGGTAAGGAGAACACCCGTTCATTCTCCGTCGAAGTTGGCTTTACAGCCAAATTTCTCGAGAATTCTCGCTTCGATAGTTCTCGACCAGAAACCCAAGTCAGGATTGAACTTTCAAACGTTTCCTTTTACGGCGTGTGGTTATCATCAAATTCATGTGCTTGAATTAGGATTTCCTTCTTCATTGCAACATGTTTGTATTATATTTAAGACTAAAAAAATAAATGTGTTTTAAAATAATAGTCATCCCAAAATACTAACCGAATGTAGTTTTTACTTATTTAATTTGATTGAAAAATTTAATATTTTGTTCCTTGCCAACGGCTGCTATGGAAACCATGCTAAACTTGCCTCCCCTCGATATGTTTATCATGGGAGAGGCTAGAATGGGAGCATACAGAGTGAGAAATACTAACAACTGGAGAACCCTCTATGGGTTAGGGCACACCAGAATAGAAACAATAATACAAAACCCAATCTTTGATATGGCCAGCGACACAGCAATCACCAGGATTTCCCACTACAAATCCTTCAACATTTTCTTGAATTGGGATGAGTGGAAAAATGGTGAAGGGAGAAAACCGCATTCCCAAAACTGGTACACAGATGGGTCAAGAGCGGGTACTAATTCTGGCGTTGGTGTCTATGACGATAACCAGAGTTATAAGGTATGTGAACCACTTGGGCGATACAAAACGGTATTTCAAACAGAAATATATGCTATACAAACCTGTGCGTTGGAGAGTCTGCGTCGCCAACTGCGACAGGAGGCGATCTGCATTCTCTCTGAGTGTCAGGCAGCCTTCCAGGCTTAAAAACTTAAACTTAACTATTCTGGCCAGAAACAACAAGGTCATCTTGGTGTGGGTTTACAGGACCGTAGTCCGGTCTAGGTATCACAAAGAGTGCAGTACCTACGTGGTGGAATTAATGAGTGGATTATAAAACAACATCCTATCTATAAAGATGAGTCCCTATGCAGACTCTGTAATGAGGAGGAGGAAACAGCCTCTCATATCAACGTAGGGTTGCACGTTTGATTTACCAGTGGAAAAAGATTTACCAAATAGGCTTCTAAATCTGATCGAGGGAACTAATCTGTTTGAGTAAAATGGAATCATGGGCCGCAATGTTAGGTGTAATCAAAAACTGTTCTGCCTTGATAGTAATTAATCAATCAACCAATGGTACACCTACGTCTCGTCGCAGGTGACAATGTGCCTCAACAAATTGTCCTCCTTTGTTCGATATCGTGCCAAAAGTTTTTCGCAAACGGCAAGACGGTTTGCTCCCTGGTCTTCTTTTTTAACAATAAACTGTTTTAAATTGGAATTAACGGCATAAAAATTTACTCGTATATTCAGAATGTTGCTTTTGCAAACCCAACGTTTAGTTATTTGTGTGCGCCTTCTTTTTAATAACATTACTAATATTGTGTTATGAGGGCTTCCGGGTTTTGACCGCGTCATAGGAAAGTACATATATACAATACAAAATAAAATAAAGCACAAATGAAAAAGAAAAATTACAAAAAATATATATACAACTTACTCAAACTCGACGTTTCGCCACTAATGTAAGTGGCTTCTTCAGGAGCAAAACTAGGTGAGGGGCGCCAGAAGGTCACGGTAACTCGACGTGTCAACCACGCTAGAGGCGTTACTAATATTTCTGTTTTATTTAATAATAATAATAAATGTCTTTATTGTGCATTCAACAGCAAGTTATAATTCAAGGTTGTATACATAAAGAAAATTAATAATATAAATAAATAATAGTAAAAAGAAAACCTAATAACTAAACCTAATAATTGCTTAAGAATTAGAGGCAAATTATTATATTTTTGGTAAATATTATATGAAAACGATCTTTCGAAGAGCGACAGACGGTGGGCGGGTGGGGAAATCAAACCCCGAAATCGAGTAGTAATATTATGAACATCCGTTCTAAACCTTATTTTCTCATATAAATAGGGTGGACATTTCGTAAGTAAAATTTTGTGATATAATGAAAGTGTTCAGTCAGCCAGCCTGCATCGATATGGGAAATGTGTTGGAATTTCCTTATTCCGTAAATATATCTTAAGCAAGAGTTTTGCACTTTCTGGATTCGTGCAGTGGTAATACAGTCCAGACATGGGTGATATATTTCCGAACAATAGGTAAAATTTGATAAAACATAAGTATTACATAAAGTTTTTTTAATATGACTATTTAAGACCGAACGGAAAGGGTATAATTTTTTGAGATTTGCATAGGAAGTCTGGATATATCGGCTGACCTGATCTTTAAAACGGAAGGTATTGTCCAGCATTAGACCTAAACTTCTTACTTTACTTACCACTGGTATGTGTACATTATTAATTCTAATGTCGATTATGTCACTCAGAGTTCCGCAGGCTTCTCTACCACCAAAAACCACGACCTGTGACTTTTCAGGATTTAAGTGCAGGGAGTGTGCCAATGATGTTTGGTAAATAGTAGCTAGGTCAGTATTAATTTTCGTAATGCTCTCTTCCCAGTCATTCGCCTTAAACGAGAAGTAAAGTTGAATATCGTCCGCATATAAGTGTGCCTTCGTGTACCTTAGGTTATCAAGAAATGATGATGTATATAAGGAGAAAAGAATTGGACTTAGAATAGAACCCTGCGGAACGCCACTTGATAGTTCCAGAGGTAAAGAATCTCGAGAATCAATGTTAACATACTGGGTTCTTTGAGATAGAAATGCAGCGATTAATGTTACAGCGCTACGGTCGAAGCCCATTTCTGACAAAATATTCAACAATGTTAAGTGATTCACTGTATCGAATGCTTTCGAGAAGTCGAGGAGGATCATCACGGTAATTAAACCTTGATCTGTTGCGGATAAAATATCATCGGTTATGTGAAGCAAAGCTATAGTACAACTGAAGCCCGCGCGAAAACCTGACTGAACGTTCGGTAGCAAGTTATATTTATCTATGTGGGCTTTAATTTGGATGTCTAGCACACGCTCAAAAATTTTTGATAAAGTGGGTAGTAAACTGATAGGTCTTAAATCTTTGAGACCCTGAACATTTTTTGTTTTAGGGAGTGGAATAATAACTGCGTTTTTCCAGCACCGAGGGACTACACTGTCTAGGATACAAGAATTGATAATGTGCGTAATGTACGGTAAAATAAATTGGGAGCAAAATCTTAACATATTGATATTGATGCAATCACTACCACAAGCAGTTGATTTGATATTATTCATGATCTCCGTAATCGTTTCAGTACTCACTAGAGTAAAATTTAGTTTTTCTGATATATTATGGTAGCTCGGTAAGATAGCACACCGTGATGAAGATGAAAGATTCATGTTAGGAGTATTATGAATAAAAAAATTATTAATAATATTCGGATCTCTCAGGTTGAGCGGAACATTGATCTTAACCTGCTTCTTCACACCTAGTAAATTTAAATGTTAAGCTCTTTTTTCGGTCTTAAAAGTCTTATTTGTTAGGTTTCGAAGGGATTTGTAATATTCCCAATCACCCCGGCTTTTTGTACGACGGAATGTGGTTTTAGCTCTGTCACGGAGTTTCATCATGAGCTTCAAGTTATCTGTTAGCCACGGAATGTGTTTTTTCGTGAAAGTGCGAGTGATAAGCGGCGCATGTTTATTAAAGAGGTTTAAAATGCAACAATTAAAAAAAATTAACTTTGTCATCAATTCTATTGAAGCGCAACATATGATGAAAACCACTGTTCCGCAGATCAAGCTCAAAATCGATTGAGGATATACAGTACAAGCTCGATAGTGTGAACGCAAAAATACCAATGACCATTCATGTTATAGGGGCTGTTCATACAATTGAAGGTACATAAAAATACATTATCAAAAGTTCTTTATTTCACAAAGAAAGTTAACATGCGTAATATGTATAACGAAATAAACATTTATTTAAAAAAATAACAAATAAAAATATGTATGTACGATCCTATGTAACAAAAAGTAAATATCTATGTATCTCCTTAAGAGAAAAAAGTTTCACATGTACCATCTTTGGCAATTTAAATGCGAATTTTTGATCAGGGAATGTTGATTTTGTAAATAAAGGCTTTGCTTTAAAGTGAATTTAATTACTCTAAAGAAGTTCATCAAAGCAGTACTCTCTTTTAGAGAAATTAAATTTGCTTCAAAGTATAGCCTTTATTTAGTAAATGGAAATTCCTCGCTGAAAAATTCGCTTTTAATTTGACAAGGATGGTACATATGTATGTACAACCGTATTACATATTTATTTTAGGTCTGAAAAAATGTGTAATTTTTTTCTGAATCTTTTTAGATTGAATATTCAAAAGGACAGCCTCTTCTAATATACATATTTTGAAGCAATAAATTTTTACTCATGTCAAGATTATTTTCTTGAGCCCATTGCACTGCTAAACCCAAGCTTTTGCAGCAGCAGCATGTGAAACACGCTGAGGATCTAATTCTGTTTCTTCATCGTCAGGAATTTCATCGTCGAAGATTTCGATATCAGATCCATCTTGACGATCTTCATTCCATATTTCTTGTCTTCAGATGTGTTATCATAATTTATTTCATTAAGTAGTGTAACTGTGTCCTTAAGTGCTTCATTGTAGTCAATCTCTTTAGCGGCATTAATTCGCTTCACAATTGCCGATAGGGAAACTTGCAATATTGTATTACATGCATTAAGTTTATTCCACGCAATCATCAGATGCATCATAGCATCCCGTATTGTTAAAAGTTTCAGACTCCCTGTTAATTGACCACTTTTTCCTACAATTGAACTTAAAAGGCTTGTCCTATAGTAAAGTTTTGTTAATTTTAAAACGTTCTGATCTAGCGGTTGTATTAATGGTGTGACATTGGATGGCATGAATATTACGAATATCATTCCATCGGCTGTTCTTAGCTTCTCTTTTGGTGGGTGACTAGGAGCATTATCTAGTAGAAGAATGGCTCTTGGAGGCAACCCATGGGCTTTAAAAACTTCTTTACCTACAAATGCGTAAGGGAATGTATTATTTTATTTATCTACGTTTTTACATTATATAACATAAGCTTACCTCAGCAACAAAATTCTCAAAAAACCACTCCTTACAGATTTCACAAGTCATCCATGCATTTTTTGAATGTTTGTAAATCACAGGATTTTGGAATTTACTTAATGCTCTCGGGTTTCTAGATTTTCCAATAATAAGAGGTGTCAATTTATGTTGGCCTGTAGCATTTGTGTAGCCTAAGAAAGTCAATCTTTGCTTTGCAATTTTTAACCCTGCGGCTGCGTTTTTTTTCTGATAAAGAAACGTAAGTCTTTTCGGGGAAGAGCTTCCAAAATAATGCCGTCTCATCTGCATTATATATTTGTTGGTGACTTAAATTTAGTTCTTGTATAATTCCTGTTTAAATGGGTCGACCAATTCCGGCTGAAAAGATAATTTTTCTCCCGTTATTTTTAGAAATCGGATGCCATAACGGGTCTTAAATCTTTGCAGCCAACCATCACTAGCTGTAAATGTTTCGCTCCCACATAAGCTTAGTGCTTTTTCTCGAATTATGTCGCCAGTTACAGGTAAATTACGCTGTCTTTGTTTAAGAAACCATTTCTAAAGTTCTTTTTCCATTAATTTGTATGCAGATACCTTCAAGGTACGTCTTTTAGAAGGATTTAACATATTATCTACAGCTTCTAAAATGACATCTTTTTTCTTTTTATTAAACAAACAGTTGATTTTGCTATACCATATTTTTTGGCCAATAGCGATACTGTCATACCTTTCTCAATTTCTTCTAATATTTTTTACTTTTCTTTCAATGTTAAACACTTACTCTTTGGCTTAACCATGTTTATAATAAATATAAAACCAAATTGATAACAAGTTGACTGCTTGATGGGGTAGATCTAACTACAGTGAATAATAATGCTGCCTATATGTATTGTAAACAAGTTCAAACAAGTTAAAAGTCAACAAACACGTATTCATACTATCGATAGGCAAACGTTGTTCACTCTATACGGCTGTCAGTACAAAATGTTGGGGCGAAAAATCCGTTCATGTTATCCAGCTGTTCAAACTAATGGGTGTTTATGTTAGCGAGCTTGTACTGTACTTCTAAAGTTACGAAAAGTACGCACGACCGGTGTATTTTGTCGTCTGTCATCGCTTATGGAACAAAAAACGAAGTCGTGGTCAGAAAAATGGCAGTTCTTTACACCGGACTCAACTATCCTACTTTCATCGGCAACAAGAATTAAGTCTAGGAGTGATCCAGAAATTTGCGTAAACCTGGTTGGATCATTAATCAATTGTGTAATTCCAATACTATTGAAAAAGGCATTTAGAAATATAGCCGACGGATGTCCAGCCTTCAGGAGATCGATATTAAAATCGCCCAAGCAAAACACCTCGTCCGCTGTCAAGCAACAGTCAACCAGTGAATCCTCCAACACATCGAGAAACTCTTTACAGTTAGATTGCGGAGGGTTATATACCACACCTAATGCAATTTTCTGCGACCCTAATTCAATTGAAATCCATAATTGCTCAATTGCGTTAGAAGTAGTCAATGGTGAAAATTTAAATGTATTCCGTAAATAAATTCCTACACCGCCACCAGCCCGATTCACTCTATCCCTACGAAGAAGGACATAATTGTCAATGTTTTTTTTTTTTTTTTTTTTGTGTGTGGTGGGTGCTTAGTTGCAGTGACTCCGTAAGCTGTATTACTTGTCTGGCTATCACTGCAACTCTTGCGGTGTAGTTTAGTGTGTGTAAGTTGTGTTTAAATGGCTTTGTGACAGCATCATATCGCCTTTTATGATGCCGCGCTGTTAATCACTTTGCTCCCAACAGCGAATGGCAAGTCGATCGAGTTAATTAAGTTATTTGCAATACTTGGATTTAACCAAGTTTCACAGACAGTTAGAATGTCTATGCTATTCTCCTCCACGAAAAGCTTTAGGTAGTTCATTTTTGGTACTAAAGATCTGATATTGAGGTTATTAGTGGTAAGTGAAAGCAGGTATATACAATTCTCTATATGATTTACGCTCTATCTCTTCATGACCGCTAATATGTTCTTAACATTCTTAACTTACGCTTATTTTCTTTACAATTTACCAAATAAATTCTGCCTTTTTTTAAGTAACTGCAACAGTAATAGAGGAAATATTTATTAAAATATCGAGCTTTCTAAACATCGCATAACCAGTATATAAAATATAACATAATAAGCGCTATTCCTGGCCTGACAACTCCAACCCAGAGTCGAAACAATTATGCAAATATCACGCGCGCACAACTACATTAAGCGAATATACGAGCAATTTTATTGCGAATTCGCATCAGCTTAAAGCGAAAAAAATATCTGAAATAATCCGTGCCCGAACGTGAGTTTTCTACTACGCCGTTACAGGTTGAACTACGCAGCAAAACGGTTTGACGTTTTTAAGATTTCTTGTTGCGCGTTAAGTCAACATGCCACACGCGTTCAAAACCTATAACTAGACAACCGAGAGTTGTATGTATGTATATACACATCTAACGTGTGTTTATGCCAAATCAACCGGGTCCGCATGAACCGGCTCGGAGATAAGTGTTTTATTAAAACTCGCGTATATACGTATGTTAAATCGTTTTTTTTGTTGTTGTTGTCGTTGGGGCCTTTTTCTCGCGAAGAAACATAAAAAAAAACGAGATACGTCACGTCATCACGCCCATTTTTTTGGTGGGACTAAAAACACCGTCCTCTCAAGGTCAACGCAGGGGTGACGCTATTTCTGTTTGTTTACAAACAGAAGCACGCGAATACACGTGAGGATGTCTTTGAGATGGAAGTTAGGAATGAGTCACCTTTATAAATCACCTGTGGTATTGTTAAACAGAACTTTAAGATAAGTACAGAAATCTTGGCATAATAAATATTAGAATGTTAGGAAGTTTTGCATAAATAGAGTTATTTCTTCTTTCTATGTTGGTTATTCTCATCTCTAATGAGGAACCAGCAATAATCTTCCATCATAACGGGGTCCCAATTTCCCTGATATCGTTTTTCTATTTCTGGGCAATATCTTGATGGCATCTTTTCCCCTGTTCATCCTCTCAATATTGAGCGACCCCAAGCAGCATCAAAGTATCGGTAACCGAGATCGGAACTTCAGACAAGTCGTTGTTACGTTAATATCACTAAAAAAACGACTTTTTAGTTTTTCCTACTTTTATTTAAACTTTTTTGGTAATTATGTAGTCATTATTACTACAATTTGGAACTTAATAGTTTCAGTACTTCTAGGTAGCTTTTGAAGTTTCTGGAATGGGACTGTTACTATATAAAATAACTTTAAGGTGGCACAAACTATAAAGTGATATTCGATAGTCCCTGTAACGTTATTTTGTTACTAATATTTAACTTCAAAGTTTTTATTAGTTTATGGTAGCGTTGAAAGTAACTACGACGTCGTTTCTACTTTTGAAATTCCTTCAAAGTTATGGAACTCTGTAGTAATATTTAAGGGGAAATAAATAATCTCGCTACTCACGAAAACTACTTGACAGTAATTTTTACTTCCCACTCTGCCAATACTACTTTGCAGTAATTTCTGTAAAATGCGCCATATTTACTGACAAAATGTAGGACGCCATTACATGAATTTCAATTTCCTTATTGTACAACAATATCAGTATCCTCAAAATATCATAAGAAAAAGAAAAAGAAAAACGAAAGTGAATTCCTCTAATTAGGAGAAAGGTTAGAAAAACATTTCACCAATTTTATGCATTTTTTTATTGTCTTCCCGAAAAAAAATAATTGTAAAACATATATTTCGAGATGGCGCGTTTAATTTTTCAATCTATCAACATCACATTTGACAGAATTTTTTTAAGCGTTTTGAATTTCTTTGTACTCGAAACTCGTAAATCAGCAAAGTTGTGCATACCCCTACAAGCAATATATTTCCTTAAACCTACAAATATTATTTTCATTATGATTGTCGCGGTTGAATAATGACGGCAGATGCTTAAAAGCCCTTTTTTAAATATGTAAGAGAAAGACAAGGCGAAAATGACAAGCAAAGAAACGAAACCTTATAAAGTAGCGATGACCACGCCGCTATATCCCCGCCACTTAGTCGGAACGTAAGTGCGACGTAGCGGTATAAGTAGCGGGGTAGTAATTTTTACGTAGCTATCACCTTCAAAATGTTCCCCATTTTGGTCGTTGACACGTAATGGAAACGTGGCAATAACGTTCCCGTCATTAGTAACCACAACTTTACAATTCCCAACAACAGTCGCTGGGACGTAGCAATGACTAAAAATGCTACTTGGGACGTTCGACACCCTGGTAGTTTTTATTCTATTGATTCAAAATTTTCATCTTTAAAAAGGTTCTTAATTTGTGGACCAACAAGTTATTCCTTCGCAAACTTTTGCATCAGACAATTTTGGAAACTTATCGCTTAACCTCTTCCGCTCCATTATAGCCACGTAAGTATTCGTGCAGGTAAAAAAATCGCTTGTTTTACGAACAGAAGATGAAAAACGGTTTTTTTTCCGCCACAAAACGATCACTAACGACCAGAACGGCTTAAATCTGGAATACTTCTCTAATAAGTTAATTATGAACAAAGTTACAAGCATTGAAGTAGGCATGGAAAAATTTACCTCTCCTTTGTGGTGAAAGTTGAATTAAATTAGGTGTCACTAAAAGAAAGAGCATGATTTGTTCATCCAACATTCCAAATTTGGTTTGATTATCTGCAGCGGTTCGAAAGTTATTAATTTTTTACTTTACGAAATAGAGGCGAAAACAATCATGTTTTGTTCGCAAGGATATGCTTCTTCTAGTTCGGTACTGTGACAAAAAAGACGTTTATCTTTTAACCAGTAGATATACTGCTGGATTTTGTGAAACACAACCATATGAATCGGGAGGAAAAGTCATTTATTTTAACAAACCAAAACATATTGAATTCTACAACCAAATGATGGGAGCAGTTGACGCGGTGGACCAAGATACTGAACCGTACAGCCCTTTGCGAAAATCCTACACATGGTTTACCAAAATAGGTCTCCGGCTCATAAAAAGCCAGTTTCAATGGATAAGTATACAAAACTATGCTGCCGGGGTATAGTTTTGAAATATAGCAAAGGATACCAAGAAATGAATCTCAAAAATAAACCACCATCTTCCAAGGTGTTGCATGCAATGGCCGATTTTCCAAAGAACGTTGAGAAAAAAAGAGCTCTATACGAAAAGTATGTGCTATTTGCAAAAGACATGGTGTGCGTAAACTAACAAGAAAATGCTGCATTGGTTGTCCTGAAAAACCTGGACTCTGCACAGCTCAACATTTCACAAATGAAATCGTATTTTCTTTATTTTGTTACTGTCCAATTTTGGTGTATTTTTGAATATTTTTTCTGTTTTGTATTGGTTTTTGAAATAAAGTGTTTGAAACCATCGTGTATGTAGCCCTCAATAACAAAATATCGTCAATTTTTAATGACATCCAGATGAGGATATATTGGTAAAGGTACTGATATCCATATGTGGATATTTAGGTATACCTATTTATCCACATGTGGATATTCTGGTAAACATATTAAATTGTTAAACAAATTTATATTGTTTAAAATATTTACTTGGTCTATACGGGGGAGCGTTTTTATATTCGCGGAATGGGGGATAACGGGTGGAAATAAAAAAACCAAATTATTTTTCTTTTTCAATATATTCACCTGCAAGACGGATACATTTTTCACATCTTTCAATTAATTTATTTATACCCTCATAAAAAAATGATTTCTCTTTATCTGCAAAATACGCCGAAACTGCCTCCTTGACTTCATCATCGGCAGCAAATTTTTTACCCCGCAGCTCTTTTTTTATTTTGGAAAACAGGTAATAATCACTCGGGGCCAGGTCTGGGCTATAGGGCGGGTGATTCACAATTTCGAAGCCCGCCTTATGCAGGGCAGCTAACGCAACGCGGCTCTTGCGGACGGGCGCGTTGTCGTGCAAAAGCAGCACATCTTTCGTCAATTTTCCCCGTCTTTTCTCTTTAATGGCTTCTTTTAGTCGCTCTAATATTGAAGCGTAATATTCTCCGGTTATAGAAACACCTTTATCCTTACAATCAATCAACAATATTCCTTCCGAGTCCCAAAATACAGTTGCCACGAGTTTCCCAGCTGATTGTGACACTTTAAACTTCTTGGGAGGTGCTGTGCCCTTTTTATGCCACTGCATGGAGTCTTGTTTGGACTCAGGTTCATAATGATGAACCTAAGTTTCGTCTCCAGTAACAATTCGACTCAATACATCATCCTTGTCTGCATTACAGAGGTCCAAAAATGCACGCGAACACTCTACGCGCCGTTGTTGCTTGGTTTATGTTACTTGGTTGACGATAGCTCAAAGACTAACTGTCTAATAACAATGAAACTTCGTATTTATGCTAATTATGAGTCGCTGCACAGGCCACGCCCCCAATGCGCCTAATCACCCCCCTACAACCCGCTCATTCCGCGAATATAAAAACGATCCCTCGTATATGAGAATATCTCAATATATCAAAATTCAAATCAATTTTTCTTTAAAAATATTTGGTATAAAGCCCTATATATGAAAAAAACAGCCTGGAGCGGAAGGGGTTAAAGAGGTTCTTAATTTGTGGACCAACAAGTTATCACAAAGGACATAAATCCAAAACCTTTTGTTCTACGTCTGGTGTCCCACAAGGAACAAATCTTGGGCCACTTCTTTTTGCTGTGTTTATTAACGATATTGCAGAAGTTCTGGACTGTCATAAATTGCTTCATGCTGATGGCTTGCAAATATTTCAGGCTATTAACGATACTAGCGACTGCCCTCATCTTCAGAAACAATTAGATGCACTTCAGGCAACGACAATAAGTTATATTTGAATGTTCCTAAATGTAAAGTTATGACGTTTACTAGGAAAACTACTCCGATGAACTTCAATTATATTTTGGATAACACTCAACTTGAGAGGTACACTAAATTGAAGGATCTAGGTGTTATCTTTGATTCTAAATTGTCATTTACGAGCCACATCAACAATACTTCCGGTGCTGCTTTAAGAACCCTGGGTTTCGTAATTAGAACAACAAGCTGCTTTTCATCGATTGATTGCATATTGCCATTATACTTTTCCTTCATTCGATCAAAATTAGAGTATGCATCATTAGTATGGACTCCATTTTACAAATTACATGCACGTTTGTTACAACAAATACAGAGCCGTTTTCTAAAATATTTAAATTTTGATACGAGGGAGCGTTCTTATATTCGCGGAATGAGCGGGTTGTAGGGGAGTGATTAGGCGCATTGGGGGCGCGGCCTGTGCAGCGACTCATAATTAGTATAAATACGAAGTTTCATTGTTATTAGACAGTTAGTCTTTGAGCTATCGTCAACCAAGTAACATAATCAGGAGTGAAAAGTGAAATATGGAAAAAATCGAATATCGTGCCGTTATAAAGTTCCTTGCCAGGCAAGGAAAATCAGTCGCGACCATAATGAATGAGATGTCATTAGTTTACGGCGACTCTTGTCCAGGAAAAACCATGGTGTACAAGTGGCATAGTTTATTTAAACAAGGAAGGGAATCTCTTGAAGACGACCCGAGGCCGGGCAGGAGCATTGAGGTGACCACGCTTATCCAAGTTCCAGTTGAAAAAATTGTACTCGAAGATGCTCGACTAAAGAAGAAACAACTCGCAGAAATGGTTGGAGTATCCGATACAACTATTTTTAAAATTCTACACGATCATCTCGGCATGTCTAAGGTCAGCGCAAAATGGGTGCCGAGAATGCTCACGCCGCCGCAAAAACAACAGCGCGTAGAGTGTTCGCGTGCATTTTTGGAGCTCTGTAATGAAGACAAGGATGGTGTATTGAGTCGAATTGTTACTGGAGACGAAACTTGGGTTCATCATTATGAACCTGAGTCCAAACAAGACTCCATGCAGTGGCATAAAAAGGGCACAGCACCTCCCAAGAAATTTAAAGTGTCACAATCAGCTGGAAAACTCATGGCAACGGTATTTTGAGACTCGGAAGGAATATTGTTGATTGATTATAAAGATAAAGGTGTTTCTATAACCGGAGAATATTACGCTTCAATATTAGAGCGACTAAAAGAAGCCATTAAAGAGAAAAGACGAGGAAAATTGACGAAAGGTGTGCTGCTTTTGCACGACAATGCGCCCGTCCACAAGAGCCGCGTTGCGTTAGCTGCCCTGCATAAGGTGGGCTTCGAAATTGTGAATCACCCACCCTACAGCCCAGACCTGGCCCCGAGTGATTATTACCTGTTTCCGAAAATGAAAAAAGAGCTGCGGGGTAAAAAATTTACTGCCGATGATGAAGTCAAGGAGGCAGTTTCGGAGATATTTTGCAGATAAAGAGAAATAATTTTTTTATGAGGGTATAAATAAATTAATTGAAACATGTGAAAAATGTATCCGTCTTGTAGGTGAATATATTGAAAAAGAAAAATAATTTGTTTTTTTTTTATTTCCACCCCTTATCCCCATTCCGCGAATATAAAAACGCTCCCTCGTATATTCGTATTCAAAGCCTTAAGGAGCCAGTCAAATGCAACATGTTAACTGCTAAAATGTCAGAATATAATAACGGGTTTTTAAAACGTGTGGATTTTGTAAAATTTGCATCATCTTTTCATAAAGTGTAAATATTAAATGTAAATACATATCTATTTTTATCTGGATTCGTATTTTTTTTAAAATAAACTATCAAAGATTAAGTATAAATACATTATTATATCTAGTTTTCATGACAATGTATTTTGCAAATCCATGAGAAGACAAATATGTACTGATATTAAATAAATGAGTATAGTGATTACATCAATTATTAAGAAGTCTGGTCCTCAATTTGTGGCACATTTTCAGGTACAAAACTAAACCCTTCGTTATAATTTCTTTTTGGTTTCCAATTCGTCTGCGCATATATTTCTGTCTGAAATACCGTTGTGTATCGTCCAAAAGGTTCACATACCTTGTAACCTTGGTTTTCCTCATACTCTCTTGATCTATCTGTGTATCAGTTGTGGGTGTGGGGTTTTCTCCCTTCACCATTTTTCTACTCACCCCAATTCAAAAAAACTTTGAAGGGTTTATCGTAGGAAATCCTGGTGATTGCTATGTCGCTGCCCATATCAAAGATTGGGTTTCTTACTGATGTTTCTGTTCTGGTGTGCCCCAACCCATAATTGGTTCTCTTATTATTCAATTAACGTTCACTGTATATTACTTTTTTTAATGCAAAATTGAGCTTTTCCATAGTACTTAATAAATTGTTAAAATTTTAGAGAGAGAAAATTCTTGTTTTGTTACACCTTTTATCAAAATTAAAACTTTTTTACTCTAATAAAATAAAGGAGCGACAAGATGTTTGTTATGGGAACTATACATTCAATCCCTGACATCAAGGACCCTCATTAACTAACCAAACAATATCAAACCGTGTCGTTTAATTCATTACGTTCCACCGGCTTACTTAGCGAGCTGGTAAATATTTACCAGTCCAACTCTAGCCGTGAGACTGATGTTTATCTGGCAATTCGGATGGGACGTGAATTTTTGCGCATATTTCCGCTAATTCGTCGAGTTTTGCGTTTTGCGCGCATAAATCCGCTGACATTGAACTGACCTGATTGCGCTCTACCGACCAGAGACGTAACAGTTTCGCTATTCTGACTCAGCACCCCGGTGAATGGGTGAATAAACTCTTACATAATCCATCTCTGGTAATAATCGCAAGTAAATACAATTATGTATATTACGTGAACGCGTGTGTCTATAAACTATTGTCGGAACGGAAAATTTGTTATTTATTTTTAACATCCGGTTATGAGGTGTCATTATTTTATTGTTGCTTAGAATTTTGTAATTTTTTACAAGTCTTCCTCATAAAAATATTTGGCTCCTCTAATTAGACCATTCTCTAGTATCTGTTTCCTAATTAAGATTGACTAATTGGTGTTCAATTGCCTCTACTGCCGTTCTAATATTGTATTACTGCTTGTTTTTTGGAATTTTTTTTCTGGATAAAAATAGGCCTTTCAACATTAAAAAAAACGAGTAATTAAATACCAGGACAAAAACGTTTAGAAATTCTTTCTTCGGGACATCGGTCATTGTTTGCAATCGTTACGAGGGAGCGTTTTTATATTCGCGGAATGGGGGATAAGGGGTGGAAATAAAAAACCAAATTATTTTTCTTTTTCAATATATTCACCTGCAAGACGGATACATTTTTCACATCTTTCAATTAATTTATTTATACCCTCATAAAAAAATGATTTCTCTTTATCTGCAAAATACGCCGAAACTGCCTCCTTGACTTCATCATCGGCAGTAAATTTTTTACCCCATAGCTCTTTTTTCATTTTCGGAAACAGGTAATAATCACTCGTGGCCAGGTCTGGGCTGTAGGGTGGGTGATTCACAATTTCGAAGCCCACCTTATGCAGGGCAGCTAACGCAACGCGGCTCTTGTGGACGGGCGCGTTGTCGTGCAAAAGCAGCACACCTTTCGTCGATTTCCCCCGTCTTTTCTCTTTAATGGCTTCTTTTAGTCGCTCTAATATTGAAGCGTAATATTCTCCGGTTATAGAAACACCTTTATCTTTATAATCAATCAACAATATTCCTTCCGAGTCCCAAAATACCGTTGCCATGAGTTTCCCAGCTGATTGTGACACTTTAAATTTCTTGGGAGGTACTGTGCCCTTTTTATGCCACTGCATGGAGTCTTGTTTGGACTCAGGTTCATAATGATGAACCCAAGTTTCGTCTCCAGTAACAATTCGACTCAATACACCATCCTTGTCTTCATTACAGAGGTCCAAAAATGCACGTGAACACTCTACGCGCTGTTGTTTTTGCGGCGGCGTGAGCATTCTCGGCACCCATCTTGCGCTGACCTTAGACATGCCGAGATGATCGTGTAGAATTTTAAAAATTGTTGTATCGGATACTCCAACCATTTCTGCGAGTTGTTTCTTCTTTAGTCGAGCATCTTCGAGTACAATTTTTTCAACTTTTTGGATAAGTGCTGGCGTGGTCACCTCAATGCTCCTGCCCGGCCTCGGGTCGTCTTCAAGGGATTCCCTTCCTTGTTTAAAGAAGCTATGCCACTTGTACACGATGGTTTTTCCTGGACAAGAGTCGCCGTAAACCAATGACATCTCATTCATTATGGTCGCGACTGATTTTCCTTGCCTGGTAAGAAACTTTATAACGGCACGATATTCGATTTTTTCCATATTTCACTTTTCACTCCTGATTATGTTACTTGGTTGACGATAGCTCAAAGACTGACTGTCTAATAACAATGAAACTTCGTATTCATACTAATTATGAGTCGCTGCACAGGCCGCGCCGCCAATGCGCCTAATCACCCCCCTACAACCCGCTCATTCCGCGAATATAAGAACGCTCCCTCGTATCATTTTGTTTTGCTCGATAATTTGGACTTCATCAGGGAGCAGGAACAACTTGGAAGAGTTGGCTGATCATGTCAAAGATATATAATCACGCCTTTTTTTTTAAAGCAACGTGGAAGAAATGGGTGTCACAATTGTTCCTAAAATGTTACCAAGAATAGTAGGTAGGAAAGGGATGAAACACGTTGGGTTATCTATTTCTGCTGAAAGGATTCAATTAGTAACGGCTGTTTTGTTCGTTAGTACGGATGGATTCTTTATGGCCCCAATGTTCGTATATCCACGAAAAAAATTCAAGCCAGAATTAATGAAGAATGCTTCTAGAGGATAGTGGACCAAATGTCGCGAAAGTGGTTGGATTGAAAAATACATTTTTACCAAGTTGTTTCTAAAATTTATAACTTTCTCCATAGCATCTCCTGACAGTCTAGTATTGTTATTAGTGGACGGGCATGCAAGCCACAGAAAAAAATTACAGCTTATACATTTAGCTCAAATCGCAGAATTAGTTGACAAAGCATTTGAAAAATCAGCTACTATCCTGAATCCTGATGTTTTTACCAACAGAAACTATTGTAATCAATGAAACCAATCGACAGTGGTGTAATATAGGAACAAATAATGAGCCTCAACCATGTTGCTCCAAAAGCTTGCCTGAAAGAACATCATCTCCAGATACCATTCAAAATGAAAATGATGATTCTGGTGATGATGTACCACTTGCTCGACTTGTTACCAACAGATCATATTCCTTACACTTATTCCTTATTCTTGGTATCACCTGAATAAATTCTGCCTATGCCGAAACAAAACAAACTAAGATTTCAGTTCTTCAATCGATGGAAATAAATCAAATAACAATGGGATGACATTTTTTTGCATTAAGAATTGAAGAAGAGCTGCATGAAATAGTTTTAATAATTACACTTATTGTATCCCTATAATATAAAGAGCTTTCATTTAGAATTAAAAGCCACTTGACCTCTGATAAATATCCCTAAGCTTTCTAACCAGAAAGTTGCAAATTCGATATTTGATAGTTTTTATATGTCTCTGTTTATCTCGTTGTTTTCATCTTAATTTTATTCCTTCATTTTCGTTAATTCTACCAGGAAATAATACCGTGTGTGTCCGCAGAAATCTATACCAAAATTAGCTAACCAGACAGGTATTATTTACATGTTTTAATGTTAATAAGTCATTATCGTTCTATTTTCTTTTAGGACTTTCTGTGGAACCTTGTCATAAAGCACTGACAGAAAAGCTTCATATGCACCCGTATAAATTAACAGTGGTACAGCAATTACTTCCAGTTGATTTTGAACGAAAGGTTACATTTTGCCAGTGGTTTAATGAACATTTAAATAATAATAATGTTCTCGACTTGACGTTCATTAATGAAGCTTGGTTCCATCTTTCAGGGTACATTAATTCACAGAATTACAGAACATGGGCTATTGATAATCCTCATGAATTTGTCGAAACCAATTTACATCCTATAAAAATAGGAATTAGGATAGCAGTGTCCAGGTGAAGAATTATTGGACCAATATTTTTCCATGAAACCATTACAGCTGAACGATACCGTGCCATATTAAACGAATTCATACCACAACCAAATGCCCCAACAAGATAATGCACACAGAGCCAGAGCTACGCAGGAACATTTCAGACAATTTTTTGATGATAGAATGCTAAGCGAAAACTTATGGCTTGCACGCTCTCCAGACCTGACGCCATTAGATTTTTATTTTTTTGGGCAATTGAAGATCAATATACTTTTTCAAACGGTGCTCCAATCTCTTCAAGCTGTCGGAAAAGTAGGATGTTTCGAGGTGTGCAAAATCATCATCTGTAGCGGCGATGACCTCCTCATTTGAGGCAAATCTCTTTCCTGACAGCTATTTTTTTCAGATTTGGGAATAGGAAAAAGTCGCTGGGGGCTAAGTCCGGTGAATGTGGAGGATGTGAGACTAATTCGTAACGCAACGACGATGCTGGATGAATGAGCCCCCCAATCACTGTCGTGGTGGAAAAGCACTTCTTAACGAGGCTGCAAACGAGGCCGCTTCTCCTTCAGTACTGCATCGAATCGGGTCAATAAATCGCTATAGTACTGCCCCGTCATCGTCCTTCCCTTCTGCAGATAGTCGATCAGGATCACACCTTTGGAGTCCCAAAAAATGGTCGCCATAACCTTTCCGGCCGATGGAACGGTCTTTGCTTTCTTCAAAGCTGATTCGCTCGGAAAAGTCCACTGCTTCGACTGTTCCTTGGTTTCCGGTATGTAGTGGTGGATCCAAGTCTCATCCACCGTACCATAACATCGTTGGCAGCGGTTTTTGAGCGTCCACTGTGTGGTTGGTCACTTGAATACACTGGAATAGGTCCTCCATGAATCTATAGCAAAATATTTCGAATTTCTGTGGCCGTTTTCCCAGCCATCCAGAAGTGTTTTATCACTGCACACATTTCACCATTTTTTATCGATTTTTTGCGAAATCGTCGATTCCGGAAACATTTCAGGTCACCCTCGTACATAAACATAAAAACTACAATTTCTAATTAGGAAAAAAATGGCAAATTTAGCAGAGATATGAAAAATTAATTATATGAAAATGGGACAACATTTCACCGTAATCATAAGTTGTTATTATAAAAGCGCGGCTCTTTATATAAAAAAAGTATTTTGTGCGTTATCTAAATTTAGTAGATAATTGTACGTCCAAAGGTGCTCAACTCGACAACATGGCAACAAAAAAGATTAAAACAATGCTCACGTTTTCTTTTCTTTTTTATTGAGCTGACGCATGACTGTAAACATATCTACATTCACTCTTTTTATATTTAGATCTCGCATTTAAGTGGAGAGATATTAAGTAGATGTCGTAAATAATATACTCGTACTATTTACACCAAATTTTACTTTAACCAAGGTCAAATTTCAGTTTATGCACAGTGTGACAAACGAAATTCCATTGTCCTAAACGTAAATGTTGTTTTTTATCCCCTTTTATAAAAGTCGAAGCTGATACGTACTGATTAAAATATGTATATATCAAGGAGTAATAGAATAACATATTTGTGTTTAAACTAAATTAGATAAATTACTCCATAATACAAAAAATGAAATTTAATTAGAAAGTTGTAACATTTTTCAAAGCTTATGCAAATTGTAAATTATGAAGATAATTGAGCTTGGTTATGATGTGAAAGCTCGATTAGAATCTGAAGTGTTACGTAAGGTATCTCCAATCGAAATGAAATAATTTCAATGAATACACCACCGTCGCTAATTTAATAAATATGATGTACAAAAAAAACGAGTAAAACTAATTTCGTTTAATTAGAGTGAAGTACGGGAATATGGCTTCCCTCTCCATTTATCAGGTAGGTATCGCTCAGTCATGCAGAAATAATTTATATTTTATAATTAATGCAAATAACTTCGTAAAGGATATTTTTTAGCATTGCTAATTTAATCAGTTAAATATTTCTCGTGCTTTTGTAATGCGTAGTAGGTTATAGATAAATAATGAATATACAGGGTTTTAAAGTACAAAACGGTACATTTAAAACAAATAAATCGCTATTCTCATGATTGCATACATATTAATTAAAAACCTTTTTGTTTATGTACAGTGACATTCGAAGGTATCCGACGAATAGATAGACAAATACCTTGCGCTCGATTAAAATATTAGAATTAAGAAATTCAATCTTCTGTAGCGTTAAGTGAGCGAAATAGTTGTTCTATATCACAAAAATTTGTCGAGATGTCCGTTTTAGTAAAAATTTATAAATATATACTGCATATATGACTCCTTTATTGCAATGTAAATCAGTCAATCTATTATGAAGAGCAACAGCATATTGATTGAGACCCTGACATTTTAAATAGGTCATTCGACGTTTGTACAAATAACAAAATATTGTCAACATACCCAGCTGCTAATCATTACCTTACGATCTGTCAGATAGTAATCGTTTTAATTATTTATTAAAATAGGGCAGTCGAACATAAAATTATATATATAAATAATAACCTGTATGAATAATGGCCAGTATGTATAGTGACCAGTATGGATAATGTCCAGTATGAATAATGACAAATGTCACTACATTTTGACACTGGATGACGTCACTCATTTAAAAGCATAAAAGGAATATAACTTTACTGCAGGATGTTCCATTTAAATACGATGCGAAAATAATGCATTTGTTTTGAATCACACACAGTACACAGTTTTCGCAATATTAGCAAAATATAACTTTTCTAGAAAACTGTAACAATATACAAAAATTATTCCAGTACAAAAAGACTTTCAAGTTGTTTCGTATGGAATACACAGGACGTTGAACAAGCAATGATTTTCAGACAAAATTGATCATAACTTCTGAAATACTCGGTATAACTCAATGAGACCTTATATCGAAGGATTGAGGAAGATATGCTTAATCTAAATTTGAAATAACATATAGTGTGTCCCATTTAAGAAAATGTATGTTTGATTCACCCTAGCGATATGAAACATCCTGTATATATGAAAGTAATTTTAAAATATGTAGCTTAAGACTATCTATGATTTTTGTACACAAAGTTTTGTGATATCTTTATTATTTATGAATACATTGAGCTTTGACGCACTAATGTCTCACCCTGTATAGTTATTTAGACAGTTAGTTAACGCTAAAGGCTTTGGGGACCTACACCTTTAAGTCTAAATTGACCTATGTGGAACTGTCTGCTCACTTTTAATGCTCTGTCCCAAATCTGATCTTGTAAAGAAAGGCACAACCTTTCCATATATTGAACCAGAGCCATTTTATGGCTTCACCAAAAGTCTCTCTTATCTCCAATAGTGGGTGAAAGTGAAGTGTCTATGATTTTTGTACATAACGTTTTGTGATATCTTTAATATTAATCGATATCTGAGCTTTGACATACTAATGCCTCACCCTGTATATGCATTTATATATTTCAATGTTATTATAAGAGCGACAAACTACGGTAACACTCAGCAGGTAGTAAGCTGGCTCTGCTGCTCTATGGAATAAAGTACTGAGCGGAAGGTATTTCGCTATCTAGTCGTGTCCGGATACCTTTGAAGGTCACTGTACGTTGCGAGGCATTACTTTCCTGTTAGTCATCACCTACAAAATTAAAATTTAAAATTAAAAAGTATTATAATAAGTTCGAGCTTGTCCGCGGTTGTTCCGCGAAGGACGGCGGCAATTACAAAGGATACGACGTCACGGAAAGCTGTCTGATGTAAAAGTTCACGAAGGAGTACTTGTTGGGCCATAAATTAGGGAGATTTTCAAAGATGAAAATTTTGAACGTACCATGAAAGATTTGATTTAGAGCTGGCTTCTGGCTGGACTTGTTTTAAAACTAGTTGCAAGCATTTTCCGGGAAATCAAAACGGTGAAAATGGTCAAGATATCTTAGTTGATTTTCCAGAAAACTAATAAAAATTTGGGGGTTACATTTGCTAATTTAGGAAAGATGAGTGATGATAAGAGGAAAGATTTCAGCGAGACATTGCAGAAATGGAAAAACGATGTCAGCATGTGGTGGAAAAATTTGGTCAACTAGTATCTCGAAAATTTTGGCTCCAAAAGATGTCAGGCAAATTTAAACCGTGAAGTCAGGCGAGAGAGGTACCATAGCACCCTATTACCAATTTTTCGAGGGTCTACTTCCTACCACCTCCTAATTCGTTAGGTTGGTCCAACGACAGAATTTTTTTTTAATATTTTTGAACCACTTTATCAAGCATGCAAAAACCTTCTCGAAATCGAAAATTCGACAAATTCGGCATTTTTTCGTTTTTTTTTTAAATATCTCGAAGATCGTACAACACTCAGGGCGATGAAAATTCGACAAATGCCCGGCAATATTTTTTCGTTTTTTTGAAATATCTCGGCTATTAAGAGAGATAGGCCCGAAATCTCTTCGGTACAACACTCAGGGCGATGAGTACAATCTTTTCCACCCCTCGGAGATCGAAAATTCGACAAATGCCCGGCAATATTTTTTCGTTTTTTTGAAATATCTCGGCTATTAAGCGAGATAGGACCGAAATGAAGAAAGAGCGAGCTATGTAGACCGCAATGTACTTTGCAGATTACAAGTCAAACTCCAAACAATCTTAGCCTAAGAATTTTGAACAAAATATGTTTTGTTTTGTACTTGTGGGGGACAAAATTTATTAAGAATTTTGCACTAAAACTTCAGTTTCCAACCTCTCTATTAAAAAAGAAGTTCGAATGGAATTGGAGCAAACAACAGCAAGAAGCTTTCAGTATGTTGCCTACTCTAAGTACATTTCATCCTGAGAAAGATAGATGAGGTGCTGGTGCAAAAAGGGGAATGAAATTGAATGGAAGCCAGTACAATACATGAGTTGATAAACTATCGAAGCTAAACCCAGATACCTTAGCTACGAATTGGAAACATTGGCCGGTGTACGACCAGCTAGGACCAAATTCCATCATTATTTATACAGTTAAAATTTTGTTATCAAAACAGATTGTGGTTGGTCACCCAAGATTGAGACGTGCAGATTCACTTAGCTGTAGATTCAGACCAGAAGTAGATCTAGAAGTGCGATTAGAAACCCAAAGGAGAAAGGAGCTTGGCAAAGTACGCAATCTGATGAAAACATGAAGACCAGTTTCTAGATTCCAGATCTAGTCCCGGTTGAAAGGACTAGGTTGGTGCTGGTCCTAATCAATGTTGTTCCCAAGCATATTGGACTCGTGAGAGTGATGACAATAGTAGCTAACGACAGATACGAGGTAGTGGGTCAGTCTCTAACGGTAGACAACGTTTTAAGCTCTAAGGCAAGTCTAATTAGCAAAGTTTAGGAAGTCATTTGCTGAATCTTCGTAGGATCACAGTACCCCAAGGCAACTATTGATGAAGACACTTCGAGATCAGAATAATAATAATAATAATAATAATGTTTTGTTGCCCGTAAGTCATATCGAATAACAAGGCCCAATGTTTTGGATGCAGACAAGGAAAGGTTTGTAATATGTTGAGAAAAACTCACCGAGATCATTGAACATGTCGATTTTTCAATGGATTACCGTTTATATTGTAGAGAGGAGTGGGATTACGCTTACGAATATAAAAAACAAAGCAGCATTCATTGACATGTATTTAGTTTCAGTCTGTACTTAGTACACCAGTCAGCGATATATTGGATATTGTCTTGTAAATTTAAAACATCATTCCAACTTGTAATAGAACTATAGACTTCAAGATCATATGCATACGCACGAACAGGGCAAGATACATTTTCTAAGAGATCGTTTATATACAAAATAAACAACAAAGGGTCTAAGCTGGAGCCCTGTGGGACACCTGAAGATAGAAAAAAGTTAAAACATTTGTAGCCATTATAATGGACATAATTACATCTACTAGCTAAATAAGAGTCAATTAATTGTAGGATGGAAAAGCTCAAACCAAAGCTAGAAAGTTTATGAACCAGAATGGCATGATCCAAAAATGGCAAAAATGCTACTGAAATCTGTATACACAATATGACTCTGTTTATCCAAATCTTCAAAAATGTATTGGCAAACTGTGACAATGTTAATGGGGTGGTGTTAATGGGGTGATATTGTGACGTTCTAGAAGTTTTTGAAAACAGTCAACAAATGCATATGGAGGAACAGTGTTCAACTCAGCGGTAACAATATTGTTTAATGTCTTCTACGTCAGCAAATCGTTTCCCTTTGAGCACAGTTTTTACTTTAGGAAAAAGGAAAGTTGGTACCAAGTCCGGGTCTTAGCGGGGTTTCATGAGAAATGACTTCACAATTAGTAAAGAATGTGCAGGTGCATTGTCATGTAACAAGAACCAACCCTTTTTCTCGAAATTGTAGTCGCACTCGAGAAATGCACTTCAGTAATCACTTCATGGTAGTATGCACCATTAACTGATTATCCTTTCGGTACAAATTCTTTATGGATTATACCCTGCGTATCAAAAAACACAATCAGCATGGTTTTGATTCTGGATTTTTGCAACCGAAACTTTTTGGGTATTGTAGATGTTTTTCGAGTCCACTGCATGCTTTGGCGTTTCGTCTCAGAATCGTATTGAAACACCCATGATTCTTCACCAGTGACAACACAGTTAAGAAAATTTGCCTTGTCGTGACAATTCTGAACAAAGTCTTCGCACGCTGCAACTCTTCTCTATTTTTGTTCATCCGTAAGATTGTGTGGCACAAATCTTCATGCAAAATTTGTTGAATCGTCTCCTTAATGATGTTCAACTCTTCTGCCATCAATCGAAGGGCCATTCGTCGATCTCGTGCCACAAGTTCACGCACTTTTGCGATCGAAGACCGAGCGGTGACAAACAGACATATTTTTATGATTCCATTGGTGTCGGTTCAAGAAATTTTACTGTATAAGCAACGAAGTAAAAAAATCTCCCTTCGTTTATGCGTTTTATTTGAGTACAAGAAACAATTTGCTTTGTCTAGCGAATAAGAAAAACAACTTAATAAACTATTAAGTACTCAATCATAGCTTAATATTAGCGACAATATTCTTAAACGAAAATCTATTATTCATTCTCCGTTACAATGCTAAACGTCGAAAATAACCTTTAGCAATGAAACAAATTTAACAGCTTGTTTTCCAAGCATGAACTCACCGAAAACAATAGTACTTTGTCTAATACAACATATATCATGATTGGTGTATATTTCGGAATTACGTAATGGTATTATTGTTTTTATGCACGACTGGATAGTTACTGGTTCTTTGTGTGATGTTAGTTGACCGGTTATATGAACCGATGCGAAAAAAAGGAGAGAACTACTAAATATTTTTCGATTGAATTGTAAACAAGTTATGATATCTATTACGCAACAGTTATTAGACAAATTATGTGTTTTTATAGCTGAGATATTGAATCAAAACATATACGAGTATTTCTTATTATTATAGTGGGACAGAGTGGCTTAAGATAAGGTGTGTATTTATAGATCTCTCGAATGGTGTTTGCTAACTGAGTAACTCCTTAATCTATGGACCTTTTAAATCGATAAGTGTTAGGACTACAAACACTGATGATGCTTATTGCTTTTTTGTATACATATTTACATTCTATATTAGAAAATAGTTATTAATTTTGTATGTATACAATTGTATTAGCGTTATCAATAATTATTAAACTTGTTTTTGCTGTTGAGAGTATTGTTTTGTTTAACATAATATATCAAAACACATATGCAGTACATAGTTGTGTACAGTATCCTGTATCTATAGGACTATTTTTAGGCTAGAAATACAATAATACATCATGGATTTTCCTATGATTGTCAACACCTCTAAACGAAAATCACGTATTAACTATCGCCAAACAAACGAAAGGGACGAACATCTGCTGCTGATACTAAAACAAAAACAATACCGTCAAGTCTAAACTCGTAAAAAACATCCTACTTGTCGATCTAAGAATAACACAAGGCGTTTTCGTACGTTCTTTTTATATCGATTATAAAATGAATAGTAATAATAAATTGTGTTGACGCGAAATTTATACGAAAAGTTTAACACCGAGACATGACTAGCTTCCGCATGCCTGCGATTCAGAAACGTTCAGAACGGCGAAATGTTTGTCCATGTTTTTATACGTGTCTGCAGTTTGGCGGGAAAACCGTTGACCTCCTACCACTGAAATAGTACTTTAAATTTGAACCATTGCCAAGTTTAAACAACGCAAAAGATGTACCTGACTGTTTTGGAACAAAAAAAAAAAATTTAATTGGGATGGAAAAGTTTCCTGATGAATGCGTGTAACAAGAATGAGTCAAATATATATTATATTCTGCAAAAATAACACGTGGCATTGATTTATGCGCGTTTTAATGGTAATATGGAAATGTGAACAAACATCGAGATGGTTATAAATAACGTAAAAGTGTTCAGATATTTACAACAATATAAGAAATAGTAAGCAAGCAAGTCAAGTCTATGGATATGAGTGATTTTGAGGTGTTCCCAAATAGTGTATAGAGAGGGGGAAGATGAGAAGGTATCACCAAATTTGACATCCCTAGATTATTTTTAATGGAATCCTTAAAAAGTAAAACGTAGGTTGTTAGTCCGAAGAATTTATGAAATTTAAAAGCAAGAATTCATCACCAGATACATTGTAGACTTTTCGAAGTTGTTTTCATATTTCCAACACTTGATTTAATATTTTGTTTGGAAGTTATTGCTACTAAATTTAGTACTTTGTATCATTTTTGTACTCGCTTATCAAAACATGTAATTTTCCGGTTGCATTTGCGTGCGAGAAATTGACTCAAAAATATTGTACAAATCACGTGCGTGAAGACCATTTCAATATCGTCTTCCCGCACTTGATATATAAATAATTCTTATTGTCCATGACAAATCAAAACCACATAATTTGTTTTGCCCGTACTTGAGACAGGTATTCTTTTAAAGTTTAGTTTAGGGCTTTTATTTGATATGCAGGCTTGGTTCCCGGACGATTGAATTACAAGCGAAGGGAAGGGAACCTCCTAAGTGGCCCTTCTGAACCGACCAAAGTATGCTCTGGAACCGTCGATCGTGACATAACTTCAGAGTATTGGGCTGTCTTTTCATCCTTTCTTACTTTTCCCTACGTCCTCCCAACCACCAGGTGGTATTAGTGATTAGAGGTTCGGGATTTATTATATTGTTACGGCCGTACGCCTATGACTCATTCGAGAAAACGTCGAAATCTAGAGAAGTATAGAAAAGTTCTAGAAAGTTCGAGAATGGAATCTTCGGGAAACGCCAGGACATATAAAAGGGGGTCGAGATTGCACCGGGGAACAGTCTATTACCGAACGTTGGCTTGTACAAATAAATAGTGTATCGACATCAGGCCCCCGCTACCTTTTTGAACGCGCGCGTGCAATACCGATTAGCCGCCCCTTGTACAATTGTAGACATGCAAATTATGACAATGTTTTGTTTTCACTTCAATATGATTTTGTTGCCGATGCCGCCCCCTTTGAAAATGCCGTACTTGTGCGGTGTACGCCTTGCACTCCCGTACGCAGCGGCCCTGATCGACATAAATAATCTCTTAGTTTTAGTAAATTGTTAGTGCGAACTTATTTAAACCCCAAAAGTGTTACAATATACAACTGTTAGATCATTGATTTTGAATTTGTAATCTTCTTTGTCTCTGTATTTCTTTTAATATCATAATGCTTCTGATCATGTTATGTACTACGCTGCACAGGTCACTGGAAGTTGTCATAACTTTAATTATATCTTCAGGACTTAACTCACTCACTCCCGATTTGATCTCGGACTCTGCTGCGTTGGCCCTTCCAGCGTTCGCACTGGAAGTTAGTGTGATATACAGTGTCTATGTTGGTGCAGTAGCTACATCTGTCATCGTCCTCCTCTTTGCATACGATCTGAAGGTTCCGTGGCACATGAGGGCTTGTTTGAGGTGGTAGTCTAGGCGTCTATGTTGGCAGCCAAACCATAAATCAATGTTAATTAATCGAACGGGTCAATGACCGCAGTGGTTAGGCGACTGACTATCGTTGTGGGAGGACGATAGGTGCCCGGGTTCAATTCTCTGGAGGGACGGTGACATTTTTTCAGAGAGTTGAATCCGGGATCGACTTGCCATTCGCTGTTGGGAGCACAGTGATTAACAGCGCAGCATTATACAGAGCGATAAGATGCTGTCACAAAGCCATTTGAACACAATTTGTACACAGAAAAACTACACCGCGAGAGTTGCAGTGATAGCTAGACAAGTAATACAGCTTACGGAGTCACTGCACCTAAGCACCCACCACACGTACTAAAAAAATCTTTTGGTCCACTGTGCTTTTTCTTCATTTGCAGGTCGATCAGAAGAAGACCCGTCAAGACCTGTAGCACCTTCGCCGAAAGCCACTCAGTAGAATTTTGCGTTGTACCTCTTCCAATATATTCAGGTAGCATTTTTTTACATAGCTACGTGCCATACTGGGGCTGCGTATAGTAGTATAGAGTGCACTACTTCACACAACACCCTTCTTTTTTCATTCGCTGGACCATAATACGTCTTGGCATTGATATCCGTTCCTCCGCTTTACTGACGATCTGTTCGATACGTTCGTCGAACGTAAGACGATGATCCGACGACTTTCACATTTTTTGACGCAAAACTGCACGACTCTTCTGTATCTTCTTCCCTTAAGAGCAATATAGCTTCAGTTTTTCCTGAAGCAATGGGGAGTTGATTCGTTTTCATCCAGTCAGTAATAAAAGCACTTGACAGTGTCCAACACCTTATGAGAGAAATGGAGCGCCACATTTCCGATTCTGTTTTCAAGATCTTTTAGAGTCTCCTTCTAATTGATTTTTCGCTGTCATTATGTAATACAAACAGCCCAATAGAAGTGGCAATCTCTCTACCAATACTTAACGATCTATTAATTCAATACGATAAACAAGACTATATTTAAAACAACATGATTAAAAAAAAACCGGAAAAGTGCGATCAAACCACAACAAGATTGTTTACTTCGTTCTATCCGCAAATACGCAATATAAAATCGTGCCGTTTCCGAGTTGAACTTCTCTCTGTTGAACGCGAAATAGAATATCACGATTCCAAGACTGTGTGGTATTAATTGAAAATAGCAGCAGGTGTCTATTGTATGACTCACGTTCAACAACCATAATACAACACGAGTCGACTTTCCCTTACCTTTTCCGTAAAGTTGCGCGGACTTTTAGAGGCTGTTAGAGCGCCACGAAATCGCAAATGACATTTCTGTGATATATATAATTGACCATGAACGAAAGACCAGCCTTCCTCAGTCGTGGTAAACGCAATAATCATGGATTTGCGTGTATTACGTTTGTTTATAGTTAAACGGTTGTTGTATGTATGCATGCACGGTGCGGCGTCCGTTAATATTTTTATGTATAGATGTCAACGTCAATATATATTTTTTTACGATTTTATTTCTAATTGAAGGTGAAATTATTCTAAAACTGCCGAAATATTCAAACGCATTTGCATCTGATGCTATAATGCATATTTTTAGGTGCTAAATGGTGAAATTCAATTCGGCATCCAAAACTAATACAACAATAGAGTACAATGTATGTAGGTCGAGGTTTTTCGGCATCCAGAAATATCATGTGCACTTAAATAACGCATGCCTTAACGTCAGATTTCATCCTAACATCACTGTTGCCAGATACGTTTTATAAAGTTTGAAAATAACCTAGCACTGGGGATTAAGGGTTCGGTTCTATTTTCTAATTTTTTGTCTTTAGGTATCCACATTTTGCAATTGTATTTTTTCAATACATTAATCCCCAAACAAAGTCCAGTTAAGTTTCCTAACAAATTTTTCGATGTAGTCTCCTTGAAGATAATACACTTTTTCAAACGGTGCTTCAATCTCTTCTTTAAGCCGTCGGAAGAGTAGGATGTTTCGAGGTCTGAAAAATAATCATCTGTAGCAGCGATGACCTCCTTATTTGAGGCAAATCTCTTTTTTGCCAGCGATTTTTTCAGGTTTGGGAATAGGAAAGTCGCTGGGAGCTAAGTCCGGTGAATATGGAGGATGTAAGACTAATTCGTAACGCAACGACGATGCTGGATGAATGAGCCCCCAATCACTGTCGTGGTGGAAAAGCACTTTTTAACGAGGCTGCAAACGAGGCCGTTTCTCCTTCAGTATTGCATCGAATCGGGTCAATAAATCGCTGTAGTATTGCCTTGTGATCGTCCTTCCCTTCTGCAGATAGTCGATGAGGATTACATCTTGGGAATCCCAAAAAATGATCGCCATACCTTTCCGGTCGATGAAACGGTCTTGGCTTTCTTCGAGTTGATTCGCCCAGAAAAGTCCACTGCTTCGACTGTTTCTTGGTTTCCGGTATGTAATGGTGGATTCAAGTCTGATCCACGATTAATAAACGCATGAAGAAATCCCTTGGATTGCGTTGAATTCTGGTCAGACATTCCTCCGAAACAGTCACCCGATTTCGTCCAAAAGCTTTTTCATGCATAAAATTTCGTGTAGGATATAGCCAACGCCTTCCTCTGAGATGGCTGTTGTCTCTGCTATCTCTTTCACCTTCAATCGGCAATTGACTAACACGATATCATGAATCTTGTCGACCGTTTCATCAATGCAGTGCTACAGAATGATATGTTTAGTTCAAGAGGAGATATCTTTTCATAAAAGTTGTTCCCCCATCGTCATCGAAATTTCATCGCGATATTCAAATCCTTTGTTTATATAGGCTTAAAACAGATATGCAGGCCAGTGTAGACCGCCTGCAAATTTTCCCAAAGCCAGGATTTATTGGAATTTTGATTTGGATGGGCCTCTGCCAGTTTCTGTCCATTGAATCGTACCGGTCCAAAAGTGTTCTGCATCTGATCTAATTCCTCGAAATAGATCCTAGTTGTTGCTAAAATCATGGCATTTCCATAATAACGAAGTACCTATATGACGTAGTGCCATTTGAAATTTTAATATTAGATACTGGAGGGCGTAGGGGCAACAAAACATGATTTTACCTTCTTGATAAAAAAGTTTCCCCCTTCAAACAAAGATTGACGTATTTCTACTTATTTAAGGTGGATCGTTTTCATTAGAATGCTCTGTATATCAGTACATTGCGAGTACTATACAGAATTACAAAATAATGAAACTGTCGAAAGCCAACCAACATATTACATGCTTCGTGATTCTGAAACAATACGTAGAAGTCTGCCAGATTATGTTTCTCAGATCGGGTTCTAAAAAAGTTGGAGAACTTGCAGGAAAAAAGCAACATTCTTCATCAGAGAATTTCCAAAACAAGGGCATCATTGTTGTTGACCATTTTATATGGATTCAGTCTGAAGAGTATGCAGTTAACTGTCAATCGCAAATTTCAGGTATTACATACAGGGAGGTCAATACTATTCACGATGTCATCGCAAAAAATAGGAAAAAATATCGCTTGTCCAATATTACAAGTTTCTAAGCAACATAATGTTCAGTTCAAATTGAGAAAATCGAGTTTGAAAATTCTAAAGGTACGATTTATGCCTTTTAGTTCGATTGGTGTCAAATCATCACTTCTCGTACTTGACATGCAATACATTGCTTAATAAAGATTGCAGGAAAAATATTGCATAAATGGCAAGCGGCCTTAACGATTCCAAAGGCATTATTTGATTCCAATTTAATTCAAACCTAATTACGTTAATTAATACGGTGCAATCAGTATCAGTAACAAATTAATCTGCATGTACTTAAATTGTTTGTCACTTTAAGTATTGCACGTTAACTGTCGCCATTGACCGTAAAATGGCCCAATGATGCTAAAATCCGCATCTAACAGTCACTCGTTTTGGATGCATCGACTTCTCGATGATGAGGTTTGGATTTTCTGAGCCCCAAATACGACAATTTTGCTTATTGACATAGTATTCAATGTGGAAATGGGCTTCATTTGAGATGATTTTTCGGTAAAAATGCTCATCTCCAGCCCCCTCCCCCATTCTGCGAACCGAAAACGCATCGGACGGTTCAATCCTCTCAATTGAAGTTTGTAAGACTTCATACCAAGGTCTTTATACAAAATTTTCGTCAGAGAACTGCGAGAAATGTTCAGTTTCTGTCAACAAAATCTTTTTTCTCTCTTATAACGTATAATTAATTAATTAAAGCTTCAATTGCCATGTCACCCGATATCATGCAGTATTTGCGATTAAATATATAATCTTTTAAAAAGGTGTCTATGGAAAAACCCATCGATAAAACATGCCATAGATACCTAGATTCATTTATTTTGTACATTCGAAATTATCAAAACAATAATCATGATAGGAATTATTTAAAAAAAAACTTGATTTCCGAATTGTCATTTATTAAATAACACTTCACGAAATTTATTGAGCTCTAGATTTTTGCGAGCTGATAAGGATCTGATTAGAAACGATATAAACAATAATTCATCGTTATTATTTATTATTAATCGCGGAATACCGCCAGATTACAAAACCCGCCTTTATGTTTAGGAAATAAGCAAAAAAAAGGAACCAGCGCATACTTACACGTAGATAGATCAAGCGTGCAAATTTATTATTTTAATTTATTATTGTTTTATTCGTAACGAAAACACGTGACTCCTGTTTGGATTAAAAATTATCTATGGCTGTTTATGCAATCGCGATTACTGCTAAACCATGAAATCCAGTAGAATTGTTTTTCCTAAAAAGGAATATTCTACTATAATTGACAATTACAAACGTATTAACTGTCATGAACTGTATGTAATCGTTTATCATTTGGATTCGTATACACCTACCTACTACAGAATAGAAGAAACGTATTCAAACGATAACAAATTGTGTGTGCAATAAAACAGGCTTTTCATTGGTGTTTTTTTTTTTTCGCAATATTTATCTCATAATAAAAAGAAAGGTAGAAAAAGTCATGTTAATCGCATCAATGTTTGTGCAAATATGTAATATTCTATACACAATAAACACGCATTAATTCAAGGTCTTACAACTAACGAAAATAAACAAATGCCGGCATTCGAAAATATCACGCCATATACAACCCATGAAGGGGTCCATTATATTAAGCGTTCACTTTCATTTTTCAATAGAAAAATACCTTCCGTTCGCATTTGATTTACAATAATTGCCTGTGGTTGTAACATTTATGGGGCACCTGGCGATTTACTGTCGAGAAAATCCGCCTTCAACAGCAAACAAAGGGTGTCGTAACAGTTAAATCTTAAAATATCACTTACCGATTCAGACACCTCGTTTAAGCCCGCCATCTTGCCACAACAAACTGCGCGTTTGCATTGCGCATTCGAATTGTTAGCTCATAATATTGGCGTGATGTATAAAAAGATCTCAGACATCCTAGCTTCAATCTGCTAAATAAATATCTATTTTAAAGATGTATTTAATACTAGATTCTATTTTGGAAAAGGTATTAAATATATTTCGTATATTTTTAATACCAGGTTAGTGGCGCCATCTTTCGGTGAATAGTATAATATAGGAGATGCAACGAAAAAATTGACTAAATTTCTATACTATGCAGTATTGTTTGTTTTCTGTGAAAAGAAATAAAATAGAAAGGATTTATTTGTGTTAATGTTCTGTTATTTACAATTTTATAACTTCCAACATTTTAAAACTTATATTTATTAGTTACAGGAATCTAATTTATCTATAACGCCATAAACACAAAAAAAATGGCTGTAATAGGAGCATACAGATTCGCGGCAAATTCAAATATCACCTACCATGAGACAGCTATTAAATTTTTAAAATCTTAATCTGACTTGTGGAAAACTGGCTGTAAAACTGCTTTACGTGATTTGTTAAAACATTTAAACCAACATAACATTATTGATATGAATACGATGTTAACAAATTTTAAAATGCACGATGCAGATAACGATTGTTTTTATTAATTAGGTGGTAGATTTAGTTATAAAGTATTATTTAATTGAAAAGTATGTATAATAGTTCAAAATATAGTTTTATTTGGAGAAAAATATACAGTTTTATATATGGAAAATAACGTATATTTCAGTTTATTTTTCATCTGCCAGTGCCATCTGATGTTTTATATACGAATTACTTTATCGATTGTTCTTGACGGCGCGGACTGATGGCGCTGCATATCTGTCTAAAACGCGCCATGCATAACCTTCAATTTTAGATTTATTGGTTAGTTACGACGCACTTATAATGTATTTAATCTATTTCATAAATAAATTAATATCATTGTTATCTCCCCGATAAAAATTTATATTATTGTGTAAAAGTGGTATTAGTTAATAATTTAGCACGATGTTATCTTCCGACAATGAAGATTCTAGCAGTATTAAAGTTTCAAAGAATGCTTCCAATACATCGAAGGATAAAATAAAAATTTTAAGCCAAACCTTATTAAAAACAGCAAATTTAGCATCGAGGAAGGATTTTCTAAACCAAGCTTTACAGAATTCGAGTTTCACTAAATTAAATAAGCACACTGATATTGTTTGAAACAGGTATTTATTTGAAATATATTTCGATTACATCTATATTAAATTATATGTAGGTATTGCTTAACAATAAATTCGGAAGTAGTGAACCAACTAAAGCTGATAGCTCTGATAATTCCAATTCCAACAGTGGTCAAACAACATTTATTGATAATATTAAGAAGAGAAAAGGAATTGATAAAAAGTCGCCACGAATTCTGATTTAAAAGATGGTAAGTTGTGTTGGAGTATTTATTAGGAGTATGAATGATATTCGAGAATTTTAGAGGAATTGAATAATAATCTAAGTCCAAATAAAAGCAAAGAAATCGTTTCCGATTCGGATAGTAGCGGTGCTGAATTTATGCGATCAATTAGGAAAACACAAATAAGCCCTTTAGATGCCCGTGCAGATAAATTACCGTCAAATACAAGGACCACCGTTAAGAAGAAAATGAAAGAAATGGTTTCTGATTCTTCCGATTCAGAGCAAGAGGAACGTAATAAAACAAAAAATGACAATAATGTAACTTTACGAAAAGAAACATAAGATGATGCAGTTAGCTAATAGTGATTCGGAAAGAGATAATAATGAGAAACGTAAACGAAATCTATCAAATTCTTCCGATAGTGGCAGTGAATCCAATCAATTGGAAAACAAGAATAAACTACAAAATAGTAAAAATCGGGAACAGTTGAAAATTATACGTCATCAAGACGATAGTAGGTCATCTTCTGGGAGCGAAACAGAGATAGACAGTAATGAGAAAACAAAATCAAATAAAAGTATGAATTCTACTAATCGCAGTAGAAATATGTCATCCTCTAATCATGAATTGAAAAGTATGTCTCGTGACAATTATAGTATGTCATCTTTGGGAAGTAAAGCCGAGGAAAGAAATTATCGTGAAACGTTAAGCATCGACTAAGTTTGAAGAAACGGAATCGCCTGACGTAAAAGATTCTTCTAAAACTATTCGGAATATGTCGGAAACATCATCATCATCTGATAGTGAATCTGACAATAAAAAATCACAAAATAGGGAATCGGAAAGTAGAAGAGAAATATGTCCCGCCAAGATGATAGTACATCATCTTCTGGGAACGAGACAGAAAGAAAGAAATCATCGCAAGAAGTAAAGCGTCAATTAAGTTCAAAGAAACCGGAATCACCTCACGTAAAAGGTTCTAAAGTTGTTGGAAATAATCGGAAGATTTCGAAAATGCCATCATCTGGTAGTGAATCTGACAATAAAAAATCACAAAGTAGGAATTGGAAAGTACAAAGAAATATGTCCCGCCAAGATGATAGTACATCATCTTCTGGGAGCTAGACAGAAAGAAAGAAATCATCGCAAGAAGTAAAAGCGTCAATTAAGTTCAAAGAAACCTGAATCACCTCACGTAAAGGTTCTAAAGCTGTTGAAATAATCGGAAGATTTGAAAATGTCATCATCTGGTAGTGAATCTGACAATAAAAATCACAAAGTAGGGAATTGGAAAGTACAAAGAGAAATATGTCCCGCCAAGATGATAGTACATCATCTTCTGGGAGCGAGACAGAAAGAAAGAAATCATCGCAAGAAGTAAAGCGTCAATTAAGTTCAAAGAAACCGGAATCACCTCACGTAAAAGGTTCTAAAGTTGTTGGAAATAATCGGAAGATTTCGAAAATGCCATCATCTGGTAGTGAATCTGACAATAAAAAATCACAAAGTAGGGAATTGGAAAGTACAAAGAGAAATATGTCCCGCCAAGATGATAGTACATCATCTTCTGGGAGCGAGACAGAAGGAAAGAAATCATCGCAAGAAGTAAAGCGTCAATTAAGTTCAAAGAAACCGGAATCACCTCACGTAAAAGGATCTAAAGCTGTTGGAAATAATCGGACGATTTGCAAACATCATCCGATAGTGATACAGAAAGTGAAACTAAAGATATCGAAACAATAAAAAAAATGAATCGAAAGGAGTTCGAATCATCGAGTGATGATTCAAAATCTGATAGCAGTGATATCCGCAAGAAAGAACACAAAAATAATGAAAAGTTGAGCAAAAAGTCAGTCAGTCCTTCTAAATTAAAACGAAAATATGATGAAATGAAATCTGACGATGATAGTTTACTAGATGAATCTAAAAAAAAAGAAAAAGATCGGATTCAACTTCAGCTAAGCGAAAAACTGAAGCAGAGAAATTATTAGAACAGTATTGAACCAGACTGAATCCAAATTAATTGAACCAAAACAACCAAACCCGCTTGATTTTCTAAACAAACATGATGAAATATATTTAGTGCAAATGTCTAAAAGTATCGACCCACAATTATTAGTTGGTAAGAAGATATCGTTTGATGCTCCTGCGAAACTAAAAATTGAAACGAATCGTATATATGGGATATTGATACACAGAATGAACATGATATCAATATTATAAATTTTACAAATTTAATCAATTTAAAAGCGAAAGGAATTGTAACCGTTCGACCGAGAATAAAAACTAAAAATTTTGAAATCGAAATGAAACCTTTAGTAGATGATTTAGATGTACCGTCTGATATAAAGGTGAGACATCCATTATTTGGAGTTGAATATGAAGAACAAATGAAATTAGATGATTATACAATCAAGAAATTAGAGGAAATAGTTGTTAATGTTAATAGGAAACATAAAAGAAGTCCAAGAAGAAAGATCGTAAGAAAGATGATGTTAAAAATGACGATGGTGAAAATAAAAATGATGATGCTTTGGATATTATTAAATTGTTAAGCGAACATGAAGAACAAGATCGTTAAAAATCAGGTGAGTTTATACAAATTCAATACTTTATTTTATAAAAAGTTATCTAAAACTGACTTCTTTGCGTTTAAAATTACAATTTTGTAGAGAAATGTTTATTTTTTGTTTATATTCTCTGTTATGACAATTGAACTTTGTGATAAATAAAATATATATCTATAATAGTTGATCAAATTTGAACAAGAAACAAACGCAATCCGTGGATGGGAGTTTTTGGTCACAACTCAATAAGTGGAGGACATGGCAAAATTCTGTGTGTCATATTATTGCTAAAAGAACTGCAGTAATTATTTTATTCGGTAGCTAACCAAAGTTATTCTAACAAACATCTTATTTAACATGGTCGTCATTTGATATCAGAGCTTGTTTAGTAGGGATGTTCTTGCAACACGACCAAACTCCGCTCTTATTTTGTTGCAATTTTGAAACACACTTAAACACTCCTAAGAACAAGCAGCGGTAAAAATAACAATAGATAACACCCGTGTTTTCTATAACACGAAATATTGTATTATTCAGAATGTTTCATGGTCCCTAAAAAATAAACTGGCATACAAACATTTTCACGCAAACATTTACAGCATTTAACAACAATTTTCTTATATTTTTCCGAAATATTGGTATAAAACTAAAACCGTGTTTTTTTAATAGGAAAAAAAGAAGAAAAAGAAATCTAAACATAAAACTAAAGACGTGGATTCTTTTATAACCGAAGCAGAAAACGAAACGGATTCTATTCTTTCACAAATATTTTCCGATATTGAAACTGCGAGTAAAAAGCTCGAAAAACAAACAAGTTTTATAGAAAATATCGATGAAACTCCAGTACTTAAAAAGAAAAAGAAACATGCAAACATTCCTTAAATTTAACTGAAGAAATAACAATATCCGAAACGGTAGTAAATGAATTAGATGAAAAACCCACAAAGAAATCTAAGAAGAGTAAAAAACACTCCCTGGAAATAAACAGTGAAGAAACTGATATAAATAAATCTAATCATGAACTAGAATTTGTTTTTGCGAGCCCTGTACTTGATTACGATCCACCGAAGAAACAAAGAAAAACATCGAGAGAAAGATGAATTTAAACGAAATAAAAAGGAGGATGTAGTTGTAAATAGCACAATGTCAGCTTCCTCTATGGGCGACACAATTTTACAATTAGATGAAAGTTGTATTCCGAAAATGAAAAGAAGAAGCATAAGCGAAAGATAGTATCGATAATTTCATTAACGATTTGGTTAAAGGCAATGACGACGTCCAGTGAAGAATCAATAGGACATAAAAAAGAAACAAAAAGAAACATTCTAGAGAGTAGGATAAGATTATGCAAATAGATTTAAGAAAATATCCAGGAACTTCCTGGATTAATATATTCGATTCAATAGTATTTGTATTGATTGATAACCTGTTTGTTTGAAATTGTGTTTTTGCAATTTTATCCATGTTGTGATTATTAATTATGTATTTAAGAATTACATACGAAATATCGTTTTTAGCATGGTATGTTTTTTAGAAATTACCTGACTGCATTCATTAAAATCGACGAAAATAGTACAGGATGGTTTACCAATAACTGCACCGATCGATTGTAGAAAAATTATACCTGAAATGATCTGAAATTTTAGTACGATAGTAAAGTCGATGGGAGACATTCGTCTAAAATATTTTCAAGATGACGGCAGTCCGGGGTATACCGGAAGTAGACCCCCATCGAACAAAATTTTAAATCATTCTTTTAGCTATGTTTACTGCAATCATGACGATGTAGTTCCTGGTGAAGTATCCTGTATGACTTATTTTTTATTTAATAAAATACCATAATTTAAGCATGGATAACTAGAACTTTTTTTTAATGTTTATTGAACTTTTAACTAAGAAACGTTTTACCACGATTATTGATTGTTTCATGTTTTGTATAAATTGTTTAGATTAGCGATTTACTATAATTTACAGGTATTTTATTCAGCTTCCATAAATAGACATTTTATTTTCCATACATGACACTTTTTTAGTAATTTAACTATTGTATATACAATCATGCAGTTGAACTATTATTATAAATATATTTGTTATATAAAGCATTATAAAAACAGATTTTCTCTCCAAATAAAACTATATTTTCAAACTATTATACATACTTTTCAATTAAATAATACCTTATAACTAATTCTACTACCTAATTAATAAAAACAATCATTATCTGCACGTATTTAAAAATATTTTGTGGTATTTTTAAATTTGTTAACATCGATTCATATCAATAGTGTTATGTTGGTTTAAATGTTTTAACAAGTCCGTAAAAGCAGTTTTACAGCCACTTTTCCACATCAGATTCCAGATTTTAAATACGCCCAGTTTATGTAAAGTTACGATATATTTCCGCTTGCTTAATTTATGCAATTGATCCTCTTTATTTTGAACTGTTTTCTCCAATTTTATAATCTCTTCGATTATATCTGCATGCTCCTTGTTTGCAAGGGCATTTGAGTCAGATTTTTCATGTTTTTCAGATAATATTTCTTCCTCTTCTAACATGCTAGAATTCGATACACTTTTCTTTAAAGATAAAGAAAATTTTCGCTTAATAGCTTTTGTTAGATTTTGGTTTAATTTTTGGCTCGATTATAAGATTTGTAATATCATTTCTATAATTTTACCATTTACTAATTCATTTTTAAAATTAAGTTTTTTCATTTTTAATATCATTTTCGCTATTATCACTACCTTGGAGAGTCAATGATATTTATTCTTTCCTGTTTTTAATTTCAAAAACATCATTTTGAATTTTCTTCTACAATGCTTTTTACTAGAACTACCACTACTTGGAAACCCACTAAAGTCACTATCGTCATCATCACTATCCTAAACATATTTTTTCTTCCTTTAGTTTTAATTTCCCGATTTTGTTTCAAATCCTTTGCAATGCTGATTCTTGTAAACTATCGCTTTGTTTGCATTATTATTTCACAGCCATATTAGTTTTATCATCGTTTTTAATTCAGGCATATTCTCACAAATACCGCGACCTTGAGCTTTTCTCTTTATTGTCTTGTTTTTTTCTTTTCATTTGCTTTCTTATTACTCTCAGTTATGTTTTTTATCTTTGAATCATCATTAACACTCTTATTCTGTTTTTCTTATTTGAATCATCCTTTTTAGCTTTAATTTTGTTTACTTTCCTTTAAAACTCTGGAAGCATTGGAATCTTTCAATATTAACTTTTACACTTTGATCATCTTGTTTTTGTCTACATGTAATCAAGCGACGATGCTTAAATCACAACTTTTTAATTTACTAATAGGGGCATTAATAGGTGATACATCATCATTTATTAATTTTATATCTTCAATTCTAAACGGATATAAAAGAACCATTATTCGCTGCTTTTCTATTTCTTGAAAGTCCAATTCTTCGATATGGTGTTAATAAACTTTTTCTAATAGGGGTAGTCATTTTAACACTAAAAGAAATAAATATAACGTGTCAGATTTTTATAACTGTGACTTGTAATTTAAATGTAATTCAATTACTTTAATGAATCTCCTTTAGAAAACAAGACAGGAACTGGTATAAAAAATCTAGGTTAGAAATTTAAAAAGTGTTGTCAAATTTGACATATTAAAATGACAGATCCTGTAAAATCACTGTGATTTTGTTCTAGTTTAATATTTTAATAAAACATTTATTAAAATAGAATTAGTATTACTTAGCGTTATTGTGGGAATTTATTTAGAAATTACCATTTATACGATTAATACATATATGCATCTCGCTTTTTACTACTCGAAATATGAATATTGTATATCTCTGTTACAAAATCACAGAACCGCCACTTCCATTTTATAATACCAACTTTATAATTTAAAAATTAATTACTAAGAAGAAAAGAAATTTACTTGACTTAACTATTGATCAATTGATTTTCACGTCCGATTAAACTGCATTAATTAAAAACATGTCTTCAAAAATAAGAAAAGATCGAATGGCTGGTAATGGTATTGCGTACAGTGAACCTGCATTACGAAATAATTCCTCAATTGTTGAATATTGCCGTACCTCCATGGCTGCATTATCTGGTTGCGTAGCTGGATTATTAGGACTCACCGGACTTATAGGAGCTGCATTTTATATGTGCACAGTTGTCGTCTTATGGTTGATGATCTTATTTAAAGCAGGACCATCGTTTAATAGGTATTTCATATCAAGGAGTGCTTTGTTAACGAATGGATTTTTTGGTCAACTATTTACATATATTTTATGTTGGACATTTTTATACGGGATGGTACATGTATATTAAATAAAGTAATAAAGACATATTTATTAATGAAATTAATTTAATACTATTACAACTATAATATGTTTTATTTATTCAAAACGATGTGGTCGTAATGGTTTCTCAGGATCAAACAACTTGGGATCCTTGAAGAATTGTGGATCCTTTAAATAAGTTGCCATTAAGCCAGCACTCTGCGCTTTAACAA
>CM043019.1:124734535-124763404 GCA_023690525.1 Holotrichia oblita | reverse complement strand
GTAGACTATACAGCCTACAGAACTTGGATAGGAAAGATTTGGTCACCTGTAACTCAGGTAGGTTGATATGTACCTACTCCTAAAATAACTCAAAATTGAACTGACAAAGAAGAAGTAGGTAAAATCACAATTATCATTGTTAGATATTCAGATGAATATTTGATTGAAGAACTAAGCAACCATCAAATATATTATCGGTGACAGATCTGATGGATGACCTTGTAATTAAGCATATGATAACCAACATGTTGGGAAGATAACTTTTGTACACTCTATCATTCTAAACAATATTAACAGCGCTTTTAGGAGCTTGGGGATTTGGCCATTGAATCGCATAGTTATCGAGTAGACCCTGGACAATTACCTGAACAGAGTAACCAAGTATAAACCTGGAACTAAACGTATTCCAGAACAGAGTTAGTTTGGCTGCTAACCCCACTAGCTCCACGATCATCTTAATTACGTTTAGTTAACGTTGTACAGCCGTTACCTCTAACTATCTGGAAAGAGATCTCTCAGTACAAATAACTCAAGAGACAGCGGAACCAAGCTAGATTGTTTCAAATTCCAACAACTTTACAAGGATTGTCTCTAATATACAGACACTCCAGAACTAGAAGCTTAAAAGCTGTCGAAATGGAAAGACGTTAGCAAAAAATTCTGAAACTCATAAAGATAAATTCGTCAAGTGATAACTCAATGAAGTCGCACACTTATTACAAACATTGCTTTTTATAGTCGCAATTGTTACACAATTATTTTGTTTCCTGTTTTTTTTTAATTATAACAGAAATATACAACAGAACTGGTATCAAATAGTTTGTTTCAACGCAACGATCAAAGTGCCGAGTTTAAATTTAAATTTAGATTTTTTTTGTATAAACCAGTTTCCGCTCGATTAAACCAATTGTTTCTATGTAACACGTATTTTATTTTCAGGATAGTTTCAATATCAACGGTCTTTGCAAATAAAACGTTATTAAGCGACTTAAACCTCAATGCCCCTATGTTCATAGCATTTTATCAAACTGTGATGTCAGCTTTAATATGTTACTTTATGAAAATATTAAGTAAATTGTATCCGAGTAAGATAAGATTCCCGGAATCGAAACCATTCCATTTGGAAACTATTAAAGATGTATGGAACGCAACGCAATTGTATTGAACTGGCTCTTAAATAATTATAAATCTTTTCGTAGGTTCTGCCTGTATCAGTTATGTTTTTATCTAAGTGATAGTTACGAATAATTTATGTTTAAAATATGTTTCCGTCGCTTTCTATTACATTACGATCTTTAACGACGATCTTCAACGTCGTTTTTCACGTTTTTAATTTTGGGCGAAAAACTTCAGCTAAATGCATTTTGTGTTGTTGCATAATCATAATTGATTTTACTTAGGCGTTGATCAAGAAAAAATATTGCAGGTAAAACGTCGTAGTTTTAGGAAATTTAATATCCTCAACAGTTTCTAATCATATTTCTAGGTAGTCTGTCAGTAGCCGGACCATATTCGGCGTGTTAGGCTCTCTATCGCTATCACTACATTCGATCTTCACTAAACGAGTGCTACCAAAGATTGATCAAGAAGTATGGCTGCTTTCTTACTATAACAACATCTATTCTAGTATTATGTTGATACCTATCATAGTGCTAGCAGGGGAAATACCGAAATTATAAACTATGAAGATTTAAGTATAACTTCTTCGTTTTGGCCTTTGATGACTGCCGGTGGTGTTTGCGGTTTTGCCATTGGATTTTTTACGTCGCTGCAAATTAAGGTAAAATTTTAATTTGAATTAATTTTATTAATCCACCAATAACATCATCTTTAGAGGCCATTGCCGTTCTTGATGAGCATTTCGTGATGCTGCCATCTAAGCGTGAATAGTAAAAACAGAAAATATATACTGAACGTTAGAAGTTTCATTTTTGAATAGATTAGATGTATGTAGTTTCAAAACACAATATAGATGCTTCCTGAAAAACAGTACTATCCGAAATTAAGAATTAGTCCGAAAAATGGCTACTTTCCCTTTCTCTAAGACTGGGGACCCGCCAATTTTGAGATACTCCCATATTGATGATATTCAAAATGTACCGTCCCCACCCCTCCCAGCCACTATTGCCCATAATAAAATAAAAATTGTACAAAGACCGGAAGTTTGAACATTTTAAAAATTTCAAATTTTAATTTTTTATATAATTTTCATCAAAATCTGAAGTACATGCAGAAGTACAATTTATCGTTATCACCCCCCTTCTTAACTCTCCCTCGTCACATCACCGCTCCCTAATATAAAAAATTAAATTCCTAGAATGACGAACATTTTGAACTTTTTTTCCAGAAAATTAAAGCCGAAAAAAAATCATTTTTAAGCATCGTCGGAACTGGGGTTACTTCCAGCAGCAAAAAAGGAGTGTTACGATAATCATTACTTAAAAAAATTAAAGTGGTATAATAACCAGAAGTTTGTAGAAAATTTAAGCGTCAGTTGCAATAAAATCAAAAACGAAACTGTCAATATTTTAAGGTAATACCCCTATATTGGTTTATTTTCCATGTTATTCCTTTTTTTCTAGTAATAAACAATGAATTAGAGCGGAGAAGGAAACGTGTTATTTCTAATTAAGAAAAAAAACTGAAAATGATACAAGAATCAGAAAGGCTTCTTGAACGTTTGAAAAATTCAACATTGTACTTATTCTTCAGCCAAATTTCATTAAAATCTGAACATATTTTGATCAGACACGAAACTGCAGAATTAAGTCAATATTTTGAGATACCTTAATGTTTATTTATTTTTCGAGGTTTTCTTTCCTTTTTATAGTATCCTCCCTCTCTCCTCTCTGTCTCTCTCCCCATTCCCGACATGTTATACATAGTTTAAAAAAATGAAACTGCTACAGTGACCAGAATTATCAACTTAAGAAATTTATTTTAAAAGTCGTCGATCAAGAGGGGAGTGGTGTTTCAGTTCCTCCCTTTCTCCCCCCTCCCTCTCCTTTTTTTTAAAGTTGTTTCTTTTTCTAATATTTAAGTTCCATGTTTATTTATTTTTCAATGTTTTGTTTCCTTTTTATAGCATTCTCCATCACTCCTCCAGTCCTCTCCCCATTCCCGACATGTTATAAATAGTAAAAAAAAATGAAAGTGCTACAGTGACCGAAACTATCAATTTAAGAAATTTATTTTAAAAGTCGTCGATCAAGAGAGGAGTGACGTTTTAGTGAAATTAGACACAGAACTGGAATGGTGACAATTTTGGGGTTCTCCCCACCCACCTCTGACCCCTATCTTTTTTGTTTTTATGTTGTTTTTCTAATATTTAAAAAATTTTCCCGGCCACAGTGTTATTTATAGAAAAAAAATCTGACCAGGATTTAGCGTTTTGAACGGTTGAGAAATTCAAATATTTTTTCACGCAAGTTTCATTAAAATCGGTATATTACGCATAACAATTCAAACAGTTTGAATTTATCGTGAAGTAAGCGGCGGTCTCGCCTTCCCATCCATGTTATTTATATTTTAAAAAAATTGAATTCTATTTCACAGCGACATTTCATTCGAATCTGAAGTATATGAATGCAATTTGAGAGGGAGTCATAATATTTGTGTACTTAATACTATATTTTTTTCCGATAAGTGACTGCAGAACTTTAACAGAAATTAGTTTTTAAAAATCTCAGGGGAGAGGGTACATACTTGCAGTAAAAAAAATGAAAGTGGTACAACGATCAGCATTTGCCATTTTCAACCAAATTTCATTAAAATTAAAAATGTGCAAAAAAAAATTTATCAAAAGGGAGGGGAGAGGGTTGCGACATCTATATAATTAAAATATTTGTCGTTGAACATATTTTAATCAAGTTTCTATTTATACTAAACAAATGAAATCGGTACCAAGACTCAAAATTAATCTTTTTATTTTTCAGCCAAGTTTCATTCAAATCTGAGCTATTTATACATGTTCTGTTCGAGCAAAATTCTCACTCTTAATGTTCGAAATTCGACTGTATATGCGTGAATTGTATTGCTTCAAACGAATAAAAAAAAACTGGATATTCTAATCAATATTACACCAACACTTAACACAATGATACGATCAATATTACTCGTATGTATGTACTTACAAACAAAACAAATATTGTGAAATTCGTTTATGAAACATTGCTCCCGATTTTTCATTAACAATTTAATTAATAAAACGTCGTTCGTGTTACACAAAAAAAAACTTGTAATGGCACTTGGTACGTGACAAATTGTTAATTAAGGTTCACAAAGTTCCAAACATTTGTGTTTAGTTTTTGCGTCCGTCACACTCCCAAATTCCCAACTGAAGTACCGCCCGAACTTAGAACATCTACAGAATGTTTAAATGGAATATAAACTTTCATCGAAACATAAAATTAATTCAGTTTATTATTGATTTAATTAATTATCATTCCCTCGCTCAATTACCACAGTTTTGTTTTATTAAGTAAATGGAAACGTGAATCGAAAGGAAATAATTTTCTCGTATTCAGTGAATAGTAATATTTGCGCAATTGAATCATCTGTAATTCGGTGATATCGCGAACGAGAAGGGTATACACATGACCGAAATAAAATATTTAGAGCGCGATAATAAGCGAGCGCTGCTATTTTCAATACATCTATTTTTGTATTCATGTTTTTCTATATTTAAGTTTTTGTTTGTTTACTACGTGGATTTAAACGATTGTGATTATAATTAGTTTAGTAATGATCGCGTAATAATATAGTTTAGAAGATCTGTTTTGTTCACAGAAACTTTTAATCTCTGGTGTCTTTTCACTCATCACGATAAAATGATGAAAAAACTAGTCCATAGGTATGCACCTTAGCTAACAGACTACGTTTATCATGAACAACAAATAATATTTGCCCCTCCGCTCCCTCTAAAAATTGATTTCTTGTTCTGTTTTAATTTTTTGGAAAAAAAATTCAGATAATTCAATTCTAGTTATCGTATCGGCTAATTTTTTCAACATTATAAGGTTAGAAACATCTCTTCTCCGTGCGACCTATTGATCTATTGTGACCACCCTATCCCATCAGTACCCTTCTATTCCAATATTCTTAACGAATCTTAGGACTAGTTTGGATGCCAAAGCTTTGATCTGGTCAGGTGTTAAGATCGCCTGTCCTATGTAGTGCAACCTTCGCTGGATTAATGCTTCACACTCGCGAAGTATATGCTCTGCTGGTTCTCAGTTCACAGAATCGATATGTGTCTTGATCAATTTGAAATGATATCAAAGGCTTCCACTATCCTGAATCTCTGTTATGAGGGCTTCCAGGTTTCATAACAGAGAGTCGAACCGTGGAAGCCTTCGATATCATTTAAGAAACCTCCACATTTTCCGCAAAACCCAAACCTTTTCTAAGCTACACCTCAAACTATCTACCCCTCTTCAAGTTGTCTCAAAATTCCTGAAACTTTCTCATTACATCAGTACTTCACTATCTCAAATCATCTTAAGATGAGCCAGCTTAGCACTCATCCGTGAACGCATCAAATATTCTCATCGTGAACTAGATCTTGTATCCAGGAAACTTCTTTCCTTCATTTAGAACTATTAGATCGAATTTTTTCTATCCAAAGATCCTTAGAACGCATAAAGGAAAATCATATTCGGAAATTTCAATTGGTTGCCCCAAATAATAAGAAAACCGTAACCCATTCACCATTAAAAACAGTCAAAAATCTATCATCACACCACCTGTCGGAAGCAGAAACTCTAGTATTATCCAAAGGTTTAAATTTCTCCGTGACTTCCAAAAGATCCCACGTGGAACAAATTGATTGGGCCAATATTGATTAAAAATTGAAAAAGCTAGGATCCATCATATATAAAATTATTGGTCCAATATTGTTTAAAACGACGAATATCACACGGATTCTCTTAATATGGTTTAAGGCCCAATATTTTGGGCCTTCATTATTTCTAGAGTAGTGGCGAAAATGTTGCATTATTATATTTATCGATTAACCAATATGTGGAAAGTTCTTATGATGACATATTGGTGTGTTGTTATTTTGTCAATGTTGGTATAATCAACGTAAGAAAATATTGATCCAATATTACATTTTCAAGTCCAGTCAATATAGTGAAACTGACAGTGGTGGAACATTGGGTCGATATTATTTTGACAATATTGGTGTATTATTTGTTTTAACAATTTGACCAAATATTAGGAAAATTTATCGTGGCATAATATTGGGGCAATTGTTGATATAATAATATTGGCGCCAGTTACATTAAAAAATATTCACCCAATATTGGCAAAATAAATTGAATATTGCCCCAATGTATTTATATGCGCCCAATATTGGATTAGATTTAAAATGGTATCTTAGAGGACAGTGGCTAGTCAGAAGGCCCGTAATAGTCTTCAACTCTCTGGGTGGGACCAGAGGAAGGCTATTTCTTTTATCTTCCGTTCTTGAGCTGCCTTTTGAAAACGCCAAAGAAGAGTTCCGGTCCGTCATATCATTTTCTTTAATACTGGTGTGCCTAGTTCATCCGACATTCCGAGACCAATTTAGATTCAAACTTATGAGAGACTAGAGCTTTTAAAGCGACTTGACGAAGCATATACAGATGTTTGCGCTCCTCAGGTTCTTGTTTAGGTTTTCCCGGACGTAAAGGTGTATCGCGTGTATTTCCGCCTGAAAAATAGTTGGGGATAACTCTAGGGATCTAAAGAGTTTAGTCTTAGTTCCATGAACCCCCAACCTCTACTCCTTTGTCTTGGATCCGTCTGTGTACTAGACAAGCGATTAATTTTCGAACTTAGATCCGCCAGACCTCCATTTTGCACAGCTCGGAAGTAGCACCCTGAATGGTTGCTCGTGGTATAGTTGAACACTCATGGTGTTGTGTGTGCTTGTTTAGGGTTCTTCACGAAGAAAATTTAATTTTTTTTTATATTAACAATGAAGGAAGCCCAAAAATATTCAAAAAACTCATAAATACCTTTATTTAAGGTTTTCCTACTTATACGCGTTTGAAAAGGAATGTTGTTTATGCATTTTACTAAGGAAGAATGTCATAATCAAGTAATTTTTTTTCAGAATTTTAGTACACATTCTACACCATATGATATCATCGAAAAATCTTCTATTTTTAATCCGTTTTACGCAGTTCGACGGTACTGTAGTGTTACATCCGATATGTTCGTCTTTTAATCGTTTTATACGATCGTCTGAGCAATTTTACAGAAGAGGAATTTTGGTTAAATATTACAAGATTTTTTGCAGCCACTCCATACTATTTGGACACTCTGCAACTTCCATTAAATGCAAAAGTGGCAAGACATATGTATATATTAACAGTCGTAATCTTATATACCTATGAGTAAAACTTGCCTCCAAACTTTTTTCTTTTATCTTTGGAGTACTCTACTGATTGTTTGAGAATTGATTGCCAACCACTTGTTGCTTCTCCGAAAGAATTTTCCAAAAGTAACCAAAAAAATCGCCATAGGGTGTGTTTGTGCTGTTTTGGTCGTCAAAGAAGTCCACAACCTGGTCAAGAGTTGACTTACTCTGGGATCATCTAATCGATCTACCCCAAAGTCCACTTCTCCCCGTCCTCTGCTGGGCATTCAGAAATCAGGAGATGAACTGGAGGAGAGTTTACTATGCCCATGCGATTCAAATGTTTATTCCAGTGCTCAGTGACCGGTAACCACACAGCCTGCTGAAGGACATTTTTCTGTATTCAAATTCTCTGAAAACGAATGTATTTCAGTGTCTTTCATATTGAGATGCAATGATTTTTTAATACCATATTTTTTTTAATTGTCTGTTATTGACTTTTATGTATCGTAAAACAAATTTTTGATTCTTCATAATTGGTAGTTTTATGGATTGAATCTAGTGTACAGTGTGTTTTCTCCGTTTCAATTACTTTGTTATCAGTTTATCAAAACGTTTAAATATGATTGGGAGTAAAGAAACTAAAAAAAGTCATTTCCATCCTTTCCAGGTTTTTGGATCATTTTTCCTGAGTTTTCCTAATGAGCATATCAAATAAGTGAGGGCTCTTATTAATTGTAAGCTAATAAATTCGTTCTCCAAAAAAATTTAAATGTTTGCATTGCATTTTATCTTCTTATCGCTAACTGATGCTTCTTTGCCAGTTGTTTTGCAATTTTGGCGGCAAACATTTTTTGACAGATGATTTTTAAGTGCCTTTAAGCGATAATCAAGCTTAGAGAGTCTCATCTTTTGAATGATGATCCATCACCTGTACCAGAAGAGTACAACTTGCTTGGATGAGTTTATTTTGTCACCTTTAACAATAATCAATACTTCAAGCTTATGAGTACCTGAGACAATCACACAAAGCCATTACTAATTTTGTGTGCTGGAAAAATTTCAACAGATTTCAGCAGCTTTTGAGTTACATTTTTGTAACTAACGTTAATTGAATCCGAAGAGGGAACCTGATTTAAAACGGACTCGAAAACATGTTTGCAATGTAAATATTAACGACTGCACAAACAATTACTAACCACAGTTTGTTTTTTAAATCTTGTGAAGACGACTACTAGATTTAGCACTTAACTCAATTAGAACGTCTTGTTCTCGAAACTGGATTGTATAGTCGATAACTGCAGTAACAAACACGTTAAATCGTGCTAATTTATGCAGAGACACAAATAGTTCAACAAACACCAATAACTGTAAAGAAGTATTAGTGGGAGGTTGGTATTTTTCCCAACCTATTAAACTAACATTACAGTTTTGCACGTTAGCCAAGATTGATAAAATATACAAGACTTTTCCGTCTAGTATTTGATTAGATTATTTATATAAAATATTTTTATTCTATTTAAATGTAGGCCATCTAGAACATAATATTCAATATGAATAGATTAATTTAAATCAGATGAGACCCTACAATGAAATACATTGAAATCAAATTACATCTAACAATATTGTTGGTCTCATTCCATAGACAATCATGTGACTTGACCATCGTCTATATTTAGAAGCACTTTGAACTCTTAAATTACGTACAATATACAACCATTTAAATAAATCATTAAACATTAAGATAAAATAAGAAAAGTACACACATATATAGGTATGATATGAAAGAATGTGTTTTCTTTGTTGTCATGTTCATCCTGTTATCAGAATTATTCAATTGAAAATGGTTAATGCACATATCACATCGTCCCTAGAATGTGTTTAGATTGAATGCGTCGTAATGTTAAAAAAAATTTCGCTCTTAATTAGGTGACGTCAGCTTTAACGCATAACATTTCTGGAACGGCCAAAGCCTGCGCTCAGACAGTTTTAGCAACTTATTGGTACCATCAATCGAAATCCTTTTTATGGTGGTTTTCTAATGGAATAGTTTTATTGGGTAGTGCTGCATACGCCAGGATAAAACAACTGGATATGGAGAAGAAGTACAAAGATTCTCCTCATTACACTAAAGTTTAATTGTTATATTATAATGTATACAGGACTTTTTATATTACGTATTATGTGAGACAGACACAATTTATATTTGTTCGTGAGTCAATGAAATGTATTATTACTAAATAAAACATGTTTTAAAAATGTATTAATTTTTTCCTACAAACAACAATAGTAATACTATTGTCAAAAGGTTAAAAGATCAAAAACTTGCTAGGTATAATTAATAAGCCATTATCTTGAACTTGTTCGGCAGAGCAAAACTTTTTCTTTCCAGCTTGAGCTTTTAAGGCAACCACCAGAAAATCCGATTTCTCTGATTTCAGAAAGTGGTTCATTATTATTCTTTTTCAGGTAGTAGGATTGCAGAAAGATTTTAAAGTCGGTTTCTAACTCACTCATATAAAGCTTCTTTAAATTGTTAACATAATTTTCAAAAGCTGACAAGAAGATTTTAATATATACCTCGTTTGGTGTCGAAATTCTTTGGTTTCTGGGAAATCTTTTTTTTCCAATTCCATCTTGAAATTCTCTCAAGATGTTGGAAGAACTCACCCGTGATAACCATCTTGATTCTCAGTAAAAAAAAACACTGAATGTTCTACAACCATTTCTTTGCGAAGTGTAGCTATTATTAAGAGGTTCGATATGGATCATCTAATGCATTGTGGAGATTTCTGTTTCACAAGAGCCTATACACTTTCTTAGGTGTAGCAGATAGGTTATAACCTTTGAAACATACCATAAACACTCGATTGGTGATCGATCATTGGCAGTTGGTAGCAAATCAATTATTTAATATCCTGGATTTGGATTCCTGTGTGGTTTGGCACCTATCTGTGTCATGCTGCGATGTTTCGCCATTTAGCCAGGCCTCCTGTATCTCGCCAACACTACCTTGGAATCAAATTGGCAGCTTGACTGTCTGAAAGGATTTCCATCTTTTAACACTCCTTCTGCGCACGTTTGGAGTTATCCAAAAATGTAAGTAGTACTTCAGGTTGAAAAGTGGGGTGAAAGGTGAAAGAGTTACCTAATGGACGTATCTCACTGCTAGGAATGACTGGGAATGGCGTTCACCTCGGGTCGGCGTTCATCTCGGGTCGGCGTTCACCTCGGGTCGGCGTTCACCTCGAGTCGGCGTTCACCTCGGGTCGGCGTTCACCTCGGGTCGGCGTTCACCTCGGGTCGGCGTTCATCTCGGGTCGGCGTTCACCTCGGGTCGGCGTTGACTTCGGGTCGGCGTTCACCCTATAGCGTCGACCCTTAAAACTCTGCGGCTGCACTACCCCATCCCTGGTTTCATAGTTCCAGGGTAACGGGCGTGGCGGGAGTAGACTTCGTATATAGGGGAGGATGCTTGGGCGTAGGCATGGGCATACGCTCCGGTGTCCGGCCGCTGACCGTCGGAATATACGGTGGGTAAGTGAGGCACCCTACGGCGCTTACCTAGAGAACTCTGCAGCTGCACTACCCCATCCTTGGTGGCCACACTCAGGGAAACGGGCGTGGCGAGAGAATTATAGCGAAGATAGTAGGGGAGGATAAAAGTCGGTTCGCCGAGGAGTAGTCCGCCCGCTGGTTGTCTGGCTGGAAACCTTCGGTTTCATCCTAAAACAACTCGGTGATTCTGGGACCCTACGGTTTCACTGTAGCTGCCGCGGATACTTGATCGCCGGAGGGGCGAAAGGGTTGGCGCGGTTGGCATTTTGGGGTAGGGCTTTTGCCCGGCCGTCCCCGTAGTTCAGGCTTAATTCACGGGCGGGCTGGTTGTACCTCACGGCCAGATTCTGTTTCCCACGCTTGGCCGATAGTAGCCATCCGCAAGGAGGCCTAGGCCCCGTGGGGTTAGATGTGAGGTAGGAGTTCGCTAAAGCGTCTCCAACGGTGACCCGTCCAACGTTGACAAGAAAACTTGTCTAACATGGGTAGCACGGGCCCACCGGTTCGCCGAGCCTCTCCGCGAGGTGTCGGTCTCGTGCGGGCAACTGGTTTCGTGCCTCTTTGTCCTGAGGAGTGTGTGCACTTTCCCTGATTGCCGCATACCTAACGGTCGGTCGGCAGCTGGTGCCCCTTTGGGGTCCAGCAACCACTTTACGTGCTAGGAATGACTATCTACATTAGTTGTACAAGGACAGGATCTAGTTCGCCCTCACCGATGCTAGTATGGTTTCCGATTCTATCAGAGCATAATGGATGGAAGGTTGCTTCTAACCATAACCTCAACTGTAACGAAGACGAAGGAAGCTGCATAGCCTACATTGCCTTTATGTCAGTGCCATCATTTCAAGACACACAAAATTTTACACCAGACTAGTGCATTTTACTTTTCTACTTGTGTGCTTACATGTGTGGACAGCCAGTGCACCACGACCAGACGCTTCATCAAACACTCTTCTACAGGCTTAGAAAACTTCCTGGTTTTATCCGCGACATGTTCCAGATGTGAGTTGTACGTCAGCTTAGGGGACAAGATGGCACCTAGTTATTTGACCTTAGTAGATACAAATGAAAATGGATGTACACTGGAAACCTCCAATGTATAGAATTTTTATAGCATCCTCAACTATGGTGGTCATCCGTCACAAGACATTATATTAACGCTGACAGTACTCTTTTATAGTGCAGAGGGTAATAAACACGTGAACCATTCTGTACTTTATCACTTGCACGTTTTCGCAAGATTTTTTTCATCGATAGGAAGGACGTCCTGTCAAAAGCGCCATCACTATCCAGCAAATGAATTGTCCAAGTCAAGTCAATTATGCCAATCAATCAATGATTTTTGTTCTAAGGTTTTGAGCAAACATGATGTAAGGCTAATAAACCAGTACAACTTCGTTTCCGTATAGGATAACTTGCTTTCCAAGATTTAAAACTTGTATGTATTTAAGAACTTTAGAAAACAGTCGCCAAAATTTACAAAAAAAAAAACAAGTAGAGGATTTTCTTTCATTATTTACTCCAGTCTTCCTAAATCCAAAATTTAAATATTCCATTGATTTTTTTGTCTCCTTGTTCTCAATGGTATATTCTGCTTTTACTGTTATTTTTTCTGCTTTACCATATACTGTTGGAATCACCCTGCAAGCGAGTGCAATGAAAATAGATTAAGCGTTAGCATTATAACATTATCCCAGGTACCATATAACAAAACGTTACAATAAGGTTCTCCGAAGCGTTATTAAAAACGTTGGTGTAACGTTTTGGAAACGTGTTAATGTCACAAAAATAAAACGTTATAATTGAACGTTCCATAAGCGTTACAATTTAACGTTCTATAAACATTACAATTTAACGTTCTGTAAACGTTACATGAGAAACATTTTATTAACGTTTTGTAGAGTTGATACTGGAAAATTGAAAAATACAAAATTTTCTTTCCAGTTTTGCAAGCTGAAACTTATCAAATGAAAGTTATGCTCCTGTCTTTTCACACGATTAACTCCACTAACCCTTGACGAGTACACTTGGCACTTGCATTCTTAATTTCATTGATTTCAGAAGGTTATATGAAACGGTAACTTCTCCTATAAAGTGAATACTAAGAGAAGATATAGAATGTACACCTAATTATACTCTATTCAGGATGGTTTATCAAAAACCATGTGTATGCACCAACACAAATATTAGGTACATATTTAATAAATCTAATGTGCAAATCTCTATAAATCCTTTTGGTAGTATCAGTTTTGAAATATAGAAATGTAGGAAAGAAATTATTTCAGGTAGGTACGCACCTTTTTATATTTAATCATATCTATATAAAAGAGAAAGCCGTTAGTTACTAATCTTCTCACTCAAGAACGCCTGGACCGATTTCGATGATTCGCACAAATTCGGTCTGGTCTCCGGCCAAACAAGAAGAATACCCAAGAAAATTCCCGAAATATCCCCGGAAAAAAAATTATCAAGAAAATTCATTTTCCCATACATTTTGTATGGAGTTATTTTACGACGCCATCTTTATGATAGATGACGTTTATGTTTACGTTACCATGTGACAATTTTTTTTTTTACAATTTTTTGTGACAATTGTTTTGCGGGACACGGGGGGTGGTACGGGATGGGCGGGACACGGGGGGTGGTACGGGACGGACGGAACGCGAAGGGTGGTACCGGGCGGGCGGGACACGGGGGGAGAGGGGTGGTACCCGTAACAATAAAACCTTAAATATCTAAATCAATACTTTTCTAGGCAGAACGAAGTCTGCTGGGTCAGCTAGTTTCTAATAAAACACGATGTACATATTTTATATTGTCCATGTGTTTATTAATTTTGTTAGAGGACTGTTATGTGTGTAAACGAGCTCAGTGAAGCGATTTTCGAAATCATTACCGGAATAACACCATCTAAAATGTCAACAAACGACAATAGTTTGCCTGTCATAGTTCTTATTTTCCAGAAACAACCCCCACCCTCTATATTTTTAAAAACTATTGTCGCTATCTTGTAGTACCTACTCATAAAACAGTTATATATTTGTCTTAACTTTTTTTTATATGTCTTATAGTTTTGGAGATATTAAAGCAAATAGCGGAAGGTAGCGTTGGCTCTTGGTCGTCCCCACCCCCGGCAACGAGCGATTTAGCATCTATGGAAGTTACCGTTGTTCTTACACTGCATCAGTCTACAAACCCATCAAATTTCATTTAAATCAGTCACCACCACTTGCCTGTGTTTCCTTGTAACCCAAGAACCGACCATAGCTTCATGATTCGTACAGTATATATAGGGTGTTTCTAAATATCATGTACATAAGGAAGGGTGTAATTATTTGGTTTATTTTGTGCCTAAAATTTCATATAAACATAGGTCTGCAAACGCTTCGTTACCAATCTGCAGGGTGTTGAAATTTCAAGATTTTTTTACTTTTTACTGTATAGCTCCTACAGTTTTTGAGATATTTTGTTCAAATTTGGAAGGTAGGTTACGTTATAAGGCCTACATCATTAGCCATGCCCAATTATGATGTAAATCTACAGGGTAATAATTTTTTCGGGATCATGCCCTCTTTTCTCACCCTGAACTTTTTTGCGATGCGCTACTGCTGGATTCTAAAATACGCAATAAATTTTCTGTCTTGTTTAGAAACTTTTTGATCTCTTGTATTTTTTTCTTATCTCTGACCGTTATCGAGAAAAAAATAGAAAACAATTTTTTGTAATTCGTCAGAGAAAATTAAATTTTTTAAAATGGTTTAGCATTGAGTTTAATAATTTTAAGAGTTAAAGTGCTACTACCTGTTAAAAAATAGGATGACCCGGTTTTCGTAGCATTGTTTTATTACAATACAAAGTAACATAACTAATAACAATAAAAATCCTAATTAATAACAATGACGAGGAAACTATGCTACAACAACTGTTGAAAGTGTCCTTTTCCAACCCTTATACAGGCGTCCGCTCTTCTTCTCATTGATGCTCGCACTCTCTCAAATACTCCTGGAGTATTTCTCATCGTTTCAAATCCATCGATTATTCGATTTCGTAAGTTATCAACAGTATTCGCAGGTGTTGTATACATTAGAGATTTGAGATGTCCCCACAGGAAAAAATCTATACTATTTAAATCAGGGGACCTAGGGGCCCAAGGCTGAGGTCCACCTCGTCCTATTCTCATATACTTCATTTAAATACTCTCGAGCCAAAATAGAAAAATGTGATGGGGCGCCATCGTGCATATACCACATTTGATTTCTAAGTAAAAGGGGCAAGTCTTCAAGTAATAAAGGCAATTCATTCTGCAAAAACAGCCTGTATGACTGACCAGTAAGTCGATAAGGAAAAAAACAAGGACCAATCAAATTATCTCCAATTATACCACCCCATACCCAGACAGCACAAAGATATCTTATAGACGTCCATAAGATGTCTGAATCCGGACGTCTTATGGATGTCTGTTTACGCCTGAAGGACGTCCATAAGATGTCGTATGGACATCCATTGTTACAAATATCGACATTTATAAGACATCGTTTTACAACGTCTTATGGATATCTATTTTGGACATATGTCAGACATAATTATCTAGGCTTTTAATGTATTCAAAATAATACACTGAATAGCACATGTTTAAGCCAACAGTACTGATACATATACCTACCACAGTCGTCTTATGAATGGCTTGGTACTCGTATTTCAATTCCTTGTAAATTATCTCAGCACCCAAAAATATTTAGGACACTTGGGATACATCATAGTACACACGAGAAGTATTCGATATTAACTGGAACTTTTTTTTATATATATATTGTGACGTAGCAAAATAAAAACTTTTCTCTTTATAAAAGAGTTTATAAGATTGAATTTACATGATCAAATTTTTCTTCTGAGCCATGTTTAAATATGAACCTCTACATCCTTATTGTTCTTCGACAATAGTTAATGGTCTATACCAGAGGTCACCAAAGTGGTCTAAATAGACCCCCCGGGGTCTATTTAACACAAGTAGGGGTCGATTTGAGCCAAGGGGTCGATCTGTGACAATTAGGAATAAAAGAAGAAGACTTGAAAATATAAATAAGTCATCTTTAAAAATTAAGCGAGAATTTTAAACTGCGCTTTGTTGATTTGATTTGGAAAACATTTACAACCCTGAGTGGATTATTACGCCATTTTCCGCTTAAATTGAAAACGTGGACGTCAACCTGCAACATGAGCTTGCTGAATTATTATCAGATCTTGAAGCAAAGACCCTTATGAAAAATTTTACAATAAATAAATTTTGGACAAATATAAAAATATGTAAAATTTTACGAAATAGCTCAGCCGTTTATGCTGGCGTTTCTAATTCAATCTTAACCAAGTACAGGATAAATTAAATGTGGAGCTTCGAGGGGATTTAAGATTGAAGTTGACCAATTTCGAACCCAATATAGCGAACGTTGCAAAGAAACACCAAGCACACCCATCTCATTATTTAATATCTTAAATCATCTTATTTAATAAAAATTAAGGTGTTTAAATTTGAACATTAAGATATATTTTATAAAACTATTGTTACACAATATAAAATTACTTTAATAAACGTTTAAAATCGTAAAGTGAATCACAATATACAAATATTAATAGATAGTTTTTTCTTAATTAACTGAAAATTACTTTTGTTGGAGGTCGATGCAGATTTCGAAAAATGATATAGGGGTCGATGATCAAAAAAGTTTGGCGATCCCTGGTCTATACAAACACTTCTTAATACAAATGAAAAATTACTGGATATAACTATTTATCTCATAAAAAAGTTAAATATCTAAACACTGACAGTATATCTCAACTACAAAGAAAGTAAAACTGAGTGAAAGCTGTTAAACTAAAACTGTGAAATTGAAACCAGAATTAAACTCAAACGCTGTCAATAGTCAAACCAAGTCGATCGCCATTAAAATTATCGTATAGTGTCGAAGACGACGTGAGATGGCGCTGAAGTACGTGATCATCATATCTTCATCATCATATTCTTTAGAACATAAACACAATTTCAAATACACTAAAGTGCTTAACTTGTTTCACATTTTGTCGAATTTGTTATATATGTAAAACGTCTAAAATGTGGTTTTTAGACTTTTGAGAAACGTCTTATGAGTGCCATAAATGAACATCTAAGAGACGTCCTTAAAACTACGTCCATAAGATGTCTTTTTTATATCTTTAGGCGTTCAGACATAATACAGATCTAAATAAGACATCCATAAGATGTCTTGTGCTGTCTGGATACCCAGCAAACAAAATTCAAATTTCGCGCAATTATTTTTAGTAACTTCAATGCTGAAACATGAAATGACCTATAAATTTGTTTCAGATTAATAGTTCTTTTTATACGTTTATGTTGTAGTTACTAAAAATAATTGCGCGAAATTTGAATTTTGTTTGCTGGGTACATTTAATGAGAACCGTTCTTGAAAATGCGTTTGTACAATTTCATGTGGATTTTCATCTGCCCACGTGTGGTTGTTGTAGAAATACATAATTGAAGTCCTTGAAAAATTCGCTTCATCGGTAAAAACGATTTTACAATTAAAAATGCGGTCTGCTGCTAGCTTATTAACGTACCATTGGCAGAAATCAATCCTTAAAGGGAAGTCTCGGTGAAGAAAAGCCTGCACTCTCTGAATGTGGTAAGGGTATAGCAGGAAAACACGTAGAATACCACGTGATTTTAGCGTCTACTATTATTTCAAGGTGATTTTGCTAAAACTCCATAACATCACTTTGCTGTCCAATACTTTAAATTTCGCGCTATTTATTATTTAGTTTCCGGCCTACTGGTAGATGCCACTAAAATTCATGTACTCGTATATTGCACCACCGAAAAGATAGTGACCTGTATTAGTTGTCTCTGTTTGACACCCCGCAGTACTACCAACCTTGTCCACTAGAGGGAATGGAGGTTGGAATTAGTCCATTGTCAAAGGTGTTGTACAATATAAGTTGAATAGCGAAGTGCGATGAAATTAGGCTTTGCATTTGGGGGGGAGCACCGACCTAAGAGGTCGAAATCATGTGATCCGCTTCTAGTGCTTAATCTATTTTTATTGCACTTGCTTGCAGGGCGATTCCAACAATATACCATGAACGCATATTGCAGGCATTTCTTGGTGTACTTTTTTTGCTTATTTGTTCGGCCTGGTCTCATTATCACCTATAACTATAGTAACTAGTTAGAAGTAAATGAGGTTAAGATGGCGCATAGGGAGCCACCATTATATGTAGATGTGTAGTGGTGATTAGTGACGAGTTGTGTTTGTTGTAAATTAATGTTTATTAGAAAGGAACCGTGACACCTTAAGTTGAACCTCTGCCGCATCCTATCTCCACCCTATTCTAATTAATAAAACTTAAACCTGATTTTCTTCGTCTTTATCATCTAATGATTAAGTGTTCAATTAAAAGAAAATAATCAAGACAATCAATACGTTACTGCTTTACTTTATTAAATCGAATGGCGCCTGCTATATCATTATTTCGAGTTATGTAGTTTATTAAATTTATTATCTTCCATTTTTTTGTCCCGGGCGATAACAAGAACCTGCTGTGCCGCCCTTAACTGGCAACCACTGGATTTATATAAATACACCGTATACAGACGCGCATTACTCGAATTTTATACGCGGTTATATCGACGGTTTCACTATTTCTTTCTTTCTCCATCTGCTGGCATATACATAGTATGTAGTAGCCGTGTATTAGTGTTATATTAATATAGGTGGCCGTATACGTGTTCCTACTGCAGAAAATAACCGCGGTGGCTGTCGTCGCCGGCCTTGTAGCTGAAGATAGCGAAATTCGCGTGTATAGCGAGCGGACCAGCTAATGACTGATTTCAATTGATTTTTCCCGTATGACGTCAGACGAACTGCGAACGGCTGGCAATGGTCGGTCGGGTCGTCGTCAGCGGTGTTATGTGCGCTTAGAGTTCAAACGAGGTCTTGAACCTCTCGCGCACTCACTATATACATTATGTATTCGTATGAATGTTGTACAATGTTGTGGACATGTCATCTTCTATACATGCTACATACATATATTAGGTGTCGCAAAAACAGACGGTGTAAGTGTAGAGGTCTAACATGAAAATGGTTTTATATTTTTTGCATTAAAAATGTAAAAAAAAACAAGATTCCAATCGTTAGAGTACATTGACTCAAAACAAAAAAGCTTCGTTAACTCGAGGTTTTATAGAAATCAATGAATAGAATTTAATGGTTTGTTGACGTGCCCATCTCATTTTATGCGCCTCTCTGCAATCTTGTCTGCATTAAGCTCAATAGGTTAAAAAAATAACACTGACATATGATCACGTTGATCGTTCTTGACAAACTACCTGTTGGTTATCCAATTTTAGGGCAATCGGAGTGATTTTGGTCAACATAGACAAATTTGGACAAACCTACATAAAAGATCACGTTGCCAACTTGCAGATGAGTTTTTGTATCTAGATTATTGGCTAAAGATTAATTCTGGCCAAACAGCTTTCGATCCACTTTCTTGAAGGTAAATGATATGCAATCTTGTTACCTTCAAACGCGACACACTAAGCTGGTCATATTGTACAAGTACTGTTATTTGCAAGAAAACATTGAACTGGTCCACGACACCGTCCTGAAAAATAGACAAATCGGTGTGAAATTCATAGCCTAAGACTTGTGGCTTTTCAATAGCTAGGCATAGAAGTCATTTTACTTACAGAATTAGATTTTAAAAAGGTGGTTGCACGATGGCGTCAACACGCCAGAGCAACAGTGCTTTCAGAAACGAATTTGGCAATCATTAAACCAAATCCCGAACACTTCCTAGGAAGATTCGTTACTGTAGATGAAACCTGCATTCACTATTATGATTCTGAATCAAAAATGCAGAGAGAGTATGGAATGGAAGCACAAGGGTTTGCCACCCCCTCGAAAGATTGGTACAACAGCATCTGCGAGGTAGATCATGGCCATAATTTTTTGGGATACTGAAGGAATTATCCTTATAGAGGAGGTGGTGTGCTGTTTCATTAGGACAACGCTCCTGCCCACAGGAGTTGTGTTTCAATAGCCGCTATTCATACTGCAGCTTTAGAAATTTTTCAACAGCCTTCCTATTCTGCAGATTTGGCCTCAAGTGTGTTCCATGTATTCCTCAAATTCAAAGAACACTTTCGCGGGATTCACTTTCCTGGACGATGAGACACTGATGATAGAGGTGAACGAGTGGTTTCCAGTCCAAGATAAAGAGTGTTAAAGCTCTTTACCATCTTTATACTAAGTATGCCAACGTCTTAGGGGACTACGTTGAAAACTAAAAACTTCCACCTTTCCAAATAATTTCATTCTATGTCAGAATATTTCTCGATAGTTCTTAATTAGTCTAACAGGAATCATACATGTATTGGAAACGTCCAGGTTGTAGTAATATTCATAAATTCATTTATTGTATATTTGTAGATTTATTTTCTGCTAACTCAATAAAACTAAGAGCTTTCGTTTTTCGTCAATAGCAAAAAGTTGTGAGAAAATGTGTCGAATTTCATGCACCATGGAGGTATCAGCCAAGTTGAAATTGCTAATAAAGTCAAATGCTCTCGCGGTTCAGTTCAAGAAATTGTAAGAAAACATGAAGAAACTGGTACAGTTGAAGACAAGAGAAAATCCGGACGTCCAAAAAAAGCTTCGTACACAATGCGAACGATACCTTAGACTTCAATCACTACGAAAAAGAACTGCAATCAGTCCAGAACTTTCTGGAGATCTGGAACAAAGTACAGGAACAAAAGTTCATCCGTCAACTGTTCGACGATACTTACTTAGACAAGGACAGTACGAAAGCCGTTTCTTCGTAAAGGGAATAAATTCAAATGAGAACACTGGAATGAATATCAGTGGAGTAAGGTTCTTTGGACTGACGAGTCAACATTTATGATGTTTGGTACCAATAGAAGGCAATATGTGCGCAGAAGAACTGGAGAAAGATATATCGAACAATGCTTACAGCTAACAATGAAGCATGGAGGTGCAAGTGTGGGGCTGTATTTCAGCAGCTGCAATTGGACAGCTAATCAAAATAGACGGAGGACTAACCACACCTCCACCACACTTACTAGGTAACAATTTTATTCTACAGCAGGAAACGACTCTAACCATACTGCTAGGGTTGTTAAATTGTTATTAGAAGAAAAACAGAATCAGGAGGTACTAAGAACAATGATCTGATGGCCACCACAGAGTCCTGATCTGAATATAATAGAAAATGTGTCGAACTATTAGATTAAAAGAAAGCAGAAAGACAGCCAAAATCTTTAGGTGAACTGTGGAAAGTGTTGCAAGAAGAATGGGAACAAATACCGCAAGAATTTCTCCAAAAATTAGTTCAAAATGTACCTAACAGAATTCAAGCTGTTTTAAAAAATAAAAGAGGACATGCCTTTATTTTGACTAAAATAGAATATATTTGTGTCTTCCTTTTATTTAAAGTTTATGTTTGTCTTTTTAATATCGCATACTCGATTTTGAAACAATTCTACAGGGTGATACTTTCTTATGCACCGTACTGTATATATTAAAAAAAATGTATATCATCGTTAAGAAACTTGGAACAAGATCTCGAAACTACGAAAAAATACTTTTTTTCCAACCTTCAAATGAGTTTCATAATTCGAGATATAAAATCTAAAATGATGTATTAGTTTCGCCAACGGATGGCTCATATAAAAGAGAAAATATTTACAAAAATATAAATATCCATTGAAAAATGTGTATATAAAGTATACGTGATGGAGTTTCTGCCAAAGATCTGATAGATTAAGGCTCTTTAATCTTAATATGGATTGACGTAGCTTTTGTCCGCAACTTGATACTCAATTATTTGTATATTGAAGGGGCAGTGGCAACTCGTCGAAATATATTAGTGAGTATCAATAAAATCAATTTGCAAATATTGTTATTTTTTGTTTGTAATAATTGTATTTTCAAATATTGTTAAACAAAAATTATAAAAATCATGAATCCCACCCACCTCGATATCAGTTTTGTATTTCTGCAATATCTTAATGGAGTCTTCTCCCTATTCATCACTCATCCTTCCTAAATTGGCAGGAAATAAATCCAAATCTGACTGCAAACAATGAACTTTGAGCGACATTCGACACCCTAAATTTTTATAGTTTTCTAGGAAATTTGGTACGATATCTTTCTAAAACGAGTCCATGCTGCCAGCTCTAAATCATCATCAAAAGCTTCTTAATGTGTGGACCAACAAATCCTTCCTTCGCGAACTTATGCATTAGACAGTTTTGGAAACTTATCCCTTAAGTATTTAAAACAGTTGCCTTCTTTTTCTAGTACTTCCACAAACTGTATAATCAATCCTAATTTAATGTGTAGTGGTGGTAAAATCACCAAATTATAATCCACTAATAGGCCAATCAAATTAAGCTTAACGTTTAGTAACCGAAAAACCGCCAAATTTTTGCACCTTTTTTTATTTTTTTGCTTGTAGCTGGAAAACGGTTCGTCTGACGGAAAATGTCATTCTATTTAAAAATACAGAGGACTAAATTCTGCGTCGACTGACATTTAAAAAATCCAATTCGGTGTAGTAGTATAGCCAAAATCGAATGTTAAAAACGAAAAAAAATTCGTATTTTGGTGCAACCTTACATTAAGCGGCTTTCCAAGACCACATATCTTGAAAACAGATGCTACTATTGAAAAAACATGTGGAATAAAAGTTGTAGAGAATAAAATTCTACGTAATATAACTGCCTCAGTTTTTTAATTCAGTCAATTTTGAAACACTAAATCCTATAATCCTGCCAGCACAACCATCGTTTTTGATGGCTATCCTGATGCGGCATCAGTAAAGAGTACCAAATCACCTGAGCGGCTTCGCCGTAAAAGCAAGTACTCTTCTGCAAATGTAGTGTTCACTGAAACGATGAACGCAAGCATGCAGAAAGAACAATTTCTCTCCAACGATAATAACAAAGAACCGCTGATTTCCGTGCTGCGTGAGAAATTGGTACAGAATGGGTATAAAGTAAGGCAAAGTGTTGAGAATGCTGATACCCTTATTGTCAACACTGCCATTCAGTTGACAGATAACTTTGCGACGGTCATCACAATCGGGGAGGACACCGATTTATTGATTCTATTAACCGCCAAAGCACCAAATTCATCCATCATTTACGTCATGAAACCTAGAAAGAGAATCTCTCAGAACACCTTTTACTCTCCCAAGTAGTTCAACTTCTCGTCCGTTGTCAAACAGAATATTCTGTTCCTACATGCAATCAGTGGATGTGATACAACCTCTGCATTCTAGCGCCGAGGGAAGTTGAAGTTTGTCAAGCTTCTTCAAAAGAACACGACATTACAAGAGACTGTCAAGGTTTTCCATCATGAAGATGCCGATCCTGAGGTTCTCATTTCAGCAGATCAACGGTTCTTGGCAGCCCTCTATCCACCTCAGGCAGATGAGACCTCCTTGGACCAAATCCGCTACGAGACATTTTCAAGATCAGTAACAAAGCCAACTTTCGAGCTGGCTTCTCTACCTCCAACAAATGCAGCCGCCGCCCAACATATTATGCGGATGTACCTTCAAATCCAGGGCTGGTATGATAGACCAAAGGATCTTCTGAGCTGGGGATGGAGGCGGACGGCCCTTGGCCTTCTCCCCATCATAAACACTAACGATCCAGCTCCCGTTGAAATTCTCAACTGTTTCCTGCAAATGTACAAAGGAGTGTACAGGGAAGTGCAGCTGCTGAAAAGTAGGCATAAAATGTTCAAGAATATGCCTCAACTGCAACGGCCAGTCATGTTCGAATTCAGCATTCTTCGAGGATGAGGATGAGGATGTGACTGCTATTGCCGTAGAAGCAGAAATTGGTGAGGGTAGTAAGTAGTAAGTAAGTAAGTAAGATAATCCCGATCAACAGGACCTTGATATACAACCGCGCCTTCCGAGCTTCTCAGATGAAGGGCCATCAACATCTAAGAAAATGCGAACATGAATCCTGCTACATTTTGTGCTGCATACCTATCGAGTTATACGAGGGAGCGTTTTTATATTCGCGGAATGGGGGATAAGGGGTGGAAATAAAAAAACCAAATTATTTTTCTTTTTCAATATATTCACCTGCAAGACGGATACATTTTTCACATCTTTCAATTAATTTATTTATACCCTCATAAAAAATGATTTCTCTTTATCTGCAAAATACGCCGAAACTGCCTCCTTGAGTTCATCATCGGCAGTAAATTTTTTACTCCGCAGCTCTTTTTTCATTTTCGGAAACAGGTAATAATCACTCGGGGCCAGGTCTGGGCTGTAGGGTGGGTGATTCACAATTTCGAAGCCCACCTTATGCAGCGCAGCTAACGCAACGCGGCTCTTGTGGACGTGCGCGTTGTCGTGCAAAAGCAGCACACCTTTCGTCAATTTTCCCCGTCTTTTCTCTTTAATGGCTTCTTTTAGTCGCTGTAATATTGAAGCGTAATATTCTCCGGTTATAGAAACACCTTTATCTGTATAATCAATCAACAATATTCCTTCCGAGTCCCAAAATACCGTTGCCATGAGTTTCCCAGCTGATTGTGACACTTTAAATTTCTTGGGAGGTGCTGTGCCCTTTTTATGCCACTGCATGGAGTCTTGTTTGGACTCAGGTTCATAATGATGAACCCAAGTTTCGTCTCCAGTAACAATTCGACTCAATACACCATCCTTGTCTTCATTACAGAGGTCCAAAAATGCACGCGAACACTCTACGCGCTGTTGTTTTTGCGGCGGCGTGAGCATTCTCGGCACCCATCTTGCGCTGACCTTAGACATGCCGAGATGATCGTGTGGGATTTTAAAAATTGTTGTATCGGATACTCCAACCATTTCTGCGAGTTGTTTCTTCTTTAGTCCAGCATCTTCGAGTACAACTTTTTGGATAAGTGCCGTGGTCACCTCAATGCTCCTGCCCGGCCTCGGGTCGTCTTCAAGGGATTCCCTTCCTTGTTTAAATAAACTATGCCACTTGTACACCATGGTTTTTCCTGGACAAGAGTCGCCGTAAACCAATGACATCTCATTCATTATGGTCGCGACTGATTTTCCTTGCCTGGTAAGGAACTTTATAACGGCACGATATTCGATTTTTTCCATATTTCACTTTTCACTCCTGATTATGTTACTTGGTTGACGATAGCTGACGCCCCCAATGCGCCTAACCACCCCCCTACAACCCGCTCATTCCGCGAATATAAAAACGCTCCCTCGTATCATCTTTATATTCAAATTTTTATCAATAAATTTTAATTGTTTTTGTTACTTCATTGCACCTAAACTATAATGATTAATTTAGTTATTAGAAAATTAAGAATAATAATACTTATAAACGATTTAATGGTAATACAGAACTTTGATAAACTTAATATTGAGTTTTATTTGTACTACTCGAATTTCTACTCATGCATATTCCTTTAACATTGCAAAGCAATAAGAAGTGCTGTTTTGGTGCAAAATGTTGATACTTTTTTTACCTTAAATGGCATAAAATTAGTCAAAAGATCAAAAAGAAACGATTTCGAATTGATGCCAAATTTCGAATTTTAAAGGAATGTATTTAAAAATTAAGGTATCTATGTAACGTGAAATTTTATTCTCTACAACTTTTATTCCACGTGTTTTCTCAATAGTAGTATCTGTTTTCAAGATATGTGGTCTTGGAAAGCCGCTTAATGTAAGGTTGCACCAAAATACGATTTTTTTTTACATTTTTAACATTCGATTTTGGCTATACCACTAAACCGAATTTGATTTTTTTAATGTCAGTCGACGTAGAATTTAGTCCTCTGTATTTTTAAATAGAATGACATTTTCCGTTCCAGCTACAAGCAAAAAAATAAAGAAGGTGCAAAAATTTGGCGGTTTTTCAGCTACTAAAAGTTAAGTTCGCCACATGGGATGGTGCAAACTCAGATTACACGCATTTAGGACCAAATTAATTCCTCAAAACGGATTTTTTTGACTTAATTTTATTGGTCTACAATGGAATTGATAATTTCGAATTACCATTATAAAGTTAAACAACTTTGCAACTTGTTTTCAACGAGTAGATAAACAATCGCCATTCTGCAAGGTTATATTCAATACTCTTTTCATGCAAAAGTCCATTTACATCCATGCAGTAACAGAAATTTCTTTCAGCTTTATAAAGAAAACTGAATTTTCCGTGACGTTTCTTCAATACAAAGAAACTTGTAGTGGAATGTAATGGATTCCATTCTTTTAATCGAGATCCCAAAATTTGCGATTTTTGTTTGGTTAAACCCAAATCCTGTATCAAGTCATTGAGATCTGATTGAGTAATGAGATGTGGGTCGTTAGAAGGAACATACGTCAGTTCGCTTAAAAATGACACATTCAAAACATCGTTTATATCATCCTCGTCAGTGGAATTTGCAAAAGAATTTGAATGCATTGGAGTCGCAAGCTCACTATCAATTCGATTCAAAGGTTTGCTTACAGGTGAAATGTTTGCACACGTAACTTTGTGTGTATTTCTTTTTGAACACCTTTCAATTTTTTCAAGATAGTTATTAGAATTAGTCCCGATTTTTCACCTACATAACGAGCCGCCTATGCATTCCAAAATACCCGATCCAGCAATATGAAGTTTACGGATTACCGCTACCGCTACATCATTCCGCATTACGACTAAAACACAGAGTTATTCGAAACCATCTTCGCCAGGATTGCCGGCAATTCTTTTTGCGACCATTTTACAGCAGGAATTAAGCTCGCAAGATGCAACGGTATTTTGCGGTAGAGACCGGTGCGGTAGTGTAGCATATATAGCGCATCCGAAACTTCGGCTGATTCGAGTTCACCGTCGACGCGACGGTTCTCCGGTATATGGATCGAACTTTGGAGCAAGAGGAGAGAGAGACTATTCAGTCAGTCCTGTAGAGCGACAAGCCTCTAACGTCTAACGTTCAACATACGGTATATTTGAGAATTGAGTGTGTGCCTGTGTGTATATGCGTGAATATTGTATATAGTTAGTCAGTCGTACGAATATTACTATATTAGAACGGACGTAACAATATACGAGTGTTTGTGCGGTTGCTTACTGTAACAATCTTATTAGAATACTGCGCTTAAATAACGTGTAAAAAAAATAATAAAGAGCTGCTGGGGTGTTTTTTTCTCTCTCTTGTATATCCACGTTCTGTATGAAGAAATACTGTGATCATCCAAACCCATGAAAGTAAGTACGTATGTAGAGATTTTCGAAAAATTCGTGAAATGACACAAACGTCAAATGCAGGTATCCATGATTTTCATAACCAATAACGAAGGATCAGCCTACTAGATTAGATACAATCATGTGTGTATCAGAACTATATCCACCCATTTTTTATTGGATACATTTTATTTATTTGTTTTTTATTTTTAAGATACGAAATAGTTCGATTTTAAAAATAATATTAGATAGAACAATGAAATAAACATGTTTGCGTAAAACTCTCATTATGCACATAACCTAATCGTGATAATTAGCATGTTTTTATTTATTTATAAATGTTTATCCGGACGTGCAGCATTCTTTTCTCTTAACAATTCTAATAATATAACGCGCAGAAAATGAAGAAAAAAATCCGGTTTAATGCAGTCCTGGACTTTATTATTTTTCACTGTTCACATCTCGTATGTCATCATCACTATGTATTAGTGTTTTTATTCGCCGTTTGTGCAGTATTTTTAATCATCATTATCCAATTGAAAAATTCGTCGTAGTCCACACAGAGTTAGTTCTTTGTTGTTTGTTACGGTCCACAACAATAATATCGTGTGGCGCGTCTTTGTGTGTTGTTTTCGTTTTCTTTTATTTTTCGATCCCTTTTATGTGAGTGACCAATTCGGATTTAAATTCGCGGTGCTGAACTGAAGCAGTATTAAGGTATACAAATTCTGTTTTTAAACAATTATTTAACTAATTTGTCACTTCAATTATGTTTCTTCAATTTTTATAAAAAAGAAACGCCGACTTTTTACGTTTGTTCCACCTTATCAAAGCTCATCAGCACACTTATGTGGAGTTAATGACAACGTAGAGAAAACATGACTCCATTTTCATATTGTTACTTGTAATTCAATTTTCATGAAGCAATCCAACGTTCTTAATGTTGATGCTGAAATCTTTGCCTCTTTCTTCTTTCTAACTTTGCAAAATCGACTATCCTGCTGATATTAATTTTACAAAGTTGACGAAGTTAATATCTATTATAATGGCGAACGATATGCTGTATATACTCGCCAATTTGTTGGACGCACAACTGAAGGCGGTACTGCAGATTTCAGACTATGGTTTCAATTGTTGTTTGTTTGAAAAGTTCGGCCACACCATCTCTTGCTGATGCAACAACAGATTTCTCGATCTACAGAATCGTCTGAGGTGCTTTGTAAAACGTATCAAAATTTGCTACTCATATATGTCACTGGTGACGGTGGCAGTTTACCTCTGATGATCATTTGTCAAATACGGGCTTGACTAATCTAAAAACCAAACGTTAGTCAAGCCAGGATGCGAGCACTGTAAATTAAACCTTATATTTTCTTATTTTGATTCAGTTTATGGAACGTTTGAATTTTGTAAGAGAATCCATCAATATCCTTGACCATCAAACATTTACAAAACTTGCAGCATTACTCCTTCATGACTTTTATTTGCTCTAACACTTTTTTTCTTCCCCATTTGCCTTGTATTTGAGTTGTATGTATGTTAACTTTGCCAGTAGCTTTAAAGTTAACAACGTACAAATTAACACTGTTTCATGGTTTAATAACAGTTTTCTTGATCTACAGAATCTGATCTATCTATCTTTCACTGTTGATGGCGGCAGTTCACCCCTGATGATCACTTATAAAAT
>CM043019.1:124552082-124734035 GCA_023690525.1 Holotrichia oblita | reverse complement strand
AAGTAAAGTATTTTTATAAGATTTTTAATGATACCATGTTCTCCCTATCTACACTTAGTAGTTTATGACTTATTAACTGTTATTATAGATTAAAAATTTAAACGAAAAAAGTCGTAGTCACCTGTGAATTTTTAATTAAAATAAAATCTGCATTTTATATCTGCCATTGTCTACGTTGCATTTACAAAATAACGCCGATAATTGTATTTACTTTTGCGATGAATTTCACGAAAGAAGAAATGGTAAATATGATTTATGCATTGGGTGAGAGTGAAAGAAACTGTTTATTAGCCAGTAGGATTTACTGTCAATGTTATCCAAATGCAAGACCTCCTAGAATCGAAGCATTTCAAAAATTAAAAGAACGTTTTGAAGCATCTGGAAATATTGGTTATTCGAAAAAGGAGATTAAAAATCGAAGGGTTACTAGTGAGGAAAATGAATTAAATATTTTGCTATCGTTGGAAGAAAATCCTCAAGTAAGTACTCGAAATTTGAATATCTAGACTGGAATAAGCAAGAGTACTATGAATTGCATCATAAAGAAAAATAAGTACCATCCCTACCATATGTCATTACATCAGGACCTTCGCGGAAATGATTTTGCAAATCTATTAAGTTTTTGCAACATTATGTTAAACAAAATGAATTTGGACCGGAATTTTCAATCCTCGATTTTATCGAACGGGTCGATGGCCGCAGTGGTTAGGCGGCTGACTATTGTCGTGAGAGGACGATAGGTGCCGGGGTTCAATTCTCTGGAGGGACGGTGACATTTTTTCAGAGAGTTTAATCCCGGATCGACTTGCCATTCGCTGTTGGGAGCAAAGTGATTAACAGCGCGGCATCATAAAAGGCGATATGATGCTGTCACAAAGCCATTTAAACACAACTTACACACACTAAAACTACACCGCAAGAGTTGCAGTGATAGCCAGACAAGTAATACAGCTTACGGAGTCACTGCAACTAAGCACCCACCACAAATTAAAAAAAAAAAAAAAAAAAAAAATTTAGTGACGAAGCTACTTTCAAAAGTACCGGTTTAGTTAATAGACATAATATGCATTATTACGCAACAGAAAATCCCCATTGGGTCAGACAAATTGACTTTCAACATCAATTGTCAATTAATGTATGGGGTGGCATAATTAATTTACAAGTTGTTCGCCCTTATTTCTTTGAAGGAACGGTAACAGGAGCCACATACGAAAATTTTTTAAGACATCAGTTACCTAATTTATTGAAAAATCTCGATCTCCATACACGAAGAATAATGTGGTAGCAACATGATGGAGCTCCACCACATTTTCATAGAAGTGTAGGAAATTTTTTAAATAACTGGTGTGAAGAACGATGGATTGGTCGGGAGGGTCCTATAGCTTGGCCTTCAACGTCTCCTGATTTAACTCCTATTGATTTTTTCTTTGGGGACATGTTAAAGAACAGGTTTATCGAAACATTCCAACCACACCTAATGACGTGAAACAACGTATAAGAGCCGTTTTTGAAAATATTGGATTACTGATGATGATTCGCTTTTGATGTTAAAAACAATTTTCGCTGCGCCTCGAATTGTGCATTCAAGAAGACGGTGGAATTTTTGAGCATCAGCAGATCCAGCAGATTTTGCGTATGTAATAAATATTATTTTTTGTTTTTGAATATGTTATGTTATGATTAATTTTTTCATTTAAATTTAGAATCTATTAATCATAACAATTAATAAGTTATCAAATATTAAGTGTAGATAGGAAAACATGGTATCATTAAAAAGCTTATAAAAATACTTTTTACTTTAGAATAAACATATATAGGTTGTTCTATTTAAGAAGAAAACAGCGTAAATGTTAATTTTGCGTGTCTCACAAAGTTGGACATGTTGAGACACACAATTGCAAATAAAACGACAGCGGTAAGAGATACACCTACACATGTAGATATCAATGTCTTTCTTTTTAAGAGTACCATCAAAATATGCTAAAATATACGGGGTGTTCCATTTAAGAAAACATAAGTTTGTATCGTCACTCATTTACACACCACTCTGTATAGTTGAACATAATTTTTTAGAATGTGTATTTTTGGAGTGGCTACAACTTTTGTCTAAAATACTTTTCTCTGACTGTAATAATAAAGCCGTAATCTTCCGTCCTCGCATGGTCTGGACACCCTGTATAGGTATAAGATTTATTATTAAATTTAATCATGTGTATGGATATTGACACATTATATATGAAGCACACGTATTACGAATTCAGCGTTATTGTCACTTTTATTAACATTGTTATTAATCTACCGCTCCTCGCTTACCGTCAATGTGCGGTGACGGAGTATTATTTGCATGATGATGATGTGGTAAGAGCATCAGCGAAGAGTAGAATTAGAACAACAATATAACGACGATAACCTCTCCTGTCCTTCAAATCGTATTATGTATGCTGTTATTTAACAGTCTTTTCTATCTCGATACGCTTAGCAACGTTAGATGTGCACTCCTGAAAGCAGCGTACACATACTATTACATACAATTATTTTATATAGTATATAAACAACTGGTATATATGTAGCATATTTTCGCTTGGAAAAACATCAACAAGAGATCAGTACCAATGTAAATAAACATACCGGCATAGCTTAATAATTCAATTATCTCATTGTTGAATACAAAAATTAAGCGTGAATATTGCAACAGTTGAGCGATACACGTCACCGAATTTACTTTTCCCATTATCGATTCGTTATTAAAATAGAAAATATAAAATTGGGTGTTGATTAAATAACGGTATACATGTGATTTAGCACGTTCTTTCTTTTTTTCTAGTGTAACATACGCACTTCATTTATATTCTAATATTGCAGGTCAGTAGTTCCTAACTAAACAAACTAAAGGCCTCCTAAAAGATATTCTAATTTCTCAGGTATTACAGTCTGTCCCAGTTGCGATGATACTTAATTTCATCAAATTTGTTAGAGCAGCGACATCTATGATTTTTCGATGCGATCGCTGCGTGTCTACGAGACTCGTCGAAGAAGAAACTGGGATACCGAAAAGCACAGTCTATCGAATTTTGAGCGAAGATTTGAACAAACAGAAGATCTGTGCTCGCTTCGTGCCACACACTCTGATAGACGACCAAAAAGATTGGATACTTCAGCAGTTTTGCAAAGACATGTTAAAAATGTCTCAAAGGAGTCCGCTATGGTAACTGGTGATGAAACGTGGTGTCTTCAATACGGGCCAAAAACAAAACGTCAGAGTGCAGGATGAAAGTCACCAGAATAGCCAAAAGAGCAAAATCAAGACGATGCTGACCGTTTTTCTTCGATTCAAGGGAATTGTTCACAGCGAATGCGTCCCAGAAGTTCACAATTTGACGAGATCGATCGGAATGTCATGACCCAGTTGCAGTTGGTTTTTGTTGCGCGATTATGCACAAAGTCATCGTGGTACGTGAATCCTTGACCAAAAAAGGGCATCATTCTTATCGATCATCCACCGTATTCACCTGATTTCGTTTCGTGCCACTTCTGGCTATTTCCCAAACTGAAATTGGCGATCCAGATCATTCAAAAGACTTCGACGACCAGACGTCAGATTGTGGCATGGAAATCACCAGAGGAGCCAAAAGGGCTTTTAGAAGAGCAAAATCAAGGCGACACAGGCCCTTTTCTTCGATTTAAGGGAATTGTTGACGGCGAATTCATCCCAGAAATTCAGACGGTGGACGCAGAATATTATCTGGGAGTTCTACAACGATTGTGGGCTAAAATTTGAAGAGTTCAATCGGAATGTACAGGCAGTTGCCATCATGATCATCCACCATATTCACCTGATTTCGTTTCGTGCCGCTTCTGCCTTTTTCCCAAACTGAAATTAGCGACGAAAGGAAATCGTTTCGCTACCATTCAGGTCATCCAAAAGACCGCCATACTAAAAGCCATTCCAGTCTATGAGTATAAAAGATGTTTCGAAAAATTTGCAATCTCAAATCCAATAAGATTGGTCTAGAAAAAATACAAAGCGTTTATTACTTTGTGTTGGTTTGACGTGAGAGTTAATCTCTGCAGACATGTTAAAAATGTTCTAAGGGAATCTGGCAAGCATGTCATCATTGTAACTGATGATGAAACGTGCTAGTTTCAATAGGAGCCAAAAACAAGTCAGAGTGTGGTATGGAAGTCACCAGAAGAGCTAAAAGAGAAAAAATTACACAGTTCACAGTGAATTCGTCCCAGGTCGGTTGGTGGAAGCAGAATATTATTTGGGAGTTCTACAACGATTGTGGGGGTCGACGAGTTCGACCGAAATATCGAGAACCAAACTGACATTGGCTATAAAAGGAAATCGTTTCGACGGCCATACTAAATGCCATTCCAACCGAAGAGTACAAGAAATGTTTCAAAAAATTTGTTAAACGTTTTAGATTTTTTAGACCAGTCTGATTGGATTTGGGACAGAGTGTGTATTATAGGGGGTGGTCGAAGCGGACTCGACCTATTACTTGTATTGAAGCATTGGGACCACTCCAATTATTTGCTCATTATTGTATTAATTTATGGTGTATACTAAACTATACTACTAAATTAGTATATGAGGCAGTCTTAAGTAATAGAATTTTACGCAATGGGTTTCATAGCTATCGTTAATATATTAGGAAATATCTTATATGCAGTAAATGTATTTTATAACAAAATAAAATCGTTTCGACAAGTATATCAAACTTGAAAATTGTTTAATTTTAGAATATGAAAATCAGTTTTTAATTCTATACTACTAAAACAGGAAATAATCTAAATCTACAATAATTAATGTACTTTTCAAGGATGAAAACCTTTCGAAGCATATAAATTTTTTTCTCATTCTTACGTCTTGGCTCATATCTATTTATCTGGAAGGTAAATTATTGTATATAAACATATACTACGCCATCGTAACCTTGACCGCCTAAACTGTCTGAAAGAAGCAACAATCCAGTGACTTTTAACCTTGAATTCTATCGTGATAGTCATTGTGTTGTATAAATCTCTCCGAGAATATACGTCGAATTTTTAACCGACGTTTCCACGAAAAGAAATTTCGGAGGCGCTGCATTATTTAAGAGGAACAACAACATAACAATCTTTATTTTTAGATAGAGTACTTGAGGCATACATATATTTTGTTTTTTTCGTAATACATCAATTAGTCTTATGATTCTGACATTCCTATCCTATCTGCGTATTGCGTTTTAAAAAACCAGACAGATCGAAGTCGGTATAAAATTAAAAATATACATTCGATAAAAAAAAGATACTTTAAATTTTGACAATTTTAAGTGTGCTGTCACCTTTAATCGCATTATTTATAGATAATTACATACAAGCGAATCCTAGAAAAGCTCTAAAACTTGGCATTAGATTCTCTTTTGTTTTAAACATTTAAATTTATACAGTACGTAAGTTTTTCGAAATATTTCGTTATATAGTTAGGAGGAAATGTTAACCCTGCTACCTTATCGATTATCAAAGACCTTTCGCATGCACGTTTCTACAACGTGTTTTCGACATTGTGCGCTGTTTATTTTGAAACCTGTTGAGGCCATGGAGATGTTCTGGAATAGAAACGTTGAGAAAACAACCGCAACACGCCGGGAGTCACGTAGATTATTCCGGAAACTAATGGTACGAGAACAAAACATATTTTACAAGGCAAAAAAAGTGCGACTACGTATACGAGATTGACATGTGATAATAATGTTCTCTCTCCTTTCGTTAAGGTCAAACCTGATTAACTAAATCCTAACTAGGTCCTTTACGTTTAGCTTGTAATGGAGTGTCTACATTGTACTCATTATTTTATAAATTCAAGGAGGAAAATAAATAAGTCAAATCATGTTTACTAAACTATTAACTATTACAAAACATGTTTTAAATTAACTACATAATTTACCGTAGAAATAAAAAGACAACAAGAAACGAAAATATTTTAAGTTTTAAATCGCACAATGAATTCGCATGACCCCATACGCTAACGATACCATCGAAGTTGTACAGTGATAGAATTCGAAAACAGTAATCGTGCAAGGCATATTTAAATATGTGTTTGACGACTGTAAACAACGTTGAATAATATCTTGTTTGATATGCGTGTGTGTCTATTGCAAAATAAGTGTTTTAAGACTTCTCGGCAAAATAAACCATCGACGTTACTGAAATTACAATCTCTTACATATTGTTTCCTCTTATTAGCCATTTATTGCTTTGTGCATGTAGATGTATGTAAGTGTTTCCTTCTAAAATTATTGATATTTAATGTTCCAAGAATACACTGAAGCAAAATTAATGCAAAAACATATGATTAAATGCTCAGGAATAACGAACGAAAGTTTAACAGCTACAAGACAAGATGATAAAGAGTTCGAATATATTGATCTGCCCTCAACATCAACAAACCAGCAAGGTAAATAAATATGTATCAAGAACAAGAAAAAAAACTAAACTACTATTTTACTGAAACAAATATTTAAATATAATTAATTAATAATTTTCATTTTTGTCATCAATTTTAAATTGATTTTACCAATCGAAGTGCGTTGGAATACCATAACAGATGCAATTCAGTCATTCTTGGAAAATCGAGGTCAACTTGTTCAGCTGTGCCAAGATCATAAAGATGTCATAGATTCTGACATTATTAAAATTACTGATGACACAAATATTGCAATGAATGCTCAGAATATGCTGAGTTACTTGAGACCGATCGCTGTTGCATTAGACAGAGTTCAAAGGGATAAAACTACTATTGCCGTTGCTGTCGAAATTTGGATAAAACTAGGGATTGGATCTCAAAGAGCAATCCAAACATATTCAAAAACAATTTTATCGGAGAAGGAGATGGCTTTAGAGCCACCACAATACTTGGCAAATATGTTTGACCATCGATTTTTTTTTGAAAACGTTTAAATAACCAATAAAGAGAACAAGCATATATCTATTTAAATCAAACTAACCCAGATTTCATTCCATTTGTGATGGCACTTTTAATCAAATCCACACCATTTCCTAAATGTGTTGTTGGATCTCGATTTAAAAAAAACTCAACCAATGGTATGGTGGAAAGGAATTATTATTGGTGATGCAAAATGGCCAAATAAACAAGAATTTCACTCACTATGTGAACAGCTACTTAGTGCAACTGCGGCTACAGCATCTCTTGAAAGAATGTTTTCTTCATTTGGACTAATATAATCAAAATTACGTAATCGACAAGGTAATGAAAAAGCTGGAAAATTAACATGTTTATTTAAATATGAAAATCAGACAAACAAAAGTAAAAATGATAATATTGATTGGATTTGGGATAATTCCATACCAGAACCACCATTGGGGAGTTCCTGTGACGAATCAGACGAAGATATTCCATTAGCAATATTATCAACGAGGTCGTAAAACGTACTAAATACGACGAGTTCCTTTGGTTTGTTATACATATGTTATGTATTCTTCAGAATAGTTTGTATTACTTTTCTTCTCTTTATTGTTGTTGACATTTATTAAAATATCCGCCTAAATATTTCCTTAGTTTTATTTAGCTATTATAAACGTTAACTTATTAATTATCACAAAAATAAATATCAAAAATTGATATACAGGGTTTCCATGGCCGAGTGGGACATCGGGAGAATACATATAAAATCGGTTTTCGGTGAATATTATCTCCCTAATACTACTTTATTCAAATTTAAGTGCCGCATATTATAACTGGGTTATGGAAATGTTCATTGTTAAAAAATCGGTTTTCGGTGAATATTATCTCCCTAATACTACTTCATTCAAATTTAAGTGCCGCATATTATAACTGGGTTATGGAAATGTTCATTGTTAACCCAGTTATAATATTCGGCACTTAAATTTGGATGAAGTAGTATTAGGAGATAATATTCACCGAAAACCGATTTTATATGTATTCTCCCTATGTCCCACTCGGCCGTGGAAACCCTGTATATCGGATATACACTACCGCTCACGGAAGTTTGGCCAAGAGAGAAAAATTTCAAATATAGCAATTTAAATCATTTTACTCGTCTTAAGAACGCTTGTATTATTGTAAAGTAATCTTAAATGAACTTTCTGCATAACTAACGAGGATAGTTCGAAGAAAGATTACAAATAACCATTATATGAGAGAGATGTCCTAAATGCGATTTGAAGCGTTCGCAGACAATTTCGGGCAAGGATCATAATATCTTCAATACAATGCCCCAGGCAGCAGAACAGGTAAAGTTTTTATACAAATGTGTGTTTAAGCCCATTTAGTACTCTTTCTTAACCGTACAGCATATTAAATATTACTGTGTGGATTATTATCAGTGTGTCAGTTTGCATGAAATAATTGTTGTGTCAAGAACTATAAAAAATTTGTAATAGTGGACAAAATGCCCCGTCGCAAGTCGATTGGTGCTAAAACGCGTGCCGTCATCATTACATTACATCAAGAAAGATATGCCAGCCGACAAATAGCAGCAAGGTTAAATGTATCGAACTCTACAATAAATTATACGATCCGCAAATTTAAAGATACAGGCGATTTAGAAGATCTTTCACGTCCAGGACCGTCCAGAATAACGACATCCGCAGACGATCGACAACTAAGACTAACAAGTAAACGAAATCGCAGAAAAACGGCAACAAAAATAGCGAATGAATTTAATCGCGGAAGGCCACATCAAATTCTGTGAGTACGGTCAAACGTAGGGTACAAGAAAGAAATTTACGCGGGTGAATAGCTGCACCCAAACCACTTCTTCGTAGAGGCAATCGACAAAAAAGGCTTTAGTGGGCACAACAACATCGAAATTGGACGATAGAACAATGGGCTAACGTTCTGTGGACTGACGAATCCAAGTTGGAGTTGTTTGGTCGGCGAAGACGAATATTTGTAAGACGTTCACACAATGAAAAAATGCTGCCCGAATGTGTTGTACCAACAATCAAACACGGTGGCAGTTCTGTTATCGTCTGGGGCTGTTTCTGCTACTCAGGGGTAGGAACCGTGCACAAAATTCCGGATATATTGAAGAAAGAAACCTATCTCGAAATTTTAAGAAATCATGCTATTCCGTCTGGCTTGCAATTAATTGGGCAGAATTTTGTTTTTATGCAAGACAATGATCCGAAACGTACGGCTCAGGTATGCAAAAATTATGTAAATGAACAGCAGTACGTAAAAATTTTAAAAATTATGACTTGGCCTCCGCAAAACCCCGACCTCAACCCTATAAAGTTGTTGTGGGATGAGCGAGATAGGAGGCTGAGAACTGTGGCTCCTACATCCAAAGAACAGATGTGGAATGTGTTACTGCACGAATGGAATAATATTCCAGTTGAAACATTGCAAAAATTAGTGCAAAGAATGCCACGAGTGGTACGAGCTGTTTTGCGTGCGAGAGGTGGCTTCTTTGACGAAAAGAAAATTTAATATTTTTGATGTTAAATAATTGTTCAGAAACGTTGTTTTAATTTTTTTTATGTCTACTAGTCTATTGGTATTTTGAATTAAAGAATTTATTTTGCCAGATTTGACTTCAAGCCTTTTATTGTTGTTTTCTCATAATTTTCTCTCTTGGCCAAACTTCCGTGAGCGGTAGTGTATATCCAATATTTTGATATTTATATAAATATCATAATATTTATCAACCTTGAATCTGGGACAGACTGGTATGTCAACAGTATTTGTACAAACGTCAAATAAATGATTAGAAACATCAGGGTTTCAGAACCGCAAAATGAATGAGGAACAGCAAGATAAAAAAAGTTTCAAAGCATGAATCTATATATTTATGCGGTCTACTACTACTTAAAAATTTTTAGTTTATTGAAATAAAGTTGTTGAGCCGATTTTGACATTTATTTGACACTGACATAAGAGTCCATTTTTCAGTTGTTAAGTAGGTACTAGTATTTTAGAATAGCAATCTCTGGATTTTCGCCATGTCTATTGCACTGCTGACAACGACCCCTCGAGACGGCGCGGTTTCATGGTGTGCTCGTCACTTTTTTGCCAACAGTGTATTTACAATTTAGATTGCCAAGAATTGTATTGTTTGTCTGAGAATAAATAGAACAAGTTGATGTAAAAGACCAGAAGAATGTGTTCGAACGATTATGTCTCTTAAACGTCTTCAGTACACAAATCGACAGTAATATTTTAATTTATTTGAACTGATATTTTGAAGGAAATAATAAACAGCTAATGCCTTTTTTTCTGATTAAGAAGTATGATAAGAATTTTATTGCAATACATACGTAATCGTTTTTATAGCTGTTTTTCTCATTGTTAATTTTTGAATTAATACTGTTGTTGATATTAATACAACAATTACTGAAGCCTACACAGATTATTGATGACCTGTTACGTATGTATGTATATCTTAAATTTAACGTGGAATAAGATCTGCATAGGTACTACTTTCATTTTTTTATAAACATCTAAGTACATGTATACATTTTTTTTGTAATACTAAACCATTCTAGTATTTACGCTCCGGAATACAATATCTATTTATAGCTTTCGAAACTAGGTTATTTATTTTTTCACAAAGGCGACATGCCCAGTTCGACACCTACTTGCCAAAAAGTAAGAAGGAAGATTATAACCTCAATTACCTGTGTACGTAATATATGTATGTGTTACCTATACATAAAAACCGATCTTAATTTATTACGTGGCTCATAGGCATGCCCGACCAACTATAGCGTTGATCTCTCTAAATACGAGGCAAATTCGTCTATACTAGTTCAGATGTGACAGTTCGGGGTCTATGACCTGTCTATGTCTCGCACCATTAGGTGTATGTAACGATAGGAGTAACAGCAGAAGTAGCTTCGAAAAACATGCCGTATTGCATAAGAATGTTTTAACTGAATGATTAAGATTACGAGCCACGACTACATGTCTGTTTCATAAAACGTTTTTTTATTGCACAAACTGTGCGTAGTTGTATAATAATGTCTATGATCTATTTCTGTATATACAATAGAACACGTTCGTGTGAACACTTCATTTTGAACAGAATTATATAAATTTCTAACGTATACAGTCTACCCCAGATACGATGAGACTGGTTTCATTAAAGTTCTTAGCGCAGCGACATCTACGAGTGAATGATGCAGGGGGATAAATGCATGCCCGGTGCACAGGTTTTCCTTTGGGTTGGCCAATTCCTTGATAATCGCAGACGATTACTCAAACTATCAAAAACCATTCGAAATAAAGAAAACATCGAGGAAATCAAAGAAGTTCTTCGAAGCGAGCGTTGTGTGTCTGCGAGACTCATCGGACAGCAATCTGGGATACCGGAAAGCACAGTCTATTGCATTTTGATCGAAGATTTGGGCAAATAGAAGCTCTGCCACACACTTTGATAGACGACCAAAAAGATTGGATACTCCAGCAGGTTTGCAAAGACATCCTAAAAATGTCCCAAAGAAATCCAGCAGGCATGTCAGCCATTGTAACTGATGATGAAGCGTGGTGTTTTCAGTACGAGCCAAAAACAAAACGTCAGAGTGCAGCATGAAAGTCACCAGAATAGCCAAAAGAGCAAAATCAAGACGATTCTGACCGTTTTCTTCGATTCAAAGGGCATTATTCACAGCGAATGCGTCCTAGAAGTTCAGACGGTGAACATAGAACATTGTCTGCGAGTTCTACAACGATTGTGGGCCAGAATTCGACGAGTTCGATCGGAATATAGAGACCCAGGCAGTTGGCTTTTATTGCACGATTATGCACAAAGCCATCTTCTGGCTATTTCCCAAACTGAAATTGGCGATCCCGATCATTCAAAAGACTCCGGCCACCATACTAAAGACCATTCCAGTCGATGAGTATTAAAAATATTTCGAAAACTTTGTTGAACGTTTCCTGCACTGCATTGACTCAGAAGGCGGACTATTTTGAATAAAAAATCGAAATAATAAACGCTTTGTATTTTGTTTAGACCTGGGACAGGCTAGTCATTAGAAATCGTGTGGTAAGAGCGATTGGCTAACCGAATGCTAAAATTTAAGGTTTATTCTGAGATGAAAACGTTATTTATTTTTTAATTTCATTAAGAAACACGTTTAATTTTGGTGTAGCAGCTAAATTTAAAGCTGCTAAGTCGAAGCACTGTCCAATAGGCTTTGTCCGAACTGACACATCAACGCCTAGCCCAAATCGCTAGGATAGAAGGATGGAATGATGATTAGAGATGGAATTTGGGGGTGACAAAGTTTGTACTAGTATAAAAATAATATTTATATTCGACTCCATCATAGTTGCCTATTTTATGAGCTACTTACTGTCCATAAACTGCCACTTTAAAGTACTACCTAATAGGTTAAGGTGGGGCATCTTCGGACACCAAATTAAAAATTCAATATGTCGGTTGAAGATAAGCCCTTTGATATGAAAAAAATATCAGCCGAAGTAATGTTGTATTGGCCATCTCCCTAAAGTTAGTTCACTTACGAGATACTATTAGACTGTAAGTAAAAAATTAAAATAAAAAATGGTGCATTTGTCCGGAACTGCCCCACGGTGGGTTACTTCCGGACAGGCAGAAGGGCAGTTTCGGACAACAACAGTTTTGGATAATTATTGGGCCAAAACACAGCACTGTAAATGAAACAAAACTAAGGTTAACATATAGGGTGTGCCAATTATCTGAGTCCGGTCTATTGTATCTTACCTATTAGTTTAATTAATTTTTTTTTAAGTAAATGTTGTTTGGGATCAACTACTCTATATCGTAAAATTATTTTAGTGTATACAAGGTGCTTAGTTGTGGCTGAGCGTTATCAAATTTTCTTCTTTTAAATACAACGCCCTATATATGACTACATTTTTAGATTCTTCGTCATAAATTAAAATAGTTTTGTATGACAAACCTAGTACTAAAAATTAACCCTTTCAGAGATATTTCAATTTTAAGAGAAAAAAGATCATTTTTATAGTTGTCTTTGAAAATTAATTCCGTCTATACTAATATTTGTTGTGCAACGATTCTTCGGTATAATTATGACATTACCTTAAGTTAAACAATCCATGCCAAATATCTTCGCTATAGTATACAGGGTGTTTCAAAATTGAAAATTAATAATTGCGTCTTTAATACGGTAAAACTAGTTTTTTTTCAAACGGAACACCCTGTATATTTTGTGCCATTTGATAGTGCTTCAAGTTCTCCTTCAATCGCTTATACATAATATTCCCTATAGCCAAAGTTAATATTTTTTGAGATTTTTTTATTTTTTATTAATTAATTTTATTATCCGGAGGTCCTGGAGGTGGAGTCGAACCACCAGGTATGACTATTTGATTGGCGTTTGGGAAAAATTGCATTATACAGGGCAATCCAAATTAAATGTTCACCATTGGTAACTTTGTTGTTATTAAAGATACAAGATTGTTTAAATTACCAAACTTGTACTACTTTTAACGCTCTTTAAGATTGAAGAATAAAAAATAAATGAGCAGCGCGTTTTCGAGTTTAGCCGAAAAATATGTTTTTTTTTCCAAATGGAAACCCTTGTATATTATATCATTTTCTGCTAGAACTTTAATATTTAAACAAAAAATCTTATAAAATTTTTTTTACTGGGATTAAAAATACTTGAGTTATAATGACTAAATAAAAACAGCTAAGCAATTCGAGAAATTCGGAAGCGTGTACAAAAATGTATTGAACAACAAGGTGGTATTTTTGAACATCTTCTATGCAAAAATCAGTAATTTTTATTTTCTTTTAATGATAAGTTTATGTATAAAATAAAGTTTATAAAACTTATTTAGCTGTTTTCGTTTATTCATTATAACTAAGTATTTTTAATCGCAGTAAAAAATTTCTTATAAGATTTTTTGTTTAAATATTAAAGTTCTAGCAGAAAATGATATAATATACAAGGGTTTCCATTTGAAAAAAAAAACATATTTTTCGGCAAAACTCGAAAACGCGCTGTGCATTTGTTTTATTTATTCTTCCATCTTAAAGAGCGTTAAAAGTAGTACAAGTTTGCTAATTTAAACAGTCTTGTATCTTGAATAATAACAAAGTTAACAATGGTGAACACTTAATTTGGATTGCCCTGTATACATGTACTTACGTCAAGAAAATAAATACACTTCGGTGTCAAAAAATAAGGTTAACATAGTTTATTGAAAAGTTAACAATTTAAATAAAATCAGTTATAGAATATAGCTGAATTAGGATTTCAGTCAACATTTATGCTGAAGAAGTTAACATTAAACCTTAAAAATAAGGTCATTCTTCTTCTTCTTCGGTCTTCAATTTAGAAATCACGTTTAACATTTCTGTTGCTTACTTTTGTTTTTTTTCTGAGAGTGCTTTATTTGCTTTTTATTTTCCGCTTTGTCTGCCAAATTTCTTTTAGCACTTTTAAGTTTTATTTTTTTGATTTTATCTAATTCTTCTATTTTATTTTATTTTTCTGCGGTGTTTGTGTAGATCCTTGATTTGCTCTTTTCTCTTGGTTTCCTATTTCCCTGTCTAGGTCCTGCTTTTAGAAATGGTTTAATGTCGGAAGGCTTAATAATCACTTGCGAAATAAAGTTTATCTTAGGTTTAGTAGCTTTGTCTATGTCAGATAAGGTAGATTCAGTGTCATTCGTTATTTTGATATTGTCGTGATTTTTGTTGACAGATATGTTCTCTTCATTGTTAGTGAGTGTGTTAGCAATGGCAGTGTCTTGAACATTTAATACAATTTCAGAGAGAATTAAATTTGCCTTTTACGAACATGAAATGTCAGGTCGATCCATTGCATATGTTGGTTTAAAATCATCGTCTGAGTAAACAAGAGAATTCATGATTATCTATTAAGAGTTTGGAGTTTTGAGTTAAGATTTAGTTAAAAAGGCTACAATTTGTGTGATATTTTATATAAATAGTAGCCGTCATCCAACCCGATTTCTCTGCATATTCCATAGCACCCGGAACTCAACTATTTAAAAAGTAGTCCTTCATACGAACTCTCAGGAATATATAAAGGGGAGGAACCGACGATCCAGAGGCAGAAAAAACTCCACACAGTGTGTCTCTGCACTTTTTGCACCAGTTTCGGCGATTACTTTTGGGGCTTGCAGGACCATTGCTAAAAAGCAATTTATCAAACATTTCCTTACCTGTTTCGTCTGTCTTTATTGACCGTATTCATCATAATTATCTAATTTAGATCGATACGAGTTCTGACTATTTCCCAAATTGTAATGGGAACATTGGTCATTAAAAAAATGTTCTGCCACCCACTGTTTTTACTCGTTATGAAGTCTGCTTGTATTTGTTTAGCAAAGTAAATGTCTTCATTACTTTTATCGCAGTTTGGAGTAGTATTTTGTGGAAATTGATGCTTGAGAATACTACTTTACAGATCTGAGTCGATTCGAAATAATGAATAATCCAAATTATGACGTCGTCATATTAAACAATAACACACACTCGATTTTGAAATATGTAGTATAGTCATTAAAATTGGACAATTCCAATAAACATAAATATTCGTACTAATTCTATTAGAATTGCTATTGTTTTTATCAACTTCCTGATTGGTAGATGTCGTGGGTGGCTTTGGATAGTTGCCTTTGAAACAGATCTAATAATGAACTTGACACAATTTCAACTTCCTAGCGATATCAATATATATGTATATCTATATTTTTTCGTGGTCATCTTAATATTTCTACACAATCTGAATCCTAAAAATATACAATTCTTTTTTCTCTCCGTACGAAATTAAATGCATAACTTAATCGATGAATTCCACATACACACGAAAATAGTCACAACTACGCAATTTCGAATCGTACAAAATTATTGGCAATTAATCCGTGGATACTGGATAAAGTGTTTGCTTTGTGTATCAGGCCACGCTTCGGCGTAATTGTTAAATATAGCAACCGTTTTTGGCCTGTTTCTATCGTATTACTCAGTCACTTTCACCGGATTTAGACTTTATTAAATAAGTTATTTTTGGGACAATATATACATATGTAGGTAATAGATTATACACACATAACATGACACTATTACATCATATTTTAAATCATTTCATGTATATAGTTTTCTAATTTTTGTAAACAATTAATTGTAATATCGTTACGAATACACTTATAAGGAAACTTTTAAAAAGGAGGTTGCCCCATTTCTTTTGAAATATCATTTACACACACACACACACACTGACGAAACTCTAGTAATAAAAAAATTTTTGCAAATCTATTTAAATTTTTACGACAGATTTATAACTGAGGACTAGAAAATGTAGGGCAGATGTTTTTCCTGTATACAACTCGTAAGTTATTTCACCTCTGGTGTACATTTTTACACATTCACTCGGAATAAATCTAAAGGTATAATTTAAAAATAAAAATTGATATTGGGCCAATAGATAAAAACTTTTTTTTTCAAAATAGTTGTGTTAGATTTTGCTATTATTTTCGGTTGGCCAAAAATAATTCAACCCCACGATTTAGACTATCTAAGTAATTCCCAGTACACTCTTGGTTTTGGTTATAATTATTTTATATGCAAAATAATTATTAAGGAAAATTAACGCTGAACTTATGGTAGCTTTTATTAAATTACAGACCCACCGTATAATCGTGAATTGACTCATTGGGACTTATTGGGACGTAATGTTTATGACAATAAGAAATTGAAAACAGTGTAATAAAGATAGATTGCATTGTTTGGCCGAAAATATACGGCGCCCATCTAATCTGAAACTTTTAATTTTCACCTAGATTATATTAGCTGATTTTATTTTAATTAATTATGTTGCAAAATCAAAATGTAATAATAGCTTATCTATTAATCCGTAAATTTTATTTCTACTTTATGTCGTTTCACAAAACTGTTCGATTAAAATTTTTCACAATTTCAAACGGAAAAATAGACTCGCCATTTTTACGTCACTAGTCTATAACCATGGGAATATTTTATTATTAGCAGTTGGGGAGAGCGTGGTAAGTTAACTATACTGCTAGCTACCACGTGGCTATAATTGTTTGAAATGAATATTTAGTTTGACAATATTAATAACTTTTACACTGTCATATTTTTGACACATTTGAATTTAAAGATCAGGCATGTCAACATTAAGTTTTAAAGTATTTTCTTTAGCAAGATTGACAACACTGCGATAGATTTAAATTGTACTTCAAATTGTGACAGCTGTCAATGACAAACCTAAATTAGAGAAGCTTATACATTTGATTATTTATTCAACATGGAGTTACAACGCAAAAAGTTTGTACAATGCGAGCATTCGCAAGTGAAGTGTAGTGGTAGCATAAAAATCCCTGGTTTGCTTGATTTTTACATTCTACAGTTAGCTACATTGAATTTGGTTGTTTTCGTTTGCTGTAATTTTGTTGTTATCTCTTTATTGTATTTATTACCGTCTTATATATTGCTATTTACCTGCGGTTTTCATACATAACCTTTATAGAATCTGTCAAAATAATTTATGTGCAAGATAATTCGCACTATGATTGCTACCAATTACTCAGTGTTCCCAACTGAAAATTTTAGATGATACACTTTTCACTTGACTTTGTTCACCCTGTATAATAATAATAAAAATTATTGTTAACATTGTCAATTACACAAATACATAACATTACAAACATATTTTAAAAAAAAAACAAAGAACAAACGCGTGAAGATGTCAAACATACATTTAAAAAAGAAAAAAACATATTCGCATGTGCTAGCTTTAATGCCTGACCCAAACAACTTCTCGTTTTGAAGATCCTTAAATTGTTGAGCCAAGACGTTATAAAGTTTCAAACCTAATGACCGAGGACAATTCTTACCTAAATTCAATGAAAACTTTGGAACTTGTTCGATCATGTTTGTTTCGGGTCTCATATGAATGAATGTCATGATTGCGAGGAAAATTTTGTTTATTTTTATTTATGTAATTCAGAAATTTTATAAATATAAATATAGGGGATGGTTAAGATATTCCATTTTTGAAAGAGATACTTACATGATTGAGCCGGCCATCGTATAATACGTTTCTGAGCCCAAAAATACGTTGTGACTAGCAGCTAATGAAGCCCAAACGGCAATACCGTACGATAACCTACTTTGTACATTGGCAAAGTAAAACGATAACACAGATCCAAAGCCAATGAAGCGTCGCAAATTACGCATTTGGTAACAAATTGAATTTAATTTGTTTACCATTTTGTGACAATGGGTATTCCAAGAAAGGGTTTCATCCATCGTTATACCCGAAAACGTCACTTCACCAACGCGATCTATTTCTTGACTATTGGAGTTAATATGCAAAGTAAACGGTGTCTTATTTTGAGCAGAATGGAAAACCAAAAACTTGGTCTTATCATTATTTAAATAAAGTTGATTTTTGTTTAAACCACACGTTCATATTTTTCCGGCACACTAAAGCCAAATATTACACCACTATAGTATCGTCAGCATACATAAATACGTTATAATTACTAAGATAACGAGTGATGTCATCAACATAAAGCAAAAACAGCACAGAGACCTAAAACACTGCCTTGGGGCACACCTCTCCGAACCGGCAAACTGGCAGAACTTAGACTATTAATTGAATTATTGGATTTATTTTTATAATTGATCTTTACTAATTGGACTCTATTGCACAACTTTGCAAGTAAGCTATCGTAATCGACGCAGTCAAACGCTCTATTCAAATCGCAAAAAATACCCACTGAAAATTTATTCATATCCAAATCTTCAACCACCCTATCATAAAAGGCATGAAAGGCTGTAATCGTAGATCGGTAACATAGCATATTCAAAGAGCTTAGAAAAACTCGACGAAATTGATAATGCACGATAGTTAGTCACATCTAATTTGGAACCCTTTTCGTACAAAGGTATAACAGAGGCACTTTTGAGATTAGATGGAAATTTACCTAATTTAAATGACAAATCAATTAGAAAGGTGGTAGGCTTTATTAGAGATTCGGAAACATTTTTAATTAAACTGCATGGCACCTCGTCCGGTCCAGCAGAAGTTTTACTGGTCGAAAATTAGATAAATAATGTCATGATTGTCATCATAGAATGTCACGTCAGATATATTTTCATGGTAGCCAATAACTGAAAAAGAAATACAGTCGAATTTTAGGATCTTGTCCGTTACGTCATGTGTAATGTCAGTATGAATCGACTCAGTTGTCATGTTGACATTTCTCTCTAATGTACGTTAAATGTCGGTAATTAATATTTTACGTATATCTGTGTTTAATTACGCTGTTAAGGACGTAACGGACAAGATCCAAAAATTCGACACATCGAAATTGCAATCAAGTTATAACAAAAAAATATCTTATGGTAATCTGTGACGTCAGTAGTCTTTGTACTTCAATAGTTGGCCGCATTTTCGTAAAGGCGCTGAAAAACCAAACTCTAAACATTTATACATATCTCAATTCTCAATAAATAATAAAGATATAGCAAAATAAAAAAATAAAATTATAACCTCGAAATGGTACTCCAATATAAACAGAAATAAATAATTCATTTAATATTAAAAACGTTATCCATTTTCGTCTAAACATAACCACACTCTTCTCTTCTTCACAATCCATCAAAAACTTTATGCAACATTTCATAATCAATGATAGAGAATTATTAAGTGTATTCAAAAATGCAATAATATATACCTAGGATGTTCCAATTAAAAGAAGTGACTTCTATCGACGTAAAGGTGGTTGAAATGAGCGTTAATTTTGGAGGACCCTGTATAAATTATGATAAATTTTAGGACGTAAATTTGATGTATGCTATTTCGGCTAATAACATGCCAAATATGAGGTCTTTAGCTGCAATGCCTTCAGAAATACAGAATTTTGAAGATAACGTTTCAATTGGTCAACTCAAAAACGGCTGATTTTTGACATAGGGTGTCTTAGTATGTTTTGATGCAGAATTGTATGCCCGATACAAAAAACTCAAAAAAAATATATCATGCTATTTAAATTAAGAAAGTTGACGTTACTAAACCGGAAGTGGTACGATCAGTCCAGATGATATCAGTTTTCAGAAATGTTGAATTTCAAAAACATCAAAAACTTCTAACGAACCAGTTCCGTGAATGACCCTATTGAACGCGTGTGCTGTCGTATTATGCAGCAGTAAGGGTGCCTCAAAAAAAAAAAGACGAATGGAATCCGCCAATCTTCTTCAACATATTCCACCCCAAACACCAACTTTTTGGGCATGCAATGGTTTTTCAACGTTAAAAAAATGATGATTTATCGATGCCCACAACTTCATATTCTGTGAATTTTCATGTCCAAAAAAAAAATAAAACCAAGCCTCATCTGAAAAACAAAAAACATGTTAAGGATATCCTGATTGTGTAGATTATTTTGGAAGCGTTGACCAAAACCACTCATCTTAGTTAATCCACTCAAAGAAGCTCATGAAAACATTGCAGCTTATATGCATGATTGTGCAAATTTTTCTTTAGAATGAGTTGGACCATAGGACAAATTTGTCTCTGGGGCCGTTGCTGAAATTGATGTTTTTAGATTTTTTTATCAATAATATTCCGAATGGCTTTAATATTTTCAGTTGTACGTGTTTAGATGACGCTACCAATCTCCCTGAATAACTGCAAATATCTTGTCAAATTATTGTAAAAACCTACAGAAATATTTTAAGAGTTATAACTGGCAACATCATTGCCAGCAATTGTGATAATTATTACAACTTTTCGTTCTATTACAACATTTAACTTTAAATAATCTAACAAACGAACGTAACCTGTTTCGCCGAAAATTTATTTAATAAACAATGAGATTACTGAGCTCTCGTACTCATTGTATTTAGAGACCTCTTTTTGCTGGCAAACCGATCTGCGGTTTAAAAATAAGTTCCTTTCTTCAAGTGGTGCCCATACATCTTCCTGCACATCTTTGTGATTTGCGTAGAGCGCCAGCCGTTTCGAGCATGCCCACGATATAACCGAGTCTAAATTTAACTCGACGATTGTGTGTATGTGTGTGTAGATCATCTGTGTTGCTTCCGAACTCCCCAATTTCGTCAGACGTAGTGTAAAGGTCCGCGTTTAACGATAGTTAATAGAGCTACATAAACGAAGATGGTTTCTTACGCAAGTTTTGAGAGGTTTTGAACTGTCTAGCTTTAAATGCGTCTAAATATAAAAAGGAAATTTTCGTTTAATATGAATGTAGATTTAGTGTGTTGCTTCAATATTACTGAAGCAATCCCAAAACTATAATCACTACCTACCACGTCTTTAATTTACACAAATTATCGCTGTAAAGCTTTTCATCTACACACTCTGAACCCAGATACGATAAAACTGGGCATCTATAAGTAAATGAGTTTCTACCCTTCATCTGCCTAACCTCATTTAACTTCGATTAATATTTTATGCACAGGTTTTCCGTTGGTTTGGTAAGAATTTTACTCCATTCATCCTGTAGCACTATAAACAACTCACGTAGGTTCCTAGGTTGCTATTCAACCCTATTCTGATCTACGTATTCCCATACGTGTTCAATTAAGTTCAAGTCCAGGCTCTGTGGAGGCCAATTCAATGTTTCGAGCACTCCCTCATTTTCTTGTTCGTCCAAATAGTGTTGGACTATTCGAGCGGTGTGTTTAGGATCCCGATCCTGCTGAAGTACAAAACCAGGACCTATTAAACCGGATGGAATTGCCGGAGAATATCCAGGTAGGCTACCGCGGTTAATTTACTTTTAAATTTTTTTGCAGAAATGCAGCTCCACACGTTCAGTGCACCTCCACCGTGCTTCACGGTAGACTTAATACCTTGCTCCAGTATAAGCCTCCCGAAGTCTTCATGAACAAATTGTCTTCGTTTATTTCCATATAATTCGAATCTGGATTCGTCAGTGAAGAGAACCCGTTTCCATGTTTCCACTGTCCTCTGTCGATAGTCTTTGGCATACCTGAGCCTCTTCTGCTTATTTCCAAGCCGTAGCAGAAGCTTTTTAACAGCCACACAGCTTTTCTATCCACTTTTCTTAAGAAACGTACGAATAGTAGAAGCATAGACTGACGTTCCAGTTGCGACTTGTAATTCTGCAACAAGAATTCTTGAAGTTTTGTGCCGATTTCTGAAGACTGCAGTCTAAGGTACCGTTCATCTGCTTGGGTCAGTTTTTTTTTCTACGGCCGGACTTTCGTTTATCGGCAATTGATTCCGTTTCCTCGTCCTTTTATATAATATGCTGTATGGCAATTCTACTATGACCAACCTCATGTTGAATCTCCCGTTGAGATTTTCCAGTCTCGTGTAAAAAAATTACTTTGTAAGGAGTCTTCTTCTGAACTATAGGACCGTTAATAAAAGCAAAAGCCAAAGAAGTGGCTAACAACTTAAAAGTACGAAAAGTTCAGCGCATCCGATGGATGGCTACCAAAATGGAGAAAAAGGCATAACATTGTATTACGGGAAAATCAGCGAATGTTAGTCAAATAAGTGTGAACCAGTTTTTAGAAAAGTTACCAAAGATGATTTAGGGATACAAACCAGAGGACATTTACAACGCTGATGAAAGTGGTTTGTATTTTAGAGCTTTACCAGACAAAAACTTGGCATTAAAATCTGAAAAATGTCGAAAGAAAGATTGACCATATTGTTTTGTACCAGCATGGTGGGAGAGAAAGCCCCGGAGCCTGGTAATCGAAAAAGCCGATCGACCACGGGCTCTGAAAAATGTTCCACTTAATAATTTGCCCGTTACGTGGACTTCCAACAAAAAAGCCTGAATGGCATGAAGCATAATGACAAATTGGCTTCTGGATTTGGATAAACGAATGGAATTTCAAAAACGAAAAATTTTACTTTTCTTAGACAATGCTGGGTCACATCCACAAAAGCTAAACTTAAAAAATATTAAAATTCTTTTTCTTCCTCCTAACACCACGTCTGTGTGCCAATCTTTAGACCAAGGTATAATTCAAAATTTTAAATTCTTTTATCGTGATTTAATATCAAGGCATATCCTTTCAAAAATGGATGGCGTTGCCTCCGCCTCGGAAATTTCAAAATCAATTAACATTGTGGAGGCTCTTTATTACATTAAAAAGGCTTGGGATAAGGTAACTTCCCACATTTGTCAAAACTGCTTTGCCAAAGCAGGTTTTAAGAAATCTGAAGTTCAAGGAGCGAACATGGAGTATGATGCAGAAGATGATCTTCCCCTAGCAACAGTAGCAGAGTTTTGGAGAAATTTGATGAAAATATAGTCGAAAATGTAGTTGAAGAAAAAGTAGTTGCACAAAAGAGTGATGAAGAAGAAGAAGATGCAGAAACAGAAAAAGATGCTGGACCTATAAATTCCTATACGGGAGCTAGAACAGTTGTTGAAGATTTTAAAAAGTTTGCAAAAGAAGATTTTGTTGTAAGTATTTGAACACTTAAAAAACCTTGAGTTACATTCTCAGCATAATTTTCTACAAGAAAAGTGTAAGAAGTTAAAACAAGCAAAAATATCCGATTTAAAAAGAAATTTTTTATACTTATGTTTAAACATGAGGTATTTATACAGGGTGTCTCAGCGAGACCGTTCATTAGAAGTTTATGGCGTTCTAGCCAAAATATAAATTTGAAAATTTAGAATTATATACAGTCGATTATGTTCTCTTCAATAAAAATATTATTAGATTTCTAGCGCTTCCGTTTATAGCGGAAGTCGCCATCTACTTCATTATTTTTACTGGAACACGCTGTATATTTTTACACATTTGGATTCACCTATTTTCAAGCTTTATGAATATCTTTACTTTTTGCATTTTGATTCAGGCGTTTTGTAGTTATTCGATTTTTTCTGAAAAAATTTGCTCTAGCCGACATTTATTCAAAAAATCAGAGGACACTTGATTTTTTTTTTAATTTTAGGTATAGTACATGCGGTACTTAAAAGATATAGAATTGAACCCCGAAGACGACTAAGTAATAAAATATGGGGGGTGGCATTTGAAAAAATAAAGTTATGGTTCTTCAAAATTTCGAAAAGTTAACATGCCATAGTAAAGTAACCACACAATATAGGCAGCCGTTCGCGGTGCTAAAATATACTCAAACATGTTATTTAAGTATATTACGAATTTGAAATTGATATCCGAAAAATCGAGTGTGCTCTGATTTTTTGAATAAATGTCTGCTAAGCAAATTTTTTCAGAAAAAAACGAATAACTTCAAAACGCCTGCATCAAATTGCAAAAAGTAAAGATATTCGTAAAGCTTCAAAATAGATGAATCCAAATGTGTAAAAATATACAGGGTGTTCGATTAAAAATAATGAAGTAGATGGCGACTTCCGGTAGAACCGGAAGCGCTAGAAATCTAATAATATTTTCATTGAGAACATAATCGACTATACACCGTGTTTCATGTAACTAGCACATTAGAAGTTTTTGTGCTTACAACGCCAATTTTTTCCATAAGTTTTGCCTTCTCACATAATTGACCGCAATCTTTCAAGTCAACATATTTCTAAACTCCTGCAACTTCCGGTTACACCGGAAGTAGGCGCCATCTTTGTTATTTTCAATGTGACACCCTGTATTTTATTCGAGATTTGAATTGCTTATTTAAATGGAAGAACAGAGATACCGGGTTGGATTATGTCAAAGTCAACCGTTTCTGAGATATTCAACGGTTTTCCATTTTTAGGGCACTTGATCGTAAATTTTAAAAGTTCTTTATCTGAGACATGAGAAAAGATAAACAATTGAAATTTGTTCCTGAGATAGTCAAAGTATCGTTCTATTCGAATATCACCAGGTTTCGCAATAATATTACACAGGGTGTTCTCTAATTAATTTACAATTATACACATTTCAAATGCAAGAAACTCAATTTTTTCAAGTGAAACACCCTGTATATTTTCGCCTCTTCTGAAGCAGAAAAAAATTGTCTTTCGATCCACTGTTACATTCCCTATACCTATCTCTAGAGAGAGTTATTTGGGAAATCAGCCTGAACAAATTTCAATTGTTTATCTTTTTTCATGTCTCAGATAAAGATAATAATAATAAAATAAGTAATAAAATTTACCATCAAGTGCCCTAAAAATGGAAAACAGTTGAATATCTCCGAAACGGTTGACTTTGACATAGTCCAACCCGGTATCTCTGTTCTTCCATTTAAATAAGCAATTCAAATCTCGAGATTTGTTTTTGTTTTCTTTGTTTGACTTATACCGTAAGCTCAAAAATGTTATCGCAATTAATAAATTTTTGGTTTTGAACTAGAAGACTTTTTTTCCATGCCCATAACATGTTTACAAATGACTATTAATCCACTCCTCCTACATATACTTAATCTATTATTTTTTCACTTTTACAGCGGCACAACTAACCAGCTGTTTTTTCATACCTCTATAGGTAATTAGAATAACAGATCACATGACCAACCTACATCGTTTTAATAAGTGGAAAAACTCAAGGATTAATTCAACAATTCAACAATTCAATTGTTTTTTACCAATATTTTAGTCTGCAACAATTAAATAAATTAACTGTTATTACATTGTGTCGTGAAATGGTCATCCGAATATTATTCGCGGTTTAATTGTTCCTTGTAAACTTTGTTCATCGACCACTCAAACTTGTTGCTTTAAGCAATTACTTATGGCATATGAAACATTGATGCAAATCCACTCGCCTACGGCTTGTGATTTTGATACATCAATGTTTCTAGTGAAATTGATGAAACAAAAAGTGCTCTGCATATTTTATCGCCAAAATTAAACCTCTTTTGTTATTTGTCAAAATATCGGGCCTTCAGGCCGATTTCCCAAATAACTCTCTCTAGAGATAGGTATAGGGAATGTAACAGTGGATCGAAAGACAATTTTTTTCTGCTTCAGAAGAGGCGAAAATATACAGGGTGTTTCACTTGAAAAAATTGAGTTTCTTGCATTTGAAATGTGTATAATTGTAAATTAATTAGAGAACAGCCTGTGTAATATTATTGCGAAACCTGATGATAGTCGAATAGGACAATACTTTGACTGTCTCAGGAACAAATTTCAATTGTTTATCTTTTTTCATGTCTCAGATAAAGAACTTTTAAAATTTACCATCAAGTGCCCTAAAAATGGAAAACAGTTGAATATCTCCGAAACGGTTGACTTTGACATAATCCAACCCGGTATCTCTGTTCTTCTATTTAAATAAGCAATTCAAATCTCGAATAAAATACAGGGTGTCACATTGAAAATAACAAAGATGGCGCCTACTTCCGATGTAACCGGAAGTTGCAGGAGTTTAAAAATATGTTAACTTGAAAGATTGCGGTCAATTATGTGAGAAGGCAAAACTTATGGAAAAAATTCGCGTTCTAAGCACAAAAACTTCTAATGTGCTAGTTACATGAAACACGGTGTATAATTCTAAATTTTCAAATTTATATTTTGACCAAAACGCCACTTTTAATGAACGATCTCGCTGAGACACCGTGTATATATTTCATGTTTTGTATTTTTTTTCTAGTTTTTGAAGCATTTTTCTATTAAAAAACAGTTTTTTGTAAAATTATCTTTATTTCAATTTTTTTCTGTTCTTATAAACTGAGCTATCCTATAAGAGGACATCTCCCACAAACGGACAAAAAATTTGGAACCGTCGATGTCCGCTTATGAGAGCTTTCACTGTATATAGGTGTGGCCGATAACATTTGCACAGTACTGTATACAGGGTGTCCCAGCTAACACGGGTCTTTTTTAATTTGTTTATTTTACAGTATAGAGAAAAAAGTTTCAAATAAAAGTTGTCCCTATTTAAACGATGCATAGCTAGAAAATATTTTCAATATTTTATTAACTATTTTATAAAAAAATTTACAATTGCAGCGCTCTCGTTAATGAACTGTAGGATCAAAATTAAAAAGGTAGAAAATTTTGGTTTGCGCCAATTGATACGTCTTGAATTGCTTTACTATTTCCTATATTAACATGTACGGATCCTTTTGTTGACATACAGTTACTGGCGCTATAAATGGTACAAATATTATTAAATATATCTGTCGTAAATATATCTGTCATTGTAACTGCTGATGGAACAGAGAGAACCCAGTCATCGTATCTGTGACAGATTGTGTAAAGATATGTAAAATTAACAGGAAAAAAAGGAGTAATCCTCGTTAAGAAATATAATTATTAAAATATTAATAGTATTATTAAAATTCTTATTTAACATTTAACGTTATTTATGTGCAATTCGACCTGTAGAAAATCCTTGGAATTATGTTTTTTCCTGGTTTAGTCTCCTTTTTTCTTTCCTCGATTCAATGTAACATAGAAATTACCGAGCCGTCTACACTAGTATTATTTATCGCGTAATTACAAGTAACAATCAAGGATATATCTCACTGTTTATTTAGTCTAGCTGTTAAATAAATCTTACGGTTTTTATTGAGTGCTCTCTTAACGATTTAATTAATTGAATTATTTTGTAAATTATACCGTTTTAATGGCTTGTTTTTCTTTTTTTAATTAATCGTATTTACTAAATATCAAAGCATCGTTTTAGAACTGGACAAAATTAGAATCATTTCCCGGTAACGCATTCTCTTCTCTTGGAGGCATTTATTTAAAAAAAGGTACGCAAATTATAATTGTATTTCGAAGGAGATCGTATTTCTGTAACGAAATAAAAACATCGGAATCTATGCTCTCTTTTTTTTGAGTAGTTAGTCATTACGTTCTATCTTTCAAGAAATATAAGTTTCTAGAATTTCAGGACGTGTATTTTAATGACGTTTAAAAATATAGTAATTACATGCTGTGTTCTGTTTAAGATCTAGGAAATATTAAGACGTTAGTAGTATATACTATATATTAACAATATTAAAACATTTCACTTTTATTACATATTTAATATATTATGTACACAGATATTCATACATTATCCAAAACATACAAACTTATCACTATTTAATTTTTAATATAAACAAAAGTCGTACGATCTCATATCATACACGATATCGGTACAATATAAATTATTTCCGAAACGTTTTCGTCAGATTTCATTATTCCAATAATAAAAAAAATATAATAATCCAGCGCAATTGTAAACATTACATCGTTGCATTTCAAGATATTCTAGTTCTATTTTTATACATAAAAAGTATGATGACATTGTGGAAATTTTTTCGAAATCATACGTATGAGGACATATCTCTATTGATCACGCAACATTATAAATCGGCAGCAAATCGTGAATGTGAACTTTTACGCTTGGAAACATGATTTGATGATAGATCCTAGTAGATAATTGTGTAATATTATGGTGGCTCATCGTAGTGTAGCTGATGATAGTAGTGAGTCATTCCGGCTTAAGGTTTACGATGATTATAACAAAAATTTGTGTAATTCCATTGAGAAACTTAATTTTATTATTAATTATATACAGAGTTAGATGAAAATAATTCGTATATATAATAATTTAAAACGGAAATCGTTCTAGTTAACCTTACGTTATTTGCAACCTGTTTAGCCTTGGATCCTATTTACTCTCACTTAAGATTCAATCGTCATTTCATTATCACGATGCATAAATTGCAATAAATTGAACTTTGTCACCTTAAAGTTAAAAGAAACTTTATTATTTCCAGGAGGCAGATAACCAGAAGCATGTTTTGGAAAAGTTAGACGAGGATCACCATGTTGCAGGTGAGCGAATTTTTTTTTTAATACACGATTATAAATTTAACTAATTACGTCACAACAAAATTACAAGGTCAATATATAAATCAACATGAATATACTATTAAAACAGCTTCGCGTAATTACTATATTATATAATTGCAAATTAATGGAATAAAACAAAAACAAACTCACCGAATAAGATCACATAACTGCGTTAAATTAAAATATAGTATATTACAAAAAAATTAATGCGATGTCATATCCTGCACATACTTTGTGTGGTAAGAATTCTTAATTTATATTTAGTACAAAAAAATCAAGTCAGTTAATTACAGCTGCTATAACATTAAAACAATTTCAGACCATAACTATAGCTTTGAGCAGCTCAAATTGTCAAACTAACTTCAAATGGTTGAAGCTGTCAAATTGAAACCTATAGAAAATGATCTAAAACTGTAACAAATGAATATCTTCTGACAGCTATACGAGGGAGCGTTTTTATATTCGCGGAATGGGGGATAAGGGGTGGAAATAAAAAAACCAAATTATTTTTCTTTTTCAATATATTCACCTGCAAGACGGATACATTTTTCACATCTTTCAATTAATTTATTTATACCCTCATAAAAAAATGATTTCTCTTTATCTGCAAAATACGCCGAAACTGCCTCCTTGACTTCATCATCGACAGTAAATTTTTTACCCCGCAGCTCTTTTTTCATTTTCGAAAACAGGTAATAATCACTCGGAGCCAGGTCTGGACTGTAGGGTGGGTGATTCACAATTTCGAAGCCCACCTTATGCAGGGCAGCTAACGCAACGCGGCTCTTGTGGACGGGCGCGTTGTCGTGCAAAAGCAGCACACCTTTCGTCAATTTTCCCCGTCTTTTCTCTTTAATGGCTTCTTTTAGTCGCTCTAATATTGAATATTGAAAATGTAATATTATAGTTATAGTATATATATAGTATTATAGTTATAGAAACCCCTTTATCTTTATAATCAATAAACAATATTCCTTCCGAGTCCCAAAATACCGTTGCCATGAGTTTCCCAGCTGATTGTGACACTTTAAATTTCTTGGGAGGTGCTGTGCCCTTTTTATGCCACTGCATGGAGTCTTGTTTGGACTCAGGTTCATAATGATGAACCCAAGTTTCGTCTCCAGTAGCAATTCGACTCAATACACCATCCTTGTCTTCGTTACAGAGGTCCAAAAATGCACGCGAACACTCTACGCGCTGTTGTTTTTGCGGCGACGTGAGCATTCTCGGCACCCATCTTGCGCTGACCTTAGACATGCCGAGATGATCGTGTAGGATTTTAAAAATTGTTCTATCGGATACTCCAACCATTTCTGCGAGTTGTTTCTTCTTTAGTCGAGCATCTTCGAGTACAATTTTCAACCTGTAGGATAAGTGCTAGCATGGTCACCTCAATGCTCCTACCCGGCCTCGGGTCGTCTTCAAGGGATTCCCTTCCTTGTTTAAATAAACTATGCCACTTGTACACCATGGTTTTTCCTGGACAAGAGTCGCCGTAAACCAATGACATCTCATTCATTATGGTCGCGACTGATTTTCCTTGCCTGGCAAGGAACTTTATAACGGCACGATATTCGATTTTTTCCATATTTCACTTTTCACTCCTGATTATGTTACTTGGTTGAGGATAGCTCAAAGACTAATTGTCTAATAACAATGAAACTTCGTATTTATACTAAGTATGAGTCGCTGCACAGGCCACGCCCCCAATGCGCCTAATCACCCCCCTACAACCCGCTCATTCCGCGAATATAAAAACGCTCCCTCGAACCTTGTAGAAAGTCTAATTCTAGCTGGAAATGTCAAAATTTCTTTTAATCTGTTTAGAAATCTATAAAATTACTACTACTACGGTTTAACTATACTATAACTGAACCTAACTGGAAAGAATAGCTAAAAGCTCCAAAATATACTGCTGAACTTGAACTATCTATAACTGAAATGTTCAAATAGTTACTAGACACTAAACTGTAACTAACATCTATTACCCACACTAATTAAGCTTAAACTATAACTGAAATTGTCATCAAAAACTTTTAAGAGCTGATGCTTAAAAGCAACACAGTAGGAAACAGACCAATATCTAACTTATAAGAGCTAAAGCTTTCAATCAACGCAGTGAAATATTGTAGTTAAGCTAGTAACTGTTGAATTTGACCTAATTGGAAACGAATAACTAGTTTTTAAAAGATGAAACTGTGAAAATAGAAACAGCCTGATCACCAAATTGAAAATAACATTTGTTAACTAAAGATGACAGGAAATTGTCACTAATAGCTAACTTCTAACAGCTAAATCGTCAAATAACTACAAGACTATAAATGTGTAGTTAAACTAGTAGATGCTACACTATAACTATAGTCCATCAACCCCCCAAAAAAAAACTGTCCCAAAACTGTAACTAGTATCTGACATCTATCAGCTAAAACTGTCAAACTTGAACTAGTTATGTTAGAAATAGTTTAATTTTTATTAGTTATATTCTGGAAGCTAAATCTTTTAACCAACATTAATTAAGCTGGTGGTTGGTGTTAATCGCGCTTTACTGAAATGAATAACTAGTTTCTAACTTTAAAGGAAATGTCAAATGTCACTAATAACTAGTTTTTACACAGCTAAAACTTCAAGCCAAAAGCGATAAAAGTACTAGTTAAGCTAGTAACTGCTTGTCTATAATTTAACAGGACCTAACTACAAAGAATAACTAACTCTTAATGCATTGAAAATCAAAAACTGTGGTACCTACCAAAATTTACCAGCTAAGGTTGTCAAACTTGAATTATAAGTCAAACTGTCATTAATGTTTAGCTTTTAAGAGCAAAAACATTCCAAGTGTAGTTAAACTACCTAGTAGTTTTTAAACTAGTTTTTAAATGCTAAAATTGGGAAACTACAATTGTTAACTACTAGCTAAGGTTGTCAAATTGAAGCTCTAAAGGAAATTGTCAAATTATCACTAATAGCTAACTTCTTAATCGGAAACTATGAAACTGTAGCTAAGCTTGTAGATGCTTATCCATAGTTTAACATGAGGACCTCGCAGGAGAGAATAATTAGCCCCAAATTTCGTGAAATTCAAAAATATAATAATAGTTAGTTGTCAAACTCCAGCTATTTATGTATTAGCTTCTAAGAGCTGAAACTGAAAACTCTAAGAGGAACAGCCTTCAAACTGTAACTAGTACCAGTTAGTTTACCAGTTAAGTTTGTTGAACTTGAACTGTCAAAGACATTGTCACCTACTAGCTATCTACTCCCTTCTAGCTACAGTAGAAAGTTAGAATAACTAGTTTGCAAGACCCTAAAACTCAAAACCATACGAAATAGTAAAAGATCTCACTCAGCGTTACTGCTGTCAGTTTTAATCCCCACCACACCACACCCCTCTCCCTCTGATTGCGGAGGTTGGTTCCTGGAGAATATAAGGCTTAGGAATTCTGGTGATCTAACCTCAACTAAAATGTTAAATTGCGAAACTATTTCTAGAGAAACGCTTAAAGATTCCTCTTTATGTGTAATGGAGCACAGGAAAGCAGTTCCATTCAAAATTTTTGTTTTATAAAATGAAAGCTAAACTAAGTAAGCAGCCGGAAAAAACTGCAAAAAAAAGATGGTTTCGCTCCCACTTCTTCCCCTTTTTTTCAATTCCTTCGAAACATTGTTACAAAATTTTGAATTTCACAACAATTTAAAAGATCTGAAAAATTAAAATTTTGGAGATGATTTCAGATTATTCTAGTTAAACGTTTGCCCCCTACAGGCTTTTTTATATTGTTTCAAAATGTCAGCTTTCTCATTTACATATCTCGCAAGCTACTTGACAAAATGTCACAGTAATAATATAAAACAAACCTAGAACAATTTGGGGGAAAGTTTATTTAAAAGAAAAAAATAGGGGAGTCGGAACGAATTGACATTTTTGTCAATTATTTGATGGAATATTCATGTTTAATTATTTTAATAATTATTTCAAAACCTTGGAAAAATATTTCGTTTTTTAATATTATTTTGCAACACTTCGAAATAATATAGAACAAATCTAGAATAACCTGAAACAACTTTTAAAATTTCACTACACAATATTTCAGAAATCTTTCATCAGATCTCAGTCAGTTCCAATACCTCGATACGTATACATACATGGTGACGCATATCATTTTTAGTATACACAAACATGTATGCATATAAAAACTAGATAAGAAAGATATGAACCAAATACCGTCGAATCTGTGTGTGTGTTGACGTGGTTTTGCGTCTACGCTAATTTAATACGATCGAATTTTATGCAACACGCGACTTGCACAGACCCAGTCGCCTCTTTTAACACACGCATATCATAGCCAACACGTTTTCTGGCTGACGTGGAACTCCCCAGCTCCCGAACAATAGTTCATATCAAAATTTCGAGTCGTGCAGAGGCGATAGAGAGGTGGAATCGAACTCGCGAGTTAAGTACATATGCGAGCTCGATGCTGATTTAAGGACGACTGCACACAATACATTTAACGTTTCGTGTTTCTTTTTTTACATCTATAATTATTGTTTGTTCTCCGATTAACGTTAGACAAACTATGTGGTGTTTACATTTATAACATCGATGCCAAAATTAAGTCGGATGTTTGAGTTTGAGGGGAATTGTAAATACGAATCAGATGATGTTGTGTTTGAACAAGTTATTTTGTTTTCGTTTAATTATAATTTGATGTACTGGGTATCTTATAAGATTACGTGATATTTATTTTTGTTTTTAAAAAGGAACATATTCTGAAATTATCTTCTATATTATCCGAAAAAAAAATAGAATTAATTTAAGATTAATATGAACCAGAAAAATTCTTTCAAGATTTCATATTCCATCATTCCTCATAAATAAACACAATTAGCCTTACCTCCTCCACCCCCGCCCCTCTCCTTCTCCCATCTAATTAAAAAAATTCTGGCAGCCGTCAAATTATAGTGTTTTTGCATTGTTAGTGACGTTAAAAGCACTTTTAGTACACTTTTTATATTGTAGCTGTAATGTGAAAATGTTTCTAACACCTGTCAAAATACGTTAGAGAGCTATGAAGTTTAAGAGCAGCCCTTTTTTCCACTTATGACAGTCGTAACTGTCAAAATATTTTTACAAAGCACCGATTCAGTGTCGTAACGATTATAACATTTCTGACAACTGTCAAACCATAAAAACACTTAATGAGTTCTTCATTTTGGTTATTCATTTATCAAACTGTATGTAGCAGTTGACAAATTGTCAATTTTTTGCAGTTTATTATCGTAACATTTCTTGGCGGCGATGCAACAAGAGTACCTCTAAAAGCACATTATTTTTGCACTGTTTTAGCGGATATAATAGTTAAATAGTGTGACAGCTGAATTAAAATGTTTCCAAAAAAATTTGACAACTATGAAATTATAGAAAAACTGAATGAGCCCCTTTAATTATCTCGTGCTTATGCTTCTCCTCCCTCCCTATTTATTTTTATAGTTGTATTAATCTTAATAGATGTTATTGTTAAAATGTTTAACAGCTGTCACAATTAATTCGAGAGCATCAGTTATTTTTTTACATTTCAGATAATTTTAACCTTCAAACTGTTGTTAACGTCTTTCAAACTGTAAACCAGAATATTTTTTAATCTCGTAACGGTCAAAAGCGTTCTGACAGCTGTCAAATTATAAAATTCTTCGAAACCTTAATAACTTCCTCGTAAATGAGCTCGAAATTATCTTGTTTCTCCTTTCAATCGATTGAAAAATTTTCGACAACTATTAAAATATTTCTTTGAGTGCTGTGACATTGTAAAATTGTCAATTTTCGTTTTTGCAAAAGTATAATAATACTGTCAAACTATAAAAGAGAGCATCAGCTGTCGTTTACAGTTCTGATAGTTGTCGCTGTCAAAAAACTTAACTTAAGAATTATTTACAATATTTAGTTTCGTAACGATTATAAAATTTCTGACAGCTCTCAAACTATAAAAGCACTCGATGAGTTCTTCAGTTTGGCTGTTTACTTATCAAACTGTTTCTAGTAGTTGACAAATTGTAAATTTTTGGCAGTTTATTGTAACATTTCTTGGCGAAGATGCAACACAAGTACCTCTAAAAGTACATTACTTTTGCTCTGTTTTAGCGGATGTAATAGTTAAATACGTGTGACAGCTGTCATAATATACAAACAATTGTATTCGTGTTAGTTAGTGAGAATTAAATTGTTTCTGACAGGTGTCAAAATGTGTTCCAGAGCAGCAGGTAATTTTTTTAAATATTTAGTCATGTAACGATCAAAAATTGTTTGACAACTCTGAAATTATAGAAAAAAACATTGAATGACCCCCCTTTAATTATCTCGTCATTATGAACGAAAAAAATACCTATTCTGGAACCTGTCTGATTGAAACTGTTTATTGACAGCTTGTTTTTGATAGTTGTATTTATGTTAACAGTTGTTATTGTTAAAATGTTTGATAGCTGTCACAATAAATTCAAGATCATCAGTTATTTTTTTACATTTCATATAATTCTAACCTTCAAACTATTGTTCAGCTCTTTCACATTGTAAACCAGAATATTTTTTAATCTCGTAACAGTCAAAAGCTTTGTGACAGCTGCCAAATTATAAAATTATGGGAAGCATTAATAACTTCCTGGTAAATAGTAATAATAATAATAACAGTCTTTTATTTTTGTGATAACATAAATTACAAATTCCCGTAATATAACAACTGAAAATGAGGCGAAGTTCAGATTGCTACAATTTGCAATATCTGTTCTTCCACTTAACCCCACAGCTAACCTAACTTATCCTAACAAAGAGAGAGACAAATAACATGAAAATGAGACAAACAATTAAGGAAAACAAGCTTAGCAAAGCAGTCACACAATATGTATGTAATGTAATAGATAAATACGTGTGACAGCTGTCATAATATAAGAACACTTGTATTCGTGTTAATAAGTGAGAATTAAATTGTTTCTGTAATTTTTTAAAATATTTAGTCATGTAACGATCAAAAAAATTTTGCCAACTCTGAAATTATGAAAAAAAACACTGAATACTCTCCCCGCCTCCCCCACCTATCGTTCTACAGGGGGGTGGCGTAAATAATCTCGAAATTATCTTGTTTCTCCTTTCAACCAATTAAAACATTTCAGACAACTATGAAAATATTTCTTGGGTGTTGTGGAATTGTAAAATTGTCAGTTTTCGTTTTTGCATAAGTATATAATAATACTGTCATACTATAAAAGAGAGCATCAGCTGTCGTTTAGAAGAATTATTTACAATATTTAGTTTCGTAACGATCAAAAACTTTTTGACAGCTGTCAAATTATCAAAATTATTTAAAAAAAAACACTTAATGACTTCCTGATTAATTATCCTTGCCCCACCACCCAGATTAAAACATTTTTGTCGGCTGTCAAATTGCAAGACGATAATTTTTTAACGGTTTGACAGTTCTCTGATCTAAATATTTCTGACAGGTGTTTTTTACTGCCAAAATCTTTCTTGACAGCTATCGAATTGTCAATTTCCACTGTTTCAACGCTTGCAAATTTTTCTACTGTTTTGCTCAAGTGAAACAATTCGACAGTTATCAAACTTTAAAAACAGGTATTTGTTACGGCTTTGACAGGTGTAACTGTCATAATATATTTGACGGCTGTTAAATAATACCAGCAGTAATGTTTAATTTATTTTGGTAGTTCATTTCTCAAAGTAATTCTGACAGCTGTCATTTTGTAGGTAACAGTTTTTTTTTCATTTTGACAGCTTAACTATCTGTCAAATTATATTTTTCAGGGCTTCAGTATTTGCACCCATTACAATATTTTGTTGTAACTACTTCAGACAGCTCTCAAACGATATTTTTAATTGTTGGTTGAAGAGTTTTAGGTAGAAAAAATGCGTACGCACATCACGGTCAAAACTTCAAATCCCTTATTGATCTGATCAATAAAGAATTAAGATATTTAGACTTTCTTCTACATTTTTTCTCACGCTAGCCCGTACCAGTTGATTACAATTTGAATTTAACATGATCCCGATGTACGGAGATTCCAATTATTCTGGAAGTATCGTGTGTAGCCGGCATTAAAATACGAACAGAGTATTACAAAAAAAAAACATTCACGTTCGTAAATACTGTAGAGGGGCGACCGAAAACAAACGCAAAGCGCAAGCGTCCGTTTCCAGTCTACGTGACGGTGCTAGCATAGAACGCAGAGAACGCGATCGACTTGCGGTTAGTCGGTTTCAGGTGACGCTCAGAGTTAGAGAAACATCATGGAAAGATAGCTACGGAAAGTTCCTCTCATCTTTTGTTTTTTCCCGTCGTATTCCCCCCTACGAAAAATCAGAAGTAAACCGGCAGGGTGGCACAGTGTTTTCCCGCGAAATACAGGGATCACGCGAAAAGTTCTGTAATATTGAGAATCGTAGGTCGAAATCGAGTGTGCGGTTCAGATTTTCGGGAATTTTCGAGAATTGGTAAAAAAAGAGTTGATTGCCTTTTTCTTACTTCACGTGAAAAGAAAAATGGTTGAGAAGATTATCGAAGATACGGAATGTTGTGGAGGTATGTAAAAATAAATGGATCTGAATCTCGAGATTAATAGTAATTATCTCCGTTGACATTCCAAGTTTGCTTGCTACGTATTTGTTTAATTATTTACTATTTAGATATGTACGTTTCTTTTTTAATTCTATGTTTAAAACATCTGGCCCTTGGTATGTATGGATGTATGTATGTATATATAATAACCTCGTATATATGTATACATTGAAAAACCGGTTGTGGAGATATTAATTAAAAGCTAACTCCTGAATGTTTACTAATACACTCGGATTTTCTATCACTGTTTTGAATATATTTGCATTTTCATCGTGTAACATGTATGTGCAAGCATATTTATTTTTTATTCGGACGCTAAAGAAACCACATACAAAAAAAAAACATCTCCTGATTCAAACTCAACTCATTAATTTAATTACGGTCTACGAAACATGTCAGGTTCTTTTTAGTAAATAAAACCGCACAGGTCGAACATGATGTAATTGTTTAATTTATTTAATCACACATAAAACACTTACGAAATCTCCTAATTTTCCTTTCAGTCTTTTTAGTCGTCACTCAAAAAAAAAATCACTCCAATAAACTTTACGCTTATTTCAGATGGATCATCCGATGAAAATTGTAAATATTAGCTCTCATGTTGAGATAATCCTTATCTGCAGATACATAAATATTTTTCACTTTTTGTTGTATTTATATTACGACGACGTTTTAAAAACATGCAACTAAACCGGGTATTATGCAATAATAATCATAAATAAAAAATAAAAAGAGTTATAAAACTGTGTTTCTCCTTTAAGCGTCTAATAGTATACAAACAAGAATGTATTGGAATATTCACCTCTCATTTCGGCTCGATATTGTTTGGTCTGGAAAACGCCGGTAGCTATAGAACGTTCTAGAGACCCTACCGTGTTATTAGTCGAGAAATTGTCCGTGAAGCGTATTACGCAATTCTCTTTTAGATATTTCTGGATATTTCTAGAGTGATAGGTGCAATCGTTGACATTACAATGTTAACAAGCACAATTACGAAACTGTAGGTTAAATCGGTTTATTTAATCGGTCGTGTAAGTAAAAATCTCTGGTAAGCTAAAGCAAACCGTCCTCGATAAGTCTTCTCAAGAATGGTATGGTTGTTTGGGAATACTGTTTTGTTATCTAGGAAGCGACGCTCATCATTTATCGCAAACTTCTTCAAGTTGATTGAAGACTTTGCTATAGCCAAAAATATAATGTTTTAAAAAATATTATATTTTTATTTAGGACAGATTTCAGATAACAATGTTTGTCTTGATTTATTTAATTGTTCAGTTATATAACATGTATTATGTCGTCAAGTACAAAAAGTATTGTAATAATTTTTAGGTTTTGTACTTATTAAAACAAACGTTCCTATCTGTGTGCCCCAAATAAAAACTTAGCAACAAAGATTTTCCAAAACTGAAAAAAAAATTACTGTGTTTACCATTTTTGCAGTCTGCTTGCCGACTGCAAGCGTTTAACTTGTAAAAAAAATAACAGTCTATACAGTTTGACAGCTGTCAGAAATCTTTTGCAATTTTTAGACTTTGAGTTAGAGATAAAATGTAGGTAATACATACTTGCATAGCTTTCAGCCAAATTTTAACACTTGCCTTGCACTTTTCAGTGTTGAATTGTGAAAAAATAGCTATTTTTTACTATTTAATAACTGTCAAAAATATTTTGATGGTTGCCACGCTCATAATTGTAAAAAAATGATCGATCTAATAATTTAATAGCTGTCAGAAATAGAACATTTACATCGTCACAATTAAGTCCGTAAAAAAATAACCGTTTTTGCTTTGACAGCTGTCAGAATTAGTTTAATTGTCGCATCTGCCAAAACAGCTGTTCTTACAGTTTCTTCAAAATAAAATTATACCGCGTAAAATATCTGTTTATACAATTTGACAGGTGTCAGATATTTATTTACACTTTCAGACGTTCGACATTGTAAAAATCTTTTAAGCGCCACAAACGTCAAATGTATCTATTTTTACAACAAAAGTTATAAAAAATAGATCTTGTTGTTGACAAGAAATCTATTTTTAGAGTTTGACAACAGTTAGATGTAGTTTAATCAGTACACCTGTCAAAACAATAACATACTTCTTGTATAGCCTCACAAATTGCAGCAAAATTATGACGCTTCGCAAGTATGGAATTATAAAAAAATAATATTTTTACAATTTCATAGCTGTCAGAAATATTTTGACTGTTGTATCTGCTAAAATTAAAAGTAAACAGCTGCTTTTATAATTTCACATCCCTAACAAAAGAAATTGTGTTGCTTGCTCGTGTTGAAATTGTGAGAAAATTACGAAGTATTTATACAATTTGATAGGTGTCAGAATTTTTTTTACAATTTTGAACGTTTTGCTCAAAATTGTACAAATTCTTTAACCACAAAAAACGTCAAATGTATCTATTTTTACAACAAAACTTGTCGAAACTGGCAAGAAATGTTTGACAGCAGTTAGACGTAGTTTCAGCAAAATTACGACACTTGCAAGGGTGGAATTATAAAAAAATTAATATTTTTACAATTTCATAGCTGTAATTGTAAAAATTCTTTAACCATTTTACAAACGTCAGATGTACCTATTTTGACAATAAAAGTTGTCAAAACTAGAAAAAAAATCTATTTTGATAGTTTGACAGCAATTAGACGTAATTTAATTAGTATACCTGTCAAAACAGTAATATTATAACACCTGTTGATATTAAGCAAAAAAATAAACGTTTTTACAGTTTGACAGCTGTCAAAATTAGTTTAACTGTTGCATTTGTTAAAACAAGAAGTAAATATCAGCTTTTATAGTTTTTACAATCCTCGAAAGATAATTATGTCACCTGCAACTGTTTAAATTGTATTAAAATAACATTAAATTATACAATTTGACAGCTATCTGACATTTGGACAATTTGGAGCATTGCACACAAAATTATAAAAATTATTTTAACATTTTCGTAGTTGTCTGATGTATTTTGACGGCAAAAGTTTTCAAAACTAAGAAAATACTATTTTTGCAGTTTGACAGCAGTTAGATATATTTTGACAATTTTTGCAATTTCGCTCGACACTTTACGATACTTAATTTGATTGAAAAATAACCGGTTTTCTACGGCTGCAAAAGTACTTTAATAACTTTAACACAGGTCTTGCAATTGTGGGAAAATAACTTCTTGTATAATTTGACAGCTGTCAGAAATATTTTATAACTTACAAGTGTCAAAATAGAAAAAATATCTGGTCTCACAATTTTACACAATAATACTGTATTTACAATATGGCAGCTGTCAAAAATACAGGTACACCTGTTAAACCCGTAAAAAGTAATTTTTTAGCAGCTTGACAGGTGTCACAATTATTTTAACTGTTATTGCTTTTATAGTTACACAACTATCAAATATTGCAAGTATTAAAATTGTGAGATAACTGTTTTTACAATGTGACAGCTGAAATGTCAGAAATAGTTTGACAGTTACAAGTATTAAAATAGGAAAAATAACTGTTTGTATAATTTGGCAGCTGGTTAAAACATTCAGAATTGATCGTTAATTTTCTCTACGTATTAGAATAGACACAATAGAGGAAGGAAATTGTTCTTGAACATATACCTACTGAATATTTTAAAACCCTATTGTTATAAAGGAATTTTAGAAAATGAATGCGGAATTTAAACAAATCAATATGTAGTGGTGCTAGGCATTCAATGCAAATTACGTCCAATGTAATTTGTTAACAAACAAATCCATTATAATCAACTTTCCATAATAAATTCCACCGATAATCGATCGTATGCGAAAACGGCGACCTTGACTCTGTAGGAAAATTACCTCGTTTTTCAAATAAAATTAGTAAATATAATAAAATCGGAATATTGAATACCGTAAATGTTCAATTCAACTGCGAATATTGCGGTTTTTAGATAATATAGCCACAACGACCGATTTTTCCTGTTATTTATCATATTTCATCTGTAACCCGATATAATACTATTGTAATAAACTATTTTTAATCGAGGTTAACCTAGGAGAAAAAAGAAATCCAATCGCTTCCTAATTTAACACACCTTAAAAGCTCAATGTCACATTGACAATAGATAAGAATTTAAGAGCATTTAACGAACAGCAACTTTTTGATTCGCCCCACGAAAAAATCAATTCGCCTGTCATGCTTGTCCCTTTCAAGTATATTTCGAAACAAAGAAAACAGGTTAAAACGTATATAAATATTATAAATATCCCGTCCTGCTAACGCTTCAGTAGGTAAATCGGAACCGAAATAGCTTCCCCCGACGTATTTTAAAACCGGTAGGCGTACGTGTATATGTGTGGATGTATTGTAAATGTTTTTGGAAGCAATTCAAAAACGTATATTCACCTTAACTCCCGTTGAAAACGCGTCAATATACGATAATTTATTCTTCCGAAAACTGTAATAAATATAATTTAGTTTCCTAGTTGCTGATTTACAACGATTTCGTTGAAATTTTGCACGAGATAGTCACGATGTTTTACCTGAAAAACTATTTTTATATAATTTATTATTATTGCTTAGTTATCACATCAGCAATTAATATCACGCTGCCAAATTGATGGGATTTCCAAGAGCACATGTTGTAACATCTTTGACCAAAAGTATTATGCGTCTGGGGCATGCTCCAATACATGTTGTGTACATTCAGCTGAATTTAAGACACCCAAATCGTGAACGAACATTATTTTGGATGATATGCTCTGCTTACTGATTCTGCGCTATAGGATACCTCAAAAATGTACGATGGGGCTGAGATCTGGAGAAGTAGTCAAGTCTAACAAGACATTGATTACCATTGTTAAACCAGTGCCTCGTATTTGCTGAATTGTGAGGAGAAGCATTGTCCTATTGGAATTTGACTCTATCCAAAACGATTTCAGCATAAATGCATGTTAGCGTTAATGTCGTTTCCAGCACATTTAAGTACTGTTGATTGACTACTTTCCTAAAGAAATATGTCGCAAACAACGTTGGTAGCAATGCAGCTTCAAATCCTTGTATTCTCCATTGCTTAACAGTAGAAACTGAGCAATCGGAGTGATATTTTTCGCCAATCTCACGAAAGTCACATCTTAGATGTTCCAAATATCTGTATAAAAGGAGAGAAAAAATGAGTCTCATTGTTGATTCATCTCATTAGCTGCATTTAAGGCACCCAAATCATGAACCAAAACGTTTTGAATATTGTTTTGGATTATGTGCTCTGCTTACTGATTCTGCGCTACAGGATACCTCAAAAGTGTATGATGGGGCTGAAATCTGGGGACTACTTAGTCAAGTCTAACAAGACATTGCCATTGGCTCTAAACCAGCGCATCCTATTCGCTGATTTGTGAGGAAAAGCATTGTCCTATTGGAATTTGACTCCATCCAAAACAATGTCAGCATAAGTGCCTGTTAACATTAATCGTTTCCAGCATTGATTGTTCAGCTCCAAATCCGGTCTTCCCAAATGTTTTTATCAGTAGGAATTAAGCAATCGGAATGATATTTTTCGCCAACCTCCCGAAGATCATCTCAGTTGTTCCAAATATCTGTAAGAAAGGGAAAAAAATGAGTCTCAAAAAGTTTATCACTTTTCCAAAAGGGGATTAGGGCAAGATGGAATGATTATTATTATTTAAAAGAAAAAGGAAACTCGGCTTAGGTCCGCGAAGTTGGCACTACAAAGTGGTCAAAAATCGACAAAAATGCTACAAATGATTGACCATTTATTGACCATCAGCAAGAATCAGACCTATGTATTATTTTCAGCGTTCGACCACCTCTCAAAGTTTGTGAAAAGTGCAATAAACTTTGAAAACTCTGTTTATGTAACTTCAAGATCGGATAAAAATTAACCGGTGGGTGGTCAAACGATAATTTTCAGTTTTCTGTGGTTTAGACGACACGAGACAATAAGTCCTATTATTTTCAGCGTTTGACCACCCCTCAAAATCTGTGAAAAATGCGATGCAAGAGGTTGTGACATTTTCTGGATTTGATGTCATTTCATTGGAGATATGAACTTGTTTTTTTCATTTTTTATTGACTATTGTTAAGTTTTCAAAAAAAATTACTTGGTGGTCAATCATGGTCAAACGTTGGTCAATCCTATTCTGCAACAAAATTTAAGTGTTTGTAGTAAAAAAAAAATCGGAAATTTTTGAAAATGTGAAAGGTGGTCAAACATGGTCAATCGTATCCGATGATATCTATCTATATTGGTTAATCTTAGCATTAGACCTCAAAATATGGCCTAAACAAAATGTGGTCAATCTAAATCGCTGATAGTCAATTGTGATCAATAAATGGTCAATCCTTTCTAGCATTTTTGTCGATTTTTGTCTTTGTGGTGCCAACTTCGCAGACCTACTCGGCTTACTTTAAATTTGAATTCATCAGACCACAAAATATTTGACCAAAACTATTCCATGAAATGTTGGTATCGAAGATTTCATTCTAAACGACTAAATGGTTTTTTTTCTCTAGCCTTACATCCTTTCAGGATCGTATCTGTGATCGTTTTACCCTTCGAGCATCAACAGCTTTCCGATATCTTCTAATAAGAGAGCAGGAAATGCAAAAGATTTTTTTTTTCTATTTTGTGTTGATAACGAAGCTATTAAAGCACGCTTTCATAAATGCTACATAACAAACATTGTTTGTATAAAATAATATTAAGTTTAATTTGCATTTGTAATATAGTAAATGATTGATGATACGAGGGCAGCGCAGAATCAAATATTTCTGCCACAAAGGTTTATCACGGATATGGAACAAGTATTGGTGAATCTATCAGGTGGTGAAAAATTGGGAGAAGGGAGTTTAAACTTAGCAGAAAGAGCTGTGAACAACATGTTGGCTTTTCAATAGGTAGTGTGGTGACCATTTTACATAGAGAATTAGGTTTTGGGAGGGATATCGAAAATTGTCCTGAATACTTCTTAGCAAGATTCGTTGCTGTGGATGAAATCTGGCTTCACCATTATGATCCTAAATCAAAAAGGCAGAGCATGGAATGAAGACTAAATAGTTCACCACCCCTCGAAATTTTCCAATAGCCCCCTATTCTCCAGATTTGACCCCTTAGTAATTTCCATGCATTCCCCAAACTAAAAAACATCTCACTTTCGGGACAATGAGAGACTGATGATAATGGTGAAAGGTGGTTCGCACACTAAGACCATTTTTTTTTGTATCTGGTATTTACTTGATTATATAATTCTCAAAGCTTTTGCCTCATTCAAAGACTCACACCCATCCTGACTTTGTATAGGTATGCGTTTTCAGCTTACACATCTTTCAAAAAATCTGAATTATGCGTATACCCCGGTTATTATCATTTTTTTTTGTAATACTCTTGTTTTATAGGGAGTGCCTAATACTTTTGGCGAAGGGTGTAGCCAAGCTTGCTTTGGCGAAGCAATTTTGATACTAAGCTATTTGTTATGCTTCGAGAACATTCAGATCAGGGAACAGAACCTAAATAAAACAGCAATCTATATAAATAAGAGCCTACATTTATTCAGAGCGTTTATTAAATCAAAAGTAACGATGACATGCATATCCATATAACAATAAACATTCGTAAATAATTTAATTTGAATTTCAAATCACCCATATTGTTCGTTATACTGTTACAGTGACTCGTTTACGCTTTAATAAACAACGGTGAAACAATTGGCAGGTACTGCTTACGATTATAATATTGTTTATTTACTATAGAGATGTATGTAAAAGTAGAATGCGTTAAATTAAAAACAATTGTGAAAAATGTAGGATTTAGGTTAACCGTTATCACACAGAAAACAAAACGAAAAAGTAGATATGACGTGTTACAATTGACGTTCGGAGATTGATAACACTGGAACGACACAAGTTTTGACTTTTTTTTATAAAATGATTGTACTGTTGCTCATTGAAATTAGAACACTTTTCTATTCTGTTCAAATTACACAAACACCTACTGTTTCGTGTATTATAATAAATTTATTCCGTGGAACAATAAGGTATAAAATAAAACCCCATCTTTTATGCAAATGATGCAAAGTAACTTTCCTTTCACGGGCTGTATAAAATATCTTACTATTTGCATTGAAACTTCATAATACTTCATATTACGTGATGAACTCCCAGTCATTTCCTTTGTGTACAAAACCCACCTGTCTCTCCGTCTTTCCCTTTAATGTTGATATTTTGTATTGCGAAGATACAATCTCAACCTTATCCTTCAAAACTGTACACCGTAATTTCATACTGGAGAAAAAAATACGATAAAACTGTGATAATCATCGATCACAACGTTATTTTAATTTATTATTATATCGTCGAGTAATTGTTCGTGTATAACATTCAAAGTTGTACGGTCAGCAAGTAACTTGTGTAATTTTTTTACTAATTAATGTATGACTCATCGTAAAAACTACGCGTTTTTATCGTTTTGAGAAATCGTGTATGCAGCTTACGCTGCGTTATAGTAATTGAAAGTTTTCGTAAACTTTGTCCGAGTATAATGTTCACTCACTGACAAGTATTGTATTGTTTCGTTATTTGTTATGAATTAACTCGTTTTATGTTAAAAGATAAACGCAGGTTTTTATTGTTTAAATGCTGTTACGTCAAACTGTATGGAAATTTTGCCTCAGAAATGTTTTTGAAAAGGTTTTTATCTACCTAGCAAGCAACATAACAGGCAACTAAAATAATTTTTTACCGAACAATCTTACTCGATGTATAGTTGATTTTACAATATCAACAATAATGATAATGAATGAGATGTAGGTAGAACATTTTCTGATTTCTATTTTTGACATTTTTGGAACCACCAATTTAGTAAATCTATTAAGATAGTTGTGATTATCTTGTTAAACTTTGAAGGTAAACCTACAGCTTTCTCCAAAAGTTTTAGGCACCCACCTTTCTATTTGCAGCAACAATCCTTTTCATCTACATATTTGGGTTGATGTAGTATCGTACCAAGTAATCCGAATTATATTCTTTACCAACGCACCACCTTATTCAGATTACACCTGGTGTACCCAATACCCTTCATCACTTTTCCAAAAGCGGACTAGTGCAGTCTAGTTTAGGGTTAGAGGTTTACCTCGAAGTTGGTCATGAGATCACAAAAAGAATTGACCAATCCTCTTCCGTGAAATGTTGGTATCGAAGACTCCGTTCCAAGCGAATTTTTTTGTTATTTTAACTTGTTTTTCGATGATAACTTCACTTGTTTTAGGCATTACTGACGGAAAAGAATGTCAAGTTGATTAACAAGTTACACACAAAGAGTTTTGGGTGCCAAGTGAATCGTTTTCTGCTTATTTTTATTTTATTTTCCTTAGACTCAGCCACCTTTGTATACTTGCAACAATTTTAACATAATTCTGTTGTTATCTATGCTTTTTTGTTTGGATACCAATCTAGCGACAGTTTTCTGCGTATTCTCCTCTAAAGCATCGGAGATTCTTGCTTTTCTTTATCACCTGTAGTTTTTTTTTTTTAGTTTCTCTCTCCATATTGTAACAATATAAGATTATCAATAATAGATATACTAAGTCACTTCTGGTCCAACCACTCGACGTGAACACGCTGTATAAGGGCCCCTCGTGAGCTGTTTTTGACCTGGTCCTGAAGCCAAGTTCCTTCGTGCACGTGCAACTCTAGCTCCTCCTTTGTGCTGCAAGAGCTCCTTGAGTCTAAGGATTAAGCTCATTATTTATACGGTGTTTCTCCGGCTAATTCTAAAATATGATGCCCTGAGCTGACCTGGTCCAGCACCAATATATCATCAGTTAGAAGGTTCAACACCCTTGAGAACCTGGCACATTCATCGTCGCAGTGAGTAATGCCCAAATCCATAGAGATCTGAACATCTTGCCTTTGAGCGAGTATGCGATGGCGCTAGCAAGAGGGCTTTTCGGTCGGAGAACCCGTTGTACCAGTACTTGTTGGACCTAGATTCCGACCCTTCCCCTCCCTCCTCTTGTGGAGACTAGAACAACCCTGCCGCGATTTATTCATCCTGGCGCAGATTTTCAAAACTCCTTGATTGTGGAAAGACCCTGTGGTTAGAGGAAAAATTGCTAATTGATCTTTCGTCAGGCCTTAGACCAGACAGAGGCCCTACGGACGTGTGGTTAATTGTAGTTCTGGCGAATCTACCAGCAAACCATTTAAACGTTGAAAATGTCGAGCCAAACCAAAAATGCGTGTAATAGGTGTCCATGGTATAATTGCAGCAATCACCCTACTAGCCAAAGCAATAAAAGCTTATCGATAAATAATGACTAAACAAGACCATTGTTACTACACTTCATTAACGTGGCTTGTAATTAGTTTTTAATCTATTAAATGTGCAAATGCCGTAAAAAAAATGATTTTTTATTTTTGTTACAGGAGATGGTCGGAATTGTAATGGCGGCGGCGGTAGCGGCTCCGACAGCGGCGATCAGATGGACGCCGCTACGCGCGAACGCGAACTGGCCCGCCGCAAGGAGGAGGCGAAGAGGAAGCGCAGGAAGAAGAAACGCACCGGTTCGTCGCTCGTCTCCAGTTGCTTCCAGGATCTGTACAAGCTGACCGGCGAGATTTTAGGCGAAGGGGCGTACGCCAGCGTGCAGACGTGCGTCAACATGTACACCGATCAGGAGTTCGCCGTCAAAATCATCGACAAGGTGCCGGGACACGCACGGGCGCGCGTCTTCCGCGAAGTCGAAACGTTCCACCACTGCCAAGGTCATCCCAATATCATACAGCTGACCGAGTACTTCGAGGACGAGGAGAAGTTCTATTTGGTCTTCGAAAAGGTGGGTGATTTTACCGTTTTTTTATTATTAAAAATATTGATTAAAGTAAAGGCACCTATGGATGACACCTTAAGGCAAGAAATTTCATCATTTAAATATTATTTGTTTGTTGTAGTTTATGGAATCTGTATCTATATCCCCAATAAATGACACAGAAAAAATCCACAAAACTTATTTATTAAACAAAATACAAAATGAATTCTTGTTTATAAAAAATATAAGTATACATAGAAATGTTATTCATAATGATTATCCATTTCGGGAATTTTAAATCTTCCTCTGGCATTTACAGGTTTTGTTGGTACAATTTTTTCTATGATGTCATCTCTGTTGTACCATATGCAGTCCTCAAAAAGGGGCCATTTGTAATTAGGTCCACTTTTTGCCATAGAACTTATAAAATATGTCCCATCATTTTCAGTCATTTCTTTTATTTTTCCTGGGTAATATTTATTTAAATATTTGACCGTGACGTAAGTATTTTGCATTATACTACATTCTTCCTGGTTGGCCGTTCCATTATCTGATGCTCTGTCCAACTCAATATCATTATCAGATTCTAGAATTACTTCGGCAGAACGATCCGTATCTGACGATGAAGAAATACAATTTTGCTTCTTACGTTTTTGTTTCTTGGTCTTTGTATCTTTTTCTTTCAGCAATACCTCTTTTTTTCGCGTTTTTGCTTCTCCGCTTCATCATTCTTCTTCTTATTTGCTTTATTCTCATAATAACTTCTCCAAGAATCTGAAATTGCTACAGAAGGTAGTTTTACTTTGGATTTTTTTAGTTTTGTGTCCGATTTAGGTTTTGGCCACAATAACTTTTTTTATAATGGAGTTTGAGGACCTTGGTTACCTGCTTCATTACTCACTTCTCTATTCTGGAAAACACCACCTTGGACATCGTCTTCCACCTGAACATTAGTTTGAGAGTTTGGCTATCCTCGAGGATATTCTCTTCCATAGCATCAGGAATTTTGTTAACGGTTATTTCCTGATTAACAATATCTTTTACTTTTGTCCAAACAGTATAAAGAGAATTTTTTTTTTGAGAATTAATTGCTCTAGAATTAAAAGGACAGAGGCCACAGGTACGAAATCCATTTACTATGGTATCTTCTTTTAATTCATTAATAACCTTTTTCAACAAGAATATGGATGGCATTCGGATAAATTGCTATTAATTCAACGCTGTGGCTGACACAAAAGTTACTTAAATTTAGGGTAAGATGACTTGCATGACCATCAACAAAATACAGAACAGACAAAGGTATGTTATTAGCAACTAGCCATGGATGCAAAATATTTTCAACATATTCAAAAAAATCTCTCGACTGTCATCCAACCTGATTCCGTTTTTCCAACACCCCAAAATGGAGGAATTGTATATGCAACATGTGAAGCTGCACTCACAGTCATCAAACAGCGATCAAACATTTTTTCTCGTCATTATTGATAGCAGAATATACTGTTTTACTACCTTTTTGCACTAAAACCTTATCACCTTTGGGAGTCATGAAAAAGGCCGATTCATCTGTGTTTAAAATTCATCTAGAGTCATTAAAAACATCATTTTTTTTTTTTTCGAAATACATTGATGGAGTTCTAGAAACCAGTTCTCTATTTTACTTTTTGCTAGACTTGCTCTGCTATTTTGTGGTGTACGAATTGAAACTTTAGGGTGTCTTCTTAAAAATAGCTCGTACCACTTTAGCCCTGACCTTCCGTTTACAAACTTTCTTGTTTTATTTAAAGACTTGCATAATGATTTAACAGAATCCAACAACTGATATTTTGTAACAGGAAAACCTCTGTGGCTTAATTCTATTGTCCACTTTACCAGATTATTTTCTTCTTCAATACTCAACACAGATTTGGGGCCCATTTGGGATCTTCTGGCAACTTTCCTTTTAATTTGTATGCTAATGTTGTTCGAGGAACATGAAACAATCGAGAGACGGATTTTATGGTCATATTATTTTCACAAATGCTCGTTAATGCATTTGTTAAGTCGGCCTTTTCATATTTAAGAATTTTCTTTCGCATTTTGTTAACTAAAGAAAGATTACATTGAACTAATTGAAACAGGCAAGGATTTGGTATATTTTATGGTTGCATTACCACTAAAGAATTTCCTAACGAACAGATTGAACAGTCGCTTTACAAAAGAATGAACTGACGTTAAGTTGGTAACAAATAAACCTTGAAATATTTCCCGAAGTTTTCAACTATAGCTGGTTGAAAACATTTAACTGACTTTTCTGCTTAGAAATTAAATATTTGAATGTTGGTGTCATCAGCAGTGGTCAGAGCAGTGTCATCTTTTGGTGCATTTACCTTAACAAGGCCATAATAAAAGAATAGCATACGAAAATGCCTTCGCGTTTACTTTTTAATATATGTAGATTAAATCTGAGCAAATTAATTGAATTAAATTAAGTGAATAAATGAAATTAGGTTCATGATAAAAGTCTCACCGACAGTTTAGGTATTGCCACCGTGGCATTCATAATCAAAATTCGAATCTCCTAAAACAACTTGAAAAATTGATAAAATGTAATCTTGCTGTCTTTAATTAACGTTAGCTAAGCTGGAAATTATATGATTTAAATGTACAAAACAAAACATTACAACCTTGAAATTGTGTATTATTTCTTTTTAATTTAAAAATAAGTGAAGGCTACGGATTTGGCAATATGGCGTCAACATACCATGTAAACAAATAATACATAACAACCTACTACCTCAATAATATTTACCACAGTGAGTTTTATTGCTATAAAAAAGCGGGTCATTCCACTGCAATGTTTTTTTTGTTTGTTTCTTTTTCGTTTTAAATACGCAGAATACAAAAATTCTATCGATAGAAAAGTTATTATTGGCATAATTCTATTAAAAATATTTCCTCTTATTACAGATCAACGGTGGTCAATTGCTACGGCGTATCCAGGAGTACAAATACTTCAGCGAGGCAGCAGCAGCCGAAATAGTTCGGGAGGTCGCATCGGCGTTGAGTTTCATGCACGCAAAGGGTATCGCCCATCGCGATCTCAAACCGGAGAACATCCTGTGCGTGAAACGGGAGAGCTTATGCCCGATAAAGATCTGCGACCTTGACCTTGGTTCGGGCATACGATTCCAGGCAAGCGTATCTAGCCCGCTGGCGACGCCTCAACTGCTCACCCCGGTCGGTAGCGCCGAATTCATGGCGCCCGAGGTCGTCGAAGCATTCATCGGCGACTCGGATTCGGTCGCTTACGACAAACGCTGCGACCTATGGTCGTTGGGAGTCATCACCTACATCCTACTATGCGGATATCCTCCGTTCTACGGTAAATGCGGCGCGGATTGCGGATGGGAAAGGGGAGATAACTGCGAAGCATGTCAGAAGTTACTCTTCCAAAGCATCCAGGAGGGCCGGTACGATTTTCCCGAGCCGGAATGGGGACACATCTCCATCCAGGCTAAAGATCTAATCTCGAAGTTGCTCGTGAAGAGCGCCAGTGACCGTTTGAGTGCTGCTGACGTCTTGAACCATCCATGGTTGAGGTGTGCTAGTGACACGATGCCCTTGCCAACACCGGCCGTTATAAAAAAGAACAATTCTGCGCGGGAATTGTCGCAGTTCGCCGAGAGCGCTATGGCCGTCAATCGGGTGGTCCAACAGCATTTCAGCATGTGTTTGGATTATCTGGAGAGGCCGAACGTTTACCCGCAAGATTCGGCACCGCCGCATGGCCTCAGCCCGCCCAGTGAGAGTCTCCTGTTACAGAGACGCTTGAAGGCGCGTCAGATGCTGGTACCTCCTACTTCAACGCCAGCTATTCCCAGCCCGAGTGGTTGAAAAACAAAATTAAAAACTATACGTGGCGCCAGGAGAGGACGATTGAAAAACGGAAAAACATCATTATCCGATGTTTTGATTTTTCGTCGAGCGAGGAAAAAAAGTTGCTTTTTTGACTGTTCTTTTTTTTAATTATTTTTTTTTAATGACCCCCAATGAAGAAGAGGGTACTCTGTACGGTGGTGAATGGAATGTGAGTACAATTTCTAATTTTACATATTTTTCTTTTTTTATCTCCACCCTACACCTACAATTACAATCTTCTCGAATCTAATTTTACATTATTTCGGTTATTGTAAATTTTGTAAAAAATCCCGAAACACGTAAAATTTAATTGATAAATTGATCTAATGCGATCCCTACCTTCAACTTCGAATAGGTACAACCCCCAATGGGAAGTATGATATATCGTTTAAAAGGTCTCTTTATTCTCTATTCAAACATGTTATCGTTTTTAAGTTTGTTGTAACAATTAAGATAGAATAAAATAAAATCACGTTGTTATTGCATGTAGTCATAATTTAATTTTCACAAATGATGTTAGTGCTAATAACTACAACAGGTTTTATAACAGCAAATGCATCTACTTCATTAACATAATAGTTCTTTTCGGTTATTTAAATTTTTCTTTACATTTTATTTTTTTATTTTGTATCTTGTTATTCTTTATCGAGGACGAAGTAAAAAAAAAAACTGGCGATCTGATTTTCTGATATAACATATTTTTTATATATTAATTAAAAAAAATACTGATTTTCATTTTATATTGAAAATTTTTGCCTTAAATTATTTAATTCTTGCTTGTGAGACTGTCGCAAGTTATAATGAGGCAAAAATAAATTTTCAATAAAAATTAACTTTTTAAGACAACCTTCTATAGGTAATGAGTAGAATAATTTGTCGACATTTAAGCATAATTTATATTTTCAGTATTATGCTGTAAATAACTGGCGAATTAAATTTGTTAAACCGTATTTATACTTTTAACCAAATGTGTATATTACTATGACAACTACCCATTATTTACACAACTGTCATAATGACTTGTCACTTTTTTTTTGACATTACAGCTTGACACTGTGACAGTATTAAATCGGAGCAGCTAGTTTTTCTAACTTCGTTTAATTTCTTCGAACATATAGCAATAATTGTCGTATACAATTATTATAATTGGAGTTTCATTGAATGTGATGAATCGAAAGCAATAATAAGCGATGATTTTTCATCTTGTATCGTCTTATATTGTTCCTCTTCTTTTATAACTTTATTCTTATATATTTTATAATTTCCTATATTTATCGATGAAAAAAAAAAAAATGAAATCGTACCTTACATACCATTCCGTATCTTCAGTATCAGATGTGACCTTTCGAGAGCATAGGTGGTTCGTTACAATATTGTGATAACTACTCTAAGAGCTAGGATAAGAGCGTACCTGCAGGTTCAGTCCATATGTGATGACGGATATTTTTTATATGATTTTGATATGCTCAAGTGGTGAGTGTGTTAATGTGAGACTGTTTAGCATTTACCAAGCAGTACAAACACTGTTGTAATAATAATAAAAATAAAATAATAATAACGATGAAGAAAATAAGAGTATAAAATAAAAAAATCATTATTATAAAAAAAAGAGAATAATAAAGAACGATGATAATCATTATTATTATTATTCAATTTATCGTTACTACAATTTTGTAATAATTGAAAAAAACTACGATTGATCAGATGAATTGTAAAATATGCTGATGACTAAATGAGAAAAAGAAATATGTTATTTTTTTTTAATTTCCTATTTGATTTTTCGAAAAAGAACTTCATAATATCGTAATGTATTACTATTTACTACTGTACACAGGATACCAAATTCTCGAGGCACAGTTAAAATTGCTGTGCATGTGCCATCTATTATACCAATCTCTTTCTTTCGTACTATGTATTATAATAATGATAATACGACTACAGATTCTGTACAGTTGTCCAGCGACAAATTTTGTATAATTTCCTTTCTGTTAATTACATTCTTTCGTTACTATTGTGCACTTTCTTTCGTAAATACTGGAATACGGATTATTTCTGACTTGTTTATTTTTTTTTTACTGAATACAACCTTTTGCGTTGTCAAGTATTTAGTGATTATGTACCAAGTGTGCTTATTTCTTATGAATAAAGACCGATTTTTATATAAACTAGATGTTTTTTTTTTAATTTATTTAATGTTTTGCTACAGTTTTTGTGGTAGTTGGCAGAAAATTGCGATTTATTATATAATTATTAAGTATTACAGTAAAAGCTCTCTTTGCGGACAGCTTTAATTAGTGGATATCTCACCTAACCGAACAAATTTCCTGGAACCGCATTTCAATGCTAAATACTTTCCGATAAACGGATGCGGTCCCTCAAAGAAGAAAAATGAATAGGTGGAAAGTTGTCTAAAAGCAGACTAACCATTTTGTTCTTTGCAAATAATGCCAGCGACAAAGATTTGAGAGAGAAAATCATGTGTAAATGCTTGCTCCAGTTCGATCGAAATAAGAATCCAAAAAAGGCAACTTATTTTATTACTTATTTAGACAGTATAAGCTCTATATAGTTACTGCCAAACACAATATCAATTTGTCAGTCCTTGGATCAGATTATCATACAAAATTTCAAATTATACTATCAACAATTGATTTTAAAACATATTTTGACATGATGACAGATATTCGAAGTTTATCTGAGCTTACAAAATCTATTAATGAATTGTTTCTGCAAAGCTGGATTTAAAAAAAGTTGATGTAGTGTACAAGTTGATTGCGATCCTGAAGAAGATCTGCCATTATCGACAGGTGAAACTGAATAAGCATATATATGTCTGGGCCATCTGTTAGATGATGCGATAGGTGAAGAAACCGGTAAGTACTCAGAAAAATGGCGACCGGTAGAAATAACTGGTAAGTAGCCGAAGGCATTCAGGCATGAGCCATTAGATTCGCCTCTTACATCATCGCGCCAATCACAGCTACGTCATACTTTTACCCAACCTCTCTGACTTAAGCGCAACTGCCACGAGATTCTGGTCGACCTGTAACTTACCAATATCTTAACTGAACACGACCATTGCAACATGTCGAACATTCAGGAGCAACAGACCCCCAAAGTGTAGAGGATTTCATGAACTTAAACCCAGTTTACACGGTCAAATAAATTCATGAAGTTTTTGACCTTGAACTTATTGGAATGTGTAAACGCTAAAATTGACGTAATTTTTCGTCAATTTTCTAGGGAGTTATGGTTACATTTCAGATTAAAATTCACCGATGATTTTTTGATGTTTGTGTTCTTTTTATAAAATATTGTTAGGCTGAAAAAGTATTAAAATCGTATTTGTCATACATTCGTAAAAATGATTTAAGTTAACCAGGGTCGTCTTGAAAGTCCTTATAAACTAGATTTGCCTTTTTCTTTTCGTTGTAATTAAAGCCTCACCTACCAACGTGGATTTCTTATATTGCAATAAATGTGCAGATATTGTCGTTGGCGTGTTTTTGCTTCCCAGATAGTATATAACGTTTGTAAAACGTTTTAAAAAGGTTTCCTAAGCGTTAGCAAAAACGTTTATCTAACGCTTAGGAAACGTCTTAATGTCACAAAATTGTCATAATGTGACATAGTTTAGTTTCTGATAGCGATGAAACTACAAAAATATGTAACATATCCGAATAATCTAGAAAGTTGTTATGAAAATGATCTCCTTCATCAAAATATGACGAGATTCAGTGAAACAAAGATTTTAGACTTTTTCTAAAAACCCAAGGAATAATGTTTATTGCCAGATAGATATTTGGTCAATAGAAGTCCCAAAATCGAACCCTGAGGATCACCAGAATTCAAACAAACATCAGAGACTGGATCATCAATAACAATACTTTGACCCCTCTGATTTAATGTAATTATTTTACCAACCACAAAAAAGTGGTAGCATTCAACGATTTTTTTTATCAACAATAGGCAAAAAAAACCTATACGAGTCTTGAGTCTTATCCAAAAATTCCATTAACCTACCGAAGCATGTTTACCATCGCTATGAAAGTAATTTTGAGCATAGAAAGTACGTATTTTCTTGTGGTTCTATTTTCCTTATTTTTTTTTTGAAGTGGCATCTTTAGGTAACTGCCACCATTTCTAAACTATGCATGGGGTGGTTTGCAGAAAACAGATTTCTATAAAAGGTGTTCGTCTACAGTCGCTAGCCAAAAAACGAAGTGAAAGTATAACTTGCGCCATGTAAGTACAGATAGCACCTGAAAGTTGATTTGGATGTAATATTTCTAAAGACATATTTGTAAATTACTTTAAAAAGCGAGTTACTTATTTCATTTTGACCTTAAAAACAACTTCACTTAAATTATGGTGGTTATTTCGTTACTTGCTGTATAAGATCTTCAGCATGACTAGCTCAGTTAAACAAGTTATGGCAAGCAGCAAGCAGGCAGAAAGAGTCATCCTTAAAAAAATCGACGTTTTTATATATCGATTTGTTATATGTATGTGTATAGAAAATATTATCATTTTTTCGAGTCCTGTCGTAATTTCCATTATATTTTTGTATCCTAACAAAATATATTACTAAACTAAATCAATAAGGAATGGCGAATATCTCTTATAGAAACCTGCACTTAACGTACTTATATAAATTATTCCAATTATTGATTAGAAACAGAGCTGTAGCTTTTAATACAATAGATACCGCCCTGGTAAACGTTGAAGTTACTACTTTATAATAGTTGTATATAAAGCACTACTAGTTATTTGAAGAAATTGAGAGATATATTTTTATACCGATTTACCGATAAAAGTTATATATCTATTAATACTAATTAATTTTTGAACAACCCGGTACAATTTTTGTACGTACCTGGGTTCATAAAACTTAAAAATTCGTAGAATACACTTACCTATGTATCTTATAGTGTAAGATATCTTATCTTCACGTCTCACAGTTTTCCTGAGTCAAGTTTCAGTGCTTAATTGGGATACCCTCCTCTTAACGGAATTTTTTATTATTTGGACCGGATTCTTTAATAAGTCTTTTAATTATAGCAAATCACCGCCTTTTTATTCTGGTGATCGGCACGTAAAATAGAGCAGCAGGAGTTTGAAACATTTTTTTGCTTTTCCGTTGCCGATTTCCTCTAATCTGTCTTTCAGAATTCTTCGCAGTTTTGCCTTGTTTTTTTGGCATTTTCATTTTGTAGTTCTTATTCATTCGATAAATTCACCTTTCCCTAATTTTGAATTGAATCTATATATACGATATATACCAATAATTTGCACCGGTAACTAAACACAGCAATGAGCGAATTTAAGTTAAGGCTATTGAATGTTCATTTATAGTTTATTCACCCAACACAAAAAAAATTGCATTGGGCGAGTCCAAAAATTCATCATTTTAAAAATCAAGTCTGCTATGATAGCTTACAAATAATGTTTGTACAATGTGATAATTTCTGAGTAATATTGTTTTTATACGATTGTAACCATAACAATAATCAGTGCGATATCTATTGGTTACTACAACAACCCATCGAAGAAAATGCTATAAATTCCTGTAATAATATTACGACCAGGTAGATCGTGGGAATCGGTGATACAGATGGCACTGTAATGCTGTTGTAATTATTTATATCCTTTGTTTATCTCTGCATGAATATCTACATATTTTTTCTCAAAATCTTGGAATACTGCAGAGTTCATTAATATAAACGGCCACAAAATGAACTATAAAGATGTAAGTTGCATCATTTAAATACAGATGGCGTTAACTGTTTGCGTTATTACATTATTTCAAAAAAAAAACTAACAATGTGAATGATTTAATAATAAGCGAAGTAATGTTTTATTTAATACAAAGTATCGAGATAAATTTACAAATTTTATCACGCGTTTATTTGAACTTTTCTTTTGCGAAAAAAATCCTGTATCCACCTAAATTTAATTGCCCTTGATAATAACAGGGAAAGACAGGGTAGTTTTATCTACTCATAATTTAAAACTATAGGCGAATACTTTTGAGGACCACTTCTTCACCCATTTTGAGCAATGAGCAATGACCAGGACCAGATTACTATTCCTGACGTTGGGGGAGGGAGTGTAAAAATTCCGAAACAAATTTGCTAAAACAGTTTGACGATAAATACTTCGTGAGCCTGTAATAATGTAACAACCAGACAGATTATGGTAATCAATAATACAGATGCCATTGTAATCCTGTTATCATTATTTATATCTTTTGATTATTATTTTATATAAATATTTGTATATATTTTTTCGTAAACTGGTAATAAAATATTAAATAATGTAAAAATATGCAATTAAATTTTACTCGTGTACAGGATTCTTTCAAAAACGTATACCGCAGAATACTGTCTTATCGATCATGATTCCTTTACCCGCTAAATTCATTCTATTGGAGGAAGTATATTTTATTGCAGAATGAACGTGTGATAGATATTTTCAGAGTTCACGATTTAATTAATTTAGTATAAGCATTAAATTTTATAAACGGGAATGATCGCAAATGACGTATTACAACCTCTAGACATTAATTCGTGCAAAATGGACAGATCACCTTCACGGTAAGTATATAAATTAGAACGAAATATCAATTCAGATGAGCAACGAAGAATTTCTCATTGCAAAATTCTTGCTTATTAAATATTATTTTGTGACAAATTAAACGATTATTATCTTAGAAATGGTGTGTGTTCGATACTTTCAGTAAACGAGCTCGATATGAGTCCCCAGTCAAAGAGCGTTGGAGTTTAGCACGAAATTCAATATCACTGCACGATGTTTTAGATTACGGTGTCAGTTTGCTAGCGGATAGTGAATCAGAATGTGGTTCGGATGAGGAGAAAGGCTGCGAGAATGAGAATAAGACTAATAGTAAACAACAGGTAGGTGAACGGGTGATTTTATGTATTTAATTTCTGATTGTATGTTTTGTTAAAGATGGCAGTTCTGCAATCTACGATATCTACAGAGATGCTTAGGAAAGTAACGCAGGAAGAGTGGGAAACGCAACTGAGGAAAACCGCAGCTAATAACGATGTAACTCCGTTAAGTAAGTTTATTTACGTATGTATTAATTGTTAATATACTTGAAAGATTTAGAGTTCTATGTCCCATTATTTGTGTTGTGAAGTGTAGCTCTGAAACTTTTAGATTGTAATTTATGTATATAGTATTTATAATATTAGGACAGTATCCACATGTTGTAATGTGGAGAGAATAAGTGCATTTCGATCTAAATTATTCCTGCATATTATTTGCTAAACATCTTGAATACAATATGCACTCTATTATTATTATTTTTTGTAACGTCATTACTGTACTCAATATACAGGATGTCCACAAACAATCCCTAAAGAACAGAAGGTGTGATTGTACATACAAAAGTATGAATAAAAGTTTCTATGAACTTGGGCCCGGAAATGCTTCTTAACATGTTGAGCCCTGGCATATAAATTTGTTGATGCCATCTCTGGAGCGGGGCTATATTTTTTATTAAATGGTTTATATTAATTATATAGATAAACATTTATCAAAATGAATAAATTTTTTGTTTATAACATAAACATTTATCTAGAAAAATGAATAATTTTAAGTTCATTCTTGTCTAAACTACGAGTATTTCTGTACAGAATATTATATTGCCTTTTTATTATCGTATTGAGCGCTTTATGTAACAGTGTTAAAATGTGTTCCTATAAAAAAGAGCTACAGAGGTTGCAAAAATTGTTTGATAAATTGATGTCCGATGAAGAAGTGATTGTAAATCATCTGATGAATACCTGCTAAGTGATAGTGACGATTCACATTCTTCAAATATACCTGTAACGCGTAGAAAACTCACAAAAAATAACATCAAGGGCAGTGCAATTGCAGGACCTCCTATTATTAATTATTTTTAATTACATTAATTTTAAATTCAGGAGACAATTGAATTTGATCTGGAGTCCTGTAGATGGTTCGACTCTGAAACATTTTGATTTCATTTCAAACAATGTTGGCATAAAAGCTGAATTATATGACCTTTTTATCAATGAAGCTTATGACTTTTACAAGCTATTTGTAACTGACGAAATCATTACTGATATAGTTGATCAAACAAACATTTACGCTAATCAAACAACTCTACAAAGACCGTTATCAGAAAAATCTAAGACAAAATTGTGGACCCCAACTAATTCTCGTGAATTAGAGACTTTTTTGGAATAATTATTTGGATGGGATTATTAAAAACACCACAATTACAGGACTATTGGAGCCAAAATTTTTTACATGAAAAAAATGCCAAGAAATTGTGTTGGACAACTTCATTCAATGTTACATTTAACGATAATGAATCTGCTAGCAATAAAAATTTTAATAGGCTTCACAAAATATCACCACTACTTCAAAAGCTTTTGGAACAATTTCAAAATGCTATGATACCCATGGAGACAAAAAGGGCGCTTGAAATTCAAGCAGTATATCAAAAATCATAAATTTGCATCAAATTCTATAAGCTTTTTTTTGGAAAATGGGTATACTTATGAATGAAAATTTATTTGGAAAAGACAGAAAGTGGTGAATGTTGTTTTACTAATGGAAAATTTAGATAAAGATAAACCGGACAATCTCACTTTGAATTACTAAAAAAGTAAAACCCATCTAGTTGGCACGGTTAGATCAAATAGAAAAATGAATTGTGTAGAGGTAACAAAGAAAAAAAAAAATAAATGAAATATTTACTTGTCAAAGTAAACAGGCATTTAATGTTGAAATGGTGTCAAAGCGACGTGCTAATGCTGACCACGAAGCATACAGATAACATGGTAATTGTACAACAAAGGAACCGAGAAATTAAAAAACCTTCAGCTATTATGGATTATAATGATTATAAAAATTTCATCGACTTATCAGTCTCATTGTTTGAGGCGTGAAAGCAAGTGGTATCGCAAATTGGCTAGTGAATTATTGTTTGGCTGTGCAATAGTGAATGCCTTTATCCTGTATAAAAACGTCACCCAAACCAAAATTTTTATCACCGATTTCAAGACGCAATTGGCACTGAAATTGTTAGGTGAAATCAAAGTAAATATATTAAAAAATCCAAATCAAGAACACAAACTCATTGAAGATAAGAAGAATAGGTGTATTGTATGTTATTCAAAAATAAAGCAAGATTGTGGCAGAAAAGAAGCGTAAAATAAATCTTCCAAATCCAAGTGTATCTTCCAAATATAAGAGTAATATTTGTAAAAAAAAAAATGACTGCGTAATTTATTATTAAGATTTATGATGTTTTTTAAACATCATAAATCTTCTTATGTCAATCAATAAATATATCCAAACAAAAAATAAATAAAGATGTTACTATTCAACAAACACTTTTATATTCCTCGGACCGACATTTATTTATGCCCATAATATTAGCTTAGACACACGGTCTGAAATAAACTTCTACGATGAGGTATCAAGATAATACCACGCGGTCTCAAAGTACTATGTTAGTGAGGTACTACATTGATGCCACCCGGGGCTCAACGTTTTAAGGGAGCTATTGTACTTTAGAGATGACGTCACAAAACTTTTTTTTTTGTTAATTATTCTTGATTTGAACCAAGTTCATAGAATTTTTTTCATACTTTTATATGTACAATCACCTCTTTCATAATTTAGGGGTTGTTCATGGACACGCTATATATTGTTAGGAAGTTATATCGTATCTCCATTACCTACCCATTCGTTCGCGAATGTTACCAATCAACACCCACAAATTTGCAGATGTCTATAGTTGCTTTAAATACGAAGATCACACCGTCAATAGTTAGTTTCCAATACCAGTAGAATCGCATATTACAAATAACAAATTATTAAATGCAATTATGACACTATACTCATTTGCTCTTATATTTCTATCGACAGATCATTTCGAAGAACTCAGCGACGAAATGGTACTGCACGTCTTCCATTTCCTACCGAAACGTGTTCTCAACACGGCAGCTTTAGTGTGCAAGCGTTGGTACCGATTAACTCAAGACGAAAGCCTTTGGGCTCGGATGGATTTGGGCAGTCGCCAATTACAACCGGGAGCTTTAGGTCAAGTCCTTAGCCGACAAGTTATGATACTACGTCTTGCGCAGGCCGAAATCGCATCACCTGCTATATTACCTGGTTGTCGCGCTTTCAGCGAGGACTTCAAATCGCGTTTGCTCCTATTGGATTTAAGTATGGCGACTGTAGGTTGCGAAACTTTAGTAGAGCTGTTCACAAGATGTTGCCGGTTAAAGAAAGTCAGTTTAGAACACGTAGGAGTTAACGCGAAAGTGTTACAAGCGTTGTCGTGCAGTAAAGACTTGGAAGTTGTGAATCTATCGATGGTGGAAGGTATTACTGAAAAAGGACTGAAATATCTGTTAGGAAATTGTAAAAGTATTCGCGAGTTAAATTTAGCTTGGACTTACATGAATTCAGCATCGGTAGAATACGTTTCGTCGAATTTACCTGAATGTTTAGATCGATTAAATATATCCGGTTGTCGCAAGCTTTTAAACGACGATCATATTTTAAAGTTAGTACGACGTTGTCCGAGTTTACGCGAATTGGATCTATCCGACACGACTAGTCTAACCAGCGATGCTATCGGTCATATAGCAGCGTTACAAGAACTGAATTTCTTAGCTTTATCTCGATGTTATCAAGTATCGTACAGCTCCCTTTTACAACTGAAAAAGATACCGACGTTAATGTATTTGGACGTTCACGGGGGATACGTCGATACGGGTGAGCTGCGACATCTTCAGGAGAATCTAGGAACTCAAGTACAGATTAATAAATTTAAATTTAGTTCGGTAGCTCGTCCTACTGTCGGCACTAGGAGATCTTCTATATGGAATATGCGAGTAAGGGATTAATTTTTGACGAAATTAATGTTTTTAGTTTTTATGTGAAGCAACATGTGATTTTTTTTTAATTTTGAGTTTAATTTTGATATCGGAAAATATATTTTATGAACTTGAGTTTAAGGAAAGAATACGTCCGCTTAGGTTTTAAGTTTAATCTCGTTATCATTGAATTTGAGTTAGTTTTTATTTTGGATTATATAAATTAATCGATGTTCATGTTACAGGGTATCCCATCGCTACAAACAACATGATTGCCACTTATAAACAAAATAAAACGGAAGATTTCATCAAATAATTTAAGAAAATGAAAAAAATTGAGAATTTCATTCATTCATTTCATTTAGTTTTCAAATTATTTCTCTTCCATTTTTGCATTTCTTTTAACAGTGTTTTTGCTTTCGCTTGTACATTACTATAATGTCAATTAGATAATTAATTCATTTATATAATACTTGTCAATTTATATTAATGATTATATGCGAGGGGGTATTGATAATCTAACCTGCCAAATAAAAAGCTACAGTATTTCAAAACAAAATTTTATTTTGTCTTGCTTGTATTACACCAGTTTTTCTTTTAATTTGACGTTAATTTTAATAAACCTTTCAAAATTAGTTAGTAAGACCAATATATCGTTCAGTTCTTTCTAATCAAAGTTATTCAAAATGTTTTTGGCAACTTACTGTAATGGTCGTATATGCTACCTCATAAAACTCTGCTAGAGATTCTATTTTGGATACATTGGATTATCATTTATTAAGGTACATGTTTTGCAAACTTTTACTTAAGTTGGAAAAAATTTTGTGCTAGTGTGGAGCATAAATTTACTTTGAATTTGGTGCATATTGTTTGTATTTAACCAAAATATAATAGGCACTTGGATTCTAACCCTTTTTTCTGTGTAAGTAGTGTAGTACACAGCCAAATAGTTTTGCCTTTCTTCGTTTTAGCTTCCAAACCTTGCTCTACACTGCTTTGTAGAATTGTTACTACATATGTGAAACGGTAAGCGTACAGTGGGAGAAAAAAAGTATTCTGCCAGTGCGTGAAAGAAGGAGGCTTCTTACTCAAACACTATAGAAACTTTATTACCTTAGCATGCCTACAATGAATGTCTGTACCACATACAGTTCATGTAGGTACAGTAAGGTATAGAAGGTACTAGTGCATTTTGAGTAAAGGGGCATGCCCATGAAAATGTACTAAGCATGTTTGTTGTCAGTTTGTACAGAAAAGGTTGACTCCTACTACTGAGCTCTATTCTTCAAAATTCCTCGACCTTTTTTTATCAGCTCTATCATTTGGAAAATTACTTCCTTGAACCCGCTTAGGCCATACTGTGATACCAATATTTTGTTTCTCTCTTTTTTTGAGTGTAACTTATAGATGAACACTATTACCTAAATCTATTATCAAAATAAATTTAATAAACCACCATTTTTTTTTCTGAGTGAGTTTCAATCCATGCTCTCCATAGATATCTGTTCAATGCACCGTTTTTAAGTCTTCAGTATTATCTTGAAGTGCAAATTAATAACTAATAATTTACAATATTCTATATTGCTTGAGATTGCTTTTAAGAAAATGAAATCCTAGAGATATACGTTTAGTATGCAATTGCCCTCGTCGTTACTTCAAACTGTTCTCTCATCACGCCAGCGCAGCATATAGGAAAAATGACTTGATATCGCATCTTGTCCAAAACGGTATCTTCTCTAGTAAAGATATTAATATAAAATTACTGGAGAATCCGACAGATGAATTTTTGTGGGAATTTCCGACGAGTGGGGGGATACCCTGTAGTGATAAGATAAAATAAAAGATCTCTAAAGCTGGGTTTATAAATGATTAAAAGTAATATTTTCGACTGAAATTTTTTCATTACAAATACGAACTTTTAATCTTGAAACACCTTTATTTAAAAAAAATGATGAGACGACTTTTTTCTGCTGTTTAGAGAATATGTGTGTTCTAATATATAAACCCAAGTTATTAATAAAAATAAGAAATAATGTGATTTGAATATTCGAACATATCGATAAACAAAAAACTGTAACATAAGGTGCCTTCTTTGTAAACCAAAATAGACTTTGTTTATTAAAAACCTTTAGGTATAAGTACTTATATGTTAAGAATAAATCGAATAATGTCTTAATGAAATTATATTTAAAAAAGACAATACCAAAACAAAGATTGTAATTTTCTAAGATGTACTTGTTCCCAGTGTAAATATTAAGAGTTAAAGAAATAATGTAAAATATAAAATAATAAAACAATTACCGTTTTCGATCCATAAATAGCGTCAAAAATTTCCTGTATTGTTGTGTTGTTTTTTCTTTTTTTTTGTACAATAAATGTTAATTTGAAGAAGCTTCTAAGTGATTTTTTTATTGTATTTTAGATTTTTAGCAAATTTTTCATGTTGGAGAATCTAAATATATGCAATTCTTTAGTTGGAGTTAACTTGATTGTTGTCTCGGGGAATTGAAATGCCCATTATTCTAGGATATTGTTTTTTTTATCATTGATTTGATGCCAAATTAAATTAAATCTTCCTGTAAATGTAAAATAAAATACGAGAAAATTGATGCAGAGTTTGGAAATTTTTTACTCAGCGGCTCCGACCGGTGCCACATTCCGTCGGCATGGAAACCGAAGCGGATTTGATAAACCAGCCGTTCTTACTGCGGTGCGAATGACGTACTTTGTGCGTAATGGAAGATCGTTCGCGTTACCTAAGCGAGTTTGAACGGGGAATAGTTGTACACGACAGGTATGTGCTTCCGTGAGCGCGCCGTGCGTTATAACGAATTCCACTGACTTGCGAGCACCGAGACGGAAGTGGGTCGATGCAAGACATCAGTGGATTACCAAGTAGAGACATATTTTGTTTTCCAATGAATCTAGATTTGAAATGACCGACGGTAACTGGCGAATTTTAGTTCATCGAAGACGTAGTTCATCTATTACTTTAGTACTACTTCCACATCAAATCTCATTGCGTTGGAATCACACGCTCAAATAATACAGCGTGTGCTCGTCACTCATGTCTAGAGACAAATTAATAGAGCATGAGCTCTTTATTTACATAATTTTTTGTCGATTCTTTCCTGCTTGCTACGACCTCGGCATTCCTTTGGACCGTTTCAGAAACCAATTCTTCTGATAAATTCAAATTTGATATACAACTTCTTTCTTTAATATTCTGCTTTACATTTCACTGCTTCATTGCCTCTTAAAAAAAGTTGAAGAGAATACAGATGGATAAAATTATTATGTAAGTAGTATATCTATCATTTTTGCGCCTGACAATTACCGAACTATTATTGCTTATTATAGATTAGTTGTTAGCGACTGAAGGTCAAGTGTGAGCAGAAACCTGTCAATTTGACATTTCTATACAATTGTCAAATAACAGCATATCTTTCGAAAACATTATCGTATTTTGATTCAGAAATATCGAAAAACAAAATTCCAGTTATTCGAAACTATAATGAAACTGAAGATCTAGCATCCTGAATAACGCTTTCTTTCGGAAAGTGGATATATCCAGACGATATCCTGCAAAATATCTGAAGCAACAGTATGAATTTTATAATACAAAAACCTAAGAAGAGGGTAACATTCAACGAAGTTGCCGTGGAATATCGAGGTCGTTACTGGGCTTTGGGACCGTATTATGTTAATTTAAAAAACGTTGAAGATGAAGAGCGGCCAAACATGAAGATCAATCAAATGCAATATTATTACGATTCTACTTTTAGGGTGTAATACACAGGTTGTAATAAAATGAAATAAATTAGTACTAGTTTTTTTTTTTTTGCTTACCGTAAACAATAATATAATAATAAAAACGTTAAGAGAATAATCCTTGATTTTATTACCAATTAATTTATCATTGATTCTTGTTCACCCGGTATACGGCATAACCTAATTGTCAAAACGAAAGGCACAATCACAAGCAACGAAATGGCGCTAGATGAACGAAATTTTCGGTCAACATATTACGAAAAAGTCGGTTTTAGAAGTGTCGAAGAAAAGAAAACTTTAGAAATGCTACTTAAGGACAAACCCCTGGATATGGGTAAATTAAAACAATTTTGTTTACGTTTTTCTGTACCACCGACACATCGAAAATTGTTATGGAAATTATTACTAGGTAATTCAGTTTTAAGTTGGCTAACCTGTTTGAGAGGCAAATTTAAAAAAATATTAATATTTGTTATAGGTGTTTTACCCATGTATATAGATTGTCATAGTTTTGTAATTAAACAACGACAACAAGAATATGAAGATTTATTAAGAGCTCTCGAAATAATGAGAGTTATAGATGCGAATACACCGAAAGCCCAATTATTCTTAGCGATGTGGTTATTACAATCGGGTAGATTACATTTCGAATCGAATTTGAAAATGGAATCTTCATTTATTCCAATTACGCAATCCTTAATGCAATTCTTCGATGATGATATTGATATATATTGGGTATCGAAATGTTTCTACGATAACGTTTTAAAATTTGAAAACGATATCCCTAAATTAATAGAATCTACATGGTCGCTTCTTGAGAAAGAAGATTTTGCGTTACATGAGCATTTATATTCTACATACATAATAAATAATTTTCCAATACGGCAATGGTTCAGTTGTTGTTTCGCTGGAGTTTTGAATGAAAGTGCTCTCGGAAAGTAATATGTTTATAAGATTTGTACAAAAATAGATATTTAATTTGTTGAATTTTAGAATTTGGGATAAAATCTGTGGGGGATCTTATAAATTGTTAATGTTTGTAGTGGTGGTGTTATTTACAAATCAAAGGCATAAATTAATGAAGGCATATAATGTCGAGAGAGCTATAGAGTGTTTGAGTCAGGTATGTACTTCTCAAAAAAAAAAAAAATTTATTTATTTATACGATTTGTAATGTTGGCAATATCCTAAATCCTAATCCTAATTACCCTGACAAATGACAATCACAAATGACGTCCTGACGTCCTATTTTATTTAAGGCACTAATAAAATAAAACTATAAAATTTAAGCTTTTTCCTGACAATTTTATTAGAACATATTTCTTTCAGATACCAGAAGAAACGGCTGAAATTATAGCGAATAAATCGATCGAAATGTTACAGCAACATACGCAACACGTTGTATATGACAAACTTAAAGCTACCTCCACATAAGTACCATTAACTAATTAACTTTTTTTCGTATTTGTAAATTATTGAAGTTCTTATCAACAGTAATGTAATGTAAGGCATTTATACGTGATATATTTTCTAAGTACAAGAATTCAAAACATGTCTAGTCTATCATTTATTGAAAACTGATTGGTTGTAAGATATGTGCTACGTAAATATTGCCGTAAATGATCTAGGTGATAACTTGTGAAAATGAACGAAGACAAGGAGAGTTTGTTTGAAAAATATTTGAGAATATTTCTAGTCGTTAGTGGATATTGGTTAGTATGTTTTTTTTATATAAATAAAGCTATATTGTAGTCTTTATTAAATTGAAGGTTATGTTGTTTGTAATTTTCTGTAGTGTGGTAATACGTGGACAAGCCGGCAGATTAAAAATGAGTAATACCTAATAAATATAAATAAATAATAATCTTATTATTTACGAATACATAATATTATTCTAATCTGTAATCCGTAAAATATATACTAGAGTATTTACATATTTTATTTTAAACCCAATTGAAACATTTAAGTTTACTAAAATCAGAATCAGTGTCGTTCAGCAGAATTATGCAATTCGCCCTAATTTAAAAAAAATGTATACACGGTGATTGAGAATAACTGCTCATAATAGGGTTCGCAAAGTTGGCACCACAAAGTGGTAAAATAAACCTCGAAAATGAAAAGTATAGACTGTAGCGATTTTAATCCATTACCTTTCGTTAAGACTACAACGATTATAGACTTATTTAGATGTAGACTATAGTACAGGCAGTATGGTTCAGGGTTATTTATGATAAAATCTGTGAAATAGTTGAGATCATAGATATTGGTAATTTTTGTTATAATTATAAAGCAGTTTTTTTTTTACTGCAGTTGAAATTGAGTCTTATTTTTAGTTATTTACTTTAATATTATATTAGTGAGTATATATAAAAAGAACTATTAATTTAAGACAAATTTGTATGTCACTTCATGTATGTCATATACAGGGTGACTGGTATGAATAAATGTATTTTGAATTTGGCATTTCAAATACTAAAAAGGAATATATTTTGTATTTTATATTTCAAATACATTTGGAATGTATTTTGCCCAGACCTGAGTCTATAAGTTTTATTGTTATATATTGTTTTTAAGGTTAAGTATTCAACAGTATTTTTTAAAATACTTTTTAAAGGAAGTTCAGTTCGAAAGAAAATTAATTTTATTTTACCATCAATAAATAATATGAAGTTATAAGATCTTGCATTTTTTAACTCAATTACCATTCAATTCCTTTTAGAATGTTATGATTTGTCTGGTAGATAGGCAACCTATACTCCAGCTTATTGACATATTGCCTATCCACATGTTTGCATTTTCCCCCCATATCGGTACCTAATTTCTGTATGTGAAAGAATGTGCTTATGCTATCTAGTTCTATCTTTCTCAAATCAATGGGTTCGTGCCAAATATGCCAAAAATTTAAATTTAGGAATTTTGTTCATCACGGTTGAGTATGTTTGAACAATTGTGACTGTTTCGTTTTGCCAATAATGTAATGAACAAAAAGTCGGTAGGGGATGCCAGAAGGTCGCGGTAATTCGATGTGTAAATTACGTTAGAGCCGAAAACCTGGTCAAAAAGGAATGGCAACTAACGCGCATTAAGGCACAACTGTCATCGTTGTCCATCGTTTCGTGGTACTTCCTGGTAATTGATTAGTTTTGAAGGGTTTTACTGATTTGCCAACTTATGGATGATTTGGAAAATTCGGAAAGAAATGGGGCCATCTGTCTTTTAAAAATAATGTTTAAGTTATCCTGCGTCTCTCGAGTAGTCCTAATTGCTGGTACTTCCAGTATTTATTTATTGACTCAATTAACAATAGAAAAAAAAATTACACAGTTTTTTGTAGTTAGTGGTTTCTTGGATTTATTTGTGTTTCAGTCATTACATGACCCCATTGCTTTAAATGCCTACAATTAGATTATATGTAAAACCCGGTAAATCATACTGTAATTGCTAGTGTATAGTAGGGGAGAGGGTGGATGATTAGGCCAGTTTTCTTTTCAGCTAAAATTTTAAAATTTCTTTCAATTCTCAACATCTAATGGTTAGCCATTTGACAACTTTTGATTAACTATTCGGGACACGTCTTTCAAAAGCGCATAGGCTCTCATCATCATCTTCAGTCGGTATTCGGTTGATGATAAGAGCTCACGCGCTCTCGAACTACGTGTCCCGAGTAATTAATCAAAAGTTGTGGTGTTGATGATACCGATGTTTTATCTGTGTAAGGTATGTACATGTAATATTGTGTTGGCGTTGTTGTGGATATTTAATTTAAATATTGAGAAATTCTTGGAAATTTGGAAGGAACAGGTTAGATCATTTCCTACAGAAACGTGTTAACCTACCACTATCGTAGACTATATAGCCTACAGAACTTGGATAGGAAAGATTTGGTCACCTGTAACTCAGGTAGATTCGGCGAAAATAACTTTTGTACACTCTATCATTCTAAACAATATTAACAGCGCTTTTAGGAGTTTGGGGATTTGGCCATTGAATCGCATAGTTATCGAGTAGAGACCCTGGACAATTACCTTAACATTCCAGAACAGAGTAACCAACTCTGAAGAGATCTCTCAGTACAAATAACTCAAGAGACCGCGGAACCAAGCTAGATTCTTTCCCAAATTGCAACAACTTTACAAGGATTGTCTCTAATATACAGACACTCCAGAACTAGAAGCTTAAAAAGCTGTCGAAATGGAAGAAAAAAATTTGAAACTCATAAAGATAAATTCGTCAAGTGATAACTCAATGAAGTCGCTGCCACTTACTACAAACATTGCTTTTTATAGTCGCAATTGTTACACAATTATTTTGTTTCCTGTTTTTTTTTTTTATTATAACAGAAACATACAACAGAACTGATATCAAATAGTTTGTTTCAACGCAACGATCCGAGTGCCGAGTTTAAATTTAAATTTAGATTTTTTTGTATAAACCAGTTTCCGCTCGATTAAACCAATTGTTTCTATGTAACACGTATTTTATTTTCAGGATAGTTTCAATATCAACGGTCTTCGTAAATAAAACGTTATTAAGCGACTTAAACCTCAATGCCCCTATGTTCATAGCATTTTATCAAACTGTGATGTCAGCTTTAATATGTTACTTTATGAAAATATTAAGTAAATTGTATCCGAGTAAGATAAGATTCCCGGAATCGAAACCATTCCATTTGGAAACTATTAAAGATGTATGGAACGCAACGCAATTGTATTGAACTGGCTCTTAAATAATTATAAATCTTTTCGTAGGTTCTGCCTGTATCAGTTATGTTTTTATCTATGATAGTTACGAATAATTTATGTTTAAAATATGTTTCCGTCGCTTTCTATTACATTGGCCGATCTTTAACGACGATCTTCAACGTCGTTTTCACGTTTTTAATTTTGGGCGAAAAAACTTCAGCTAAATGCATTTTGTGTTGTTGCATAATCATAATTGGATTTTATTTAGGCGTTGATCAAGAAAATATTGCAGGTAAAACGTCGTAGTTTTAGGAAATTTAATATCCTCAACAGTTTCTAATCATATTTCTAGGTAGTCTGTCAGTAGCCGGGACCATATTCGGCGTGTTAGGCTCTCTATCGCTATCACTATATTCGATCTTCACTAAACGAGTGCTACCAAAGATTGATCAAGAAGTATGGCTGCTTTCTTACTATAACAACATCTATTCTAGTATTATGTTGATACCTATCATAGTGCTAGCAGGGGAAATACCGGAAATTATAAACTATGAAGATTTAAGTATAACTTCTTCGTTTTGGCCTTTGATGACTGCCGGTGGTGTTTGCGGTTTTGCCATTGGGTTTTTTACGTCGCTGCAAATTAAGGTAAAAATTTTAATTTGAATTAGTTTCTTTATATCTAGGTAGAGTAATCCACCAATAACATCATCTTTAGAGGCCATTACCGTTCTTGATGGAGCATTTCGTGATGCTGCCATCTAAGCGTGAATAGTAAATACAGAAAATATATACTGAACGTTAGAAGTTTCAATTTTTGAATAGATTAGATGTATGTAGTTTCCACACATGAATATAAGAGTAGATGCTTCCTAAAAAACAGTACTATCCGAAATTAAGAATTAGTCCGAAAATGGGCTACTTTCCTCTAAGACTGGGGACCTGCCAATTTTGAGATACTCCCATATTGATTATATTCAAAAATGTACTGTCCCCACCCCTTCCAACCCCTATTGCCCATAATAAAATAAAAATTGTACAATGACCGGAAGTTTGAACATTTTAAAAATGTCAAATTTTTATTTTTTATATAATTTTCATCAAAATCTGAAGTAGATGCAGAAGTACAATTTATCGTTATCACCCCCTCCTAGCTCTCCTCCTCACATCACCGGTCCCCAATATTAAAAAAATTAAATTCCTAAAATGACGAAAATTTTGAACTTTTTTCCAGAAAATTAAAGCCGAACTTTGAAAAAAAAACATTTTTAAAGATGTGTCGGAAGCGGAGGGTGGGGTTACTTCCAGTAGCAAAAAAAGGGAGTGTTACGATGATCATTACTTAAAAAAAATTAAAGTGGTATAATAACCAGAAGTTTGTAGAAAATTTAAGCGTCAGTTGCAATAAAATCAAAAACGAAACTGTCAATATTTTAAGGTAATACCCCTATATTGGTTTATTTTCCATGTTATTCCTTTTTTTCTAGTAATAAACAATGAATTAGAGCGGAGAAGGAAACGTGTTATTTCTAATTAAAAAAAAAAAACTGGAAAATGATACAAGAATCAGAAGGCTTCTTGAACGTTTGAAAAATTCAACATTGTACTTATTCTTCAGCCAAATTTCATTAAAATCTGAACATATTTTGATCAGACACGAAACTGCAGAATTGTCAATATTTTGAGATACCTTAATGTTTATTTATTTTTCGAGGTTTTCTTTCCTTTTTATAGTATCCTCCCTCTCTCCTCTCTGGCTCTCTCCCCATTCCCGACATGTTATAAATAGTTTAAAAAAATGAAAGTGCTACAGTGACCAGAACTTTCAATTTAAGAAATTTATTTTAAAAGTCGTCGATCAAGAGGGGAGTGGTGTTTCAGTTCCTCCCTTTCTCCCCCCTCCCTCTCCTTTTTTTTAAGTTGTTTCTTTTTCTAATATTTAAGTTTCACGTTTATTTATTTTTCAATGTTTTGTTTCCTTTTTATAGTATTCTCCATCACTCCTCCACCCCTCTCCCCATTCCCGACATGTTATAAATAGTAAAAAAAAATGAAAGTGCTACAGTGACCGGAACTATCAATTTAAGAAATTTATTTTGGGGTGACAATTTTGGGGTTCTCCCCACCCCCCTCTGACCCTATTTTTTTTTGTTTTTATGTTGTTGTTCTAATATTTAAAAAATTTTCCCGGACACAGTGTTATTTATAGAAAAAAAATCTGACCAGGATTTAGCGTTTTGAACGATCGAGAAATTCAAACATTTTTTCACGCAAGTTTCATTAAAATCGGTAGATTACGCATAACAATTCAAACAGTTTGGATTTATCGTGAAGTAAGCGGCGGTCTCACCTTCCCATCCATGTTATTTATATTAAAAAAAAATTAAATTCTATTTCTCAGCGACATTTCATTCGAATCTGAAGTACCTATATGAATGCAATTTGAGAGGGAGTCATAATATTTGTGTACTTAATACTATATTTTTTTCCGATAAATGGCTGCAGAACTTTAACAGAAATTAGTTTTTAAAAATCTCGGGGGAGAGGGTACATACTTGCAGTAAAAAAAATGAAAGTGGTACAAAGATCAGAATTTGCCATTTTCAACCAAATTTCATTAAAATTAAAAATGTGCAAAAAAAAAATTATCAAGAGGGAGGGGAGAGGGTTGCGACATCTATATAATTAAAATATTTGTCGTTGAACATATTTTAATCAAGTTTCTATTTATACTAAACAAATGAAATCGGTACCAAAACTCAAAATTAATCTTTTTATTTTTCAGCCAAGTTTCATTCAAATCTGAGCTATTTATACATGTTCTGTTCGAGCAAAATTCTCACTCTTAATGTTCGAAATTCGACTGTATATGCGTGAATTGTATTGCTTCAAACGAGTAAAAAAAACTGGATATTCTAATCAATATTACACCAACACTTAACACAATGATACGATCAATATTACTCGTATGTATGTACTTACAAACAAAAAAAATATTGTGAAATTCGTTTATGAAACATTGCTCCCGATTTTTCATTAACAATTTAATTAATAAAACGTCGTTCGTGTTACACAAAAAAAAAACTTGTAATCGCACTTGGTACGTGACAAATTGTAATTAAGGTTCACAAAGTTCCAAACATTTGTGTTTAGTTTTTGCGTCCGTCACACTCCCAAATTCCCAACTGAAGTACCGCCTGAACTTAGAGCATCTACAGAATGTTTAAATGGAATATAAACTTTCATCGAAACATAAAATTAATTCAGTTTACTATTGATTTAATTAATTATCATTCTCTCGCTCAATTACCACAGTTTTGTTTTATTAACTAAATGGAAACGTGAATCGAAAGGAAATAATTTTCTCGTATTCAGTGAATAGTAATATTTGCGCAATTGAATCATCTGTAATTCGGTGATATCGCGAACGAGAAGGGTATACACATGACCGAAATAAAATATTTAGAGCGCGATAATAAGCGAGCGCTGCTATTTTCAATATATCTATTTTTGTACTTGTTATTTTTGTATTCATGTTTTTCTATATTTAAGTTTTTGTTTGTTTACTACGTGGATTTAAACGATTGTAATTATAATTAGTTTAGTAATGATCGCGTAATAATATAGTTTAGAAGATCTGTTTTGTTGACAGAAACTTTTAATCTCTGGTGTCTTTTCACTCATCACGATAAAATGATGAAAAAACTAGTCCATAGGTATGCACCTTAGCTAACAGACTACGTTTATCATGAACAACAAATAATATTTGCCCCTCCGCTCCCTCTAAAAATTGATTTCTTGTTCTGTTTTAATTTTTTGGAAAAAAAATTCAGATAATTCAATTCTAGTTATCGTATTGGGGGAGTAAGGGAGAAGGCTAATTTTTTCAACATTATAAGGTTAGAATCATCTCTTCTCCGTGCGACCTATTGATCTATTGTGACCACCCTATCCCATCAGTACCCTTCTATTCCAATATTCTTAACGAATCTTAGGACTAGTTTGGATGCCAAAGCTTTGATCTGGTCAGGTGTTAAGATCGCCCGTCCTATGTAGTGCAACCTTCGCTGGATTAATGCTTCACACTCGCGAAGTATATGCTCTGCTGGTTCTCAGTTCACAGAATCGATATGTGTCTTGATCAATTTTAAATGATATCAAAGGCTTCCACTATCCTGAATCTCTGTTATGAGGGCTTCCAGGTTTCATAACAGAGAGTCGAACCGTGGAAGCCTTCGATATCATTTAAGAAACCTCCACATTTTCCGCAAAACCCAAACCTTTTCTAAGCTACACCTCAAACTATCTACCCCTCTTCAAGTTGTCTCAAAATTCCTGAAACTTTCTCATCACATCAGTACTTCACTATCTCGAATCATCTTAAGATGAGCCAGCTTAGCACTCATCCGTGAACGCATCAAATATTCTCATCGTGAACTAGATCTTGTATCCAGAAAACTTCTTTCCTTCATTTAGAACTATTAGATCGAATTTTTTCTATCCAAAGATCCTTAGAACGCATAAAGGAAAATCATATTCGGAAATTTCAATTGGTTGCCCCAAATAATAAGAAAACCGTAATCTATTCACCATTAAAAACAGTCAAAAATCTATCATCACACCACCTGTCGGAAGCAAAAACTCTCGTATTATCCAAAGGTTTAAATTTCTCCGTGACGTCCAAAAGAACCTACGTAGAACAAATTGATTGGGCCAATATTGATTAAAAATTGAAAAAGCCAGGATCCATCATATATAAAATTATTGGTCCAATATTGTTTAAAACGACGAATATCACACCGATTCTCTTCAGGCCCAAAATATTGGGCCTTAAACCTAGAGGGCCTAGAGTAGTGGCAAAAATGTTGCATTATTATATTTATCGATTAACCAATATGTGGAAGGTTCTTATGATGACATATTGGTGTATTGTTATTTTGTCAATGTTGGTATAATCAACGTAAGAAAATATTCATCCAATATTACATTTTCAAGTCCAGTCAATATAGTGAAACTGACAGTGGTGGAACATTGGGTCGATATTATTTTGACAATATTGGTGTATTATTTGTTTTAACAATTTGACCAAATATTAGGAAAATTTATCGTGGCATAATATTGGGGCAATTGTTGATATAATAATATTGGCGCCAGTTACATTAAAAATATTCACCCAATATTGGCAAAATAAATTTAATATTGCCCCAATGTATTTATATGCGCCCAATATTGGACCATATTTGTTCTCCTTGGGAAGACACACTCCCTAAAGAAAATGCTGATATTATTCGTTTTGAAACAGCCAATTGTGTTTCTTCTGCAAACCCACCTCGGCCAAACTTTTCCAAAATAGACCGTAACGTACAGCGCTAGGTTCTCTCCGTGCCAACAAAGATATAGTCATTCTTCCTGCTGATAAAGAAAACACAACTGTCATTCCATACAAATCACAGTACGTGCCCAAAATATCAGATCTCTTACAAGATGGTAGCTACACCCCATTATTGTGTGACCCTACCTCGAAATTTTAACGATGATATTTTAGATTTAAAATGGTATCTTGGAGGACAGTGCCTAGTCAGAAGGCCCGTAAGAGTCTTCAACTCTCTGGGTGGAGCCCTGCTGTCATCCATTCTTGAGCTGGCTTTTGAAAACGCCAAAGAAGAGTTCCGGTCCGTCATATCATTTCCTTTAGTACTGGTGTGCCTAGTTCATCCGACATTCCGAGACCAATTTAGATTCAAACTTCTGAGAGACTACAGCTTTTAAAGCGACCTGACTAACGAAGCATATACTGATGTTTGCGCTTCTCAGGTTCTTGTTTAGGTTTTCCCGGACGTAAAGGTGTATGGCGTGTATTTCCGCCTGAAAAATAGGTGGGGATAACTCTAGGGATCTAAAGAGTTTGGTCTTAGTTCCATGAACCCCCAACCTCTACTCCTTTGTCTTGGATCCGTCTGTGTACTAGACAAGCGATCAATTTTCAAATTTAGATCCACCAGAGCTCCATTTGTCACAGCTCGGAAGTAGCACCCTGAATGGTTGCTCGTGTAGTTGAACACTCATGGTGTTGTGTGTTCTTGTTTAGGGTTCTTCACGAAGAAAATTTTATTTTTTTTATATTAACAATATTTTATACACGTTTGAAAAGGAATGTTGTTTATGCATTTTACAAAGGAGTCCTGAGTTTTCCTAATGAGCATATCAAATAAGTTCTCCCAAAAAATTAAAATGTTTGCATTGCATTTTATCTTCTTATCGCTAACTGATGCTTCTTTGCCAGTTGTTTTGCAATTTTGGCGGCAAACATTTTTTGACAGATGATTTTTAAGTGCCTTTAAGCGATAATCAAGCTTAGAGAGTCTCATCTTTTGAATGATGATCCATAGCCTGTACCAGAAGAGTAGAACTTGCTTGGATGAGTTTATTTTGTCACCTTTAACAATAATAAATACTTCAAGCTTATGAGTACCTGAGGCAATCACACAAAGCCATTACTAATTTTGTGTGCTGGAAAAATTTCAACAGATTTCGGCAGCTTTTGAGTTACATTTTTGTAACTAACGTTAATTGAATCCGAAGAGGGAATCTGATTTAAAACGGACTCGAAAACATGTTTGCAATGTAAATATTAACGACTGCACAAACAATTACTAACCACAGTTTGTTTTTTAAATCTTGTGAAGACGACTTCTAGATTTAGCACTTAACTCAATTAGAACGTATTGTTCTCGAAACTGGATTGTATAGTCGATAACTGCAGTAACAAACACGTTAAATCGTGCTAATTTATGCAGAGACACAAATAGTTCAACAAACACCAATAACTGTAAAGAAGTATTAGTGGGAGGTTGGTATTTTTCCCAACCTATTAAACTAACATTACAGTTTTGCACGTTAGCCAAGATTGATAAAATATACAAGACTTTTCCGTCTAGTATTTGATTAGATTATTTATATAAAATATTTTTATTCTATTTAAATGTAGGCCATCTAGAACATAATATTCAATATGAATAGATTAATTTAAATCAGATGAGACCCTACAATGAAATACATTGAAATCAAATTACATCTAACAATATTGTTGGTCTCATTCCATAGACAATCATGTGACTTGACCATCGTCTATATTTAGAAGCACTTTGAACTCTTAAATTACGTACAATATACAACCATTTAAATAAATCATTAAACATTAAGATAAAATAAGAAAAGTACACACATATATAGGTATGATATGAAAGAATGTGTTTTCTTTGTTGTCATGTTCATCCTGTTATCAGAATTATTCAATTGAAAATGGTTAATGCACATATCACATCGTCCCTAGAATGTGTTTAGATTGAATGCGTCGTAATGTTAAAAAAAATTTCGCTCTTAATTAGGTGACGTCAGCTTTAACGCATAACATTTCTGGAACGGCCAAAGCCTGCGCTCAGACAGTTTTAGCAACTTATTGGTACCATCAATCGAAATCCTTTTTATGGTGGTTTTCTAATGGAATAGTTTTATTGGGTAGTGCTGCATACGCCAGGATAAAACAACTGGATATGGAGAAGAAGTACAAAGATTCTCCTCATTACACTAAAGTTTAATTGTTATATTATAATGTATACAGGACTTTTTATATTACGTATTATGTGAGACAGACACAATTTATATTTGTTCGTGAGTCAATGAAATGTATTATTATTAAATAAAACATGTTTTAAAAATGTGTTAATTTTTTCCTACAAACAACTATTTTGTAGTAATACTATTGTCAAAAGGTTAAAAGATCAAAAACTTCCTAGGTATAATTAATAAGCCATTATCTTGAGCTTGTTCGGCAGAGCAAAACTTTTTCTTTCCAGCTTGAGCTTTTAAGGCAACCACCAGAAAATCCGATTTCTCTGATTTCAGAAAGTGGTTTATCATTCGTTTTCTTCCTCTTCAGGCAGTGGGATTGCAGAAAGATTTTAAAGTCGGTTTCTAACTCACTCATATAAAGCTTCTTTAAATTGTTAACATAATTTTCAAAAGCTGACAAGAAGATTTTAATATATACCTCGTTTGGTGTCGAAACTCTTTGGTTCCTGGGAAATCTTTTTTTTCCAATTTCATCTTGAAACTCTCTCAAGATGAACTCACCCGTGATAACCATCTTGATTCTCAGTAAAAGAACGCTGAATGTTCTGCAATCATTTCTTTGCGAAGTGTAGCTATTATTAAGAGGTTCGATATGGATCATCTAACGCATTGTGGAGCTTTCTGTTTCACAAGAGCCCATAAACTTTTTGAGGTGTAGCAGATAGGTTTTAACCTTTGAATCATACCATTAATACTCGGTTGGATGATCGATCATTGGCAGTTGGTAACAAGTCAATTATTTAATATCCTGGATTTGGATTCCAGTGTGGTTTGGCACCTATCTGTGTCACGCTGCGATGTTTCGCCACTTAGCCAGGCCTTCTGTATATCGCCAACACCATCTTGGAATCAAATTGACAGCTTGACTGTCTGAAAGGATTTCCACCTTCTAACGTTCCTTCTGCGCACGTTTGAAGTTATCCAAAAATGTAAGTAGTACTTCAGGTTGAAAAGTGGAAGGTGAAAGAGTTACCTAATGGACGTATCTCACTGCTAGGAATGACTATCTACATTAGTTGTACAAGGACAGGATCTAGTTCACCCTCACCGATGCTGGTATGGTTTCCGATCCTATCCGAGCATAATGGATGGAATCTTAAGGTTGCTACTGACCATAACCTTAACTGTAACGAAGGAAGCCCATAGCTGCATAGCCTACATTGCCTTTATGTCAGTGCCATCATTTCAAGACACACAAAATTTTACACCAGACTAGTGCATTTTACTTTTCTACTTGTGTGCTTACATGTGTGTACAGCCAGTGCACCACGACCAGACGTTTCATCAAACACTCTTCTACAGGCTTAGAAAACCTTCCTGATTTTATCCGCGACATGTTGCAGATGTGAGTTGTACGTCAGCTTAGGGTACAAGATGGCACCTAGTTATTTGATCTTAGTAAATGCAAATGAAAATGGATGTACACTGGAAACCCCCAATGTCCATAGGAACCTTTATAGAATTTTTATGGCATCCTCAACTATGATGGTCATCCGTCACAAGACATTATATTAACGCTGACAGTACTCTTTTATAGTACAGAGGGTAATAGACACGTGAACCATTTTGTTCTTTATCACTTGCACGTTTTCGCAAGATTTTTTTCATCGATAGGAAGGACGTCCTGTCAAAAGCGCCATCACTATCACTATCCAGCAAATGAATTGCCCAAGCCAAGTCAATTATGCCAATCAATCAATGATTTTTGTTCTAAGGTTTTGAGCAAACATGAGGTAAGGCTAATAAACCAGTACAACTTCGTTTCCGTATAGGATAACTTGCTTTCCAAGATTTAAAACTTGAATGTATTTAAGAACTTTAGAAAACAGTCGCCAAAATTTACAAACAAAAAACAGGTAGAGGATTTTCTTTCATCATTTACTTCAGTCTTCCTAAATCCAAAATTTAAATATTCCATTGATTTTTTTGTCTCCTTGTTCTCAAAGGTATATTCTGCTTTTATATATAACAAAACGTTACAATAAGGTTCTACGAAGCGTTATTAAAGACGTTGGTGTAACGTTTTGGAAACGTGTTAATGTCACAAAAATAAAACGTTATAATTGAACGTTCCATAAGCGTTACAATTTAACGTTCTATAAACGTTACAATTTAACATTCTGTAAACGTACATGAGAAACATTTTATTAACGTTTTGTAGAGTTGATACTGGAAAATTGAAAAATACAAAATTTTCTTTCCAGTTTTGCAAGCTGAAACTTATCAAATGAAAGTTGTTCTCCTGTCTTTTCACACGATTAACTCCACTAACCCTTGACGAGTACACTTGGTACTTGCATTCTTAATTTCATTGATTTCAGAAGGTTATATGAAACGGTAACTTCTCCTATAAAGTGAATACTAAGAGAAGATATAGAATGTACACCTAATTATACTCTATTCAGGATGGTTTATCAACATCCGTGTGTATGCACCAACACAAATATTAGGTACATATTTAATAAATCTAACGTGCAAATCTCTATAAATCCTTTTGGTAGTATCAGTTTTGGAATATAGAAATGTAGGAAAGAAATTATTTCAGATAGGTACGCACCTTTTTATATTTAATCATATCTATGTAAAAGAGAAAGCCGTTAGTTACTAATCTTATAACTCAAGAACGCCTGGACCGATTTCGATGATTCGCACCAATTCGGTCTGGTCTCCGGCCAAACAAGAAGAATACCCAAGAAAATTCCCGAAATATCCCCAAAAAAAAATTATCAAGAAAATTCATTTTCCCATATATTTGGTATGGAGTGATTTTACGACGCCATCTTTATGATAGATGACGTTTATGTTTACGTTACCTTGTGACAATTTTTTTTTTACAATTTTTTGCGACAATTGTTTTGCGGGACATGGGGGGTGGTACGGGACGGGCGGGACACGGGGGGGTGGTACGGGACGGACGGAACGCGAAGGGTGGTACCGGGCGGGCGGGACACGGTGGGGGAAGAGGGGGGGGGAGGTACCCGTAACAATAAAACCGTAAATATCTAAATCAATACTTTTCTAGGCAGAACGAAGTCTGCTGAGCCAGCTGGTTTCTAATAAAACACGATGTATATTGTCCATGTGTTTATTAATTTTGTTAGAGGACTGTTATGTATGTAAACGAGCTCAGAGAAACGATCTTCGAAATAATTACAGGCATGGCACCATCTAAAATGTCAACAAGCGACAATAGTTTGCCTGTCATAGTTCTTATTTTCCAGAAACAACCCCCACCCTCTATATTTTTTAAAAACTATTGTCGCTATCTTGTAGTACCTACTCATAAAACAGTTATATATTTCTCTTAACCTTTTTTTTATATGTCTTATAGTTTTGGAGATATTAAAGCAAATAGCGGAAGGTAGCGTTGGCTCTTGGTCGTCCCCACCCCCGACAACGAGCGATTTAGCATCTATGGAAGTTACCGTTGTTCTTACACTGCATCAGTCTACATACCCATCAAATTTCATTTAAATCAGTCACCACCACTTGCCTGTGTTTCCTTGTAAGCCAAGCACCGACCATAGCTTCATGATTCGTACAGTATATATAGGCTGTTTCTAAATATCATGTATATAAGGAAGGGTGTAATTATTTGGTTTATTTTGTGCCTAAAATTTCATATAAACATAGGTCTGCAAACGCTTCGTTACCAATCTGCAGGGTGTTGAAATTTCAAGATTTTTTCACTTTTTACTGTATAGCTCCTACAGTTTTTGAGATATTTTGTTCAAATTTGGAAGGTAGGTTACGTTATAAGGCCTACATCATTAGCCATGCCAAATTATGATGTAAATCTACAGGGTAATAATTTTTTCGGGATCATGCCCTCTTTTCTCACCCTGAACTTTTTTGCGATGCGCTACTGCTGGATTCTAAAATACGCAATAAATTTTCTGTCTTCCCTGGTCACTACACTACTACATAGAGCGGAAATGATTAGTGATGCTACCAACAAAATCGAGGAAATTCAACATGTGAAAGATGCACTCCAGAAGAACGGCTACAAACCACAGGAGATTCGGAGATTAGCCGGAGCCAAAAAGAAACAGAAGGATGACTAAGAACCAAAGCCAGCAGGATACGCACACCTACCATATATTGCTGGAGTCACGGACAGGCTGAAGAAAACCTTGGAGAAGAAGAACGTCAACGTCAGGTTCAGCACAGTCAAGAAAATAAAAGAACTGCTTCCATCCAACAAAGACTCCATACCGAGACTACAAGCTAAAGGCATCTACGAACTTCAATGCCAGTGCGGGAAATCGTATATTGGACAAACCGGGCGCAGTATACAGTGCAGAGTGAAAGAGCATCGCAGAGATGTCGAACAGGGAAATACTGGAAAATCTGCAGTAGCTGAACATTACCACACCGGAAGCAGTCACGTAATCGATTACGATGACGTGAAGATACTAGCCAAAAGCAACCACTACTACCCACGGATAGTGAGAGAATCCCTGGAAATAATGAAGAATCCGAACAACTTCAACCGAGAAGACGGATACAGATTGAGTAAGGTATGGAAGTTAGCGCTGGAGAACCCGAAGCAGCAAGGACCAACGAGGACGCATCCGAGATCATCTAACACGAATCGAGGAGAAGCATCGGACACGGATCAGAGAACGATAACGGATACGGTTCAGCGGACTGGAACGGATACGCATCACTGGAGCGGAACAGGGACTGGGTATATAACGAGGAGCAGAAGACATCAACATTAGTCTTTAGAGAACTTCTGAAGAAGCTGACAGTATGATCAGCGAAACGTCAAGTTTGTTACAACAACCACGGCAATACCCGAAAGATACATCTTTATGGAACAGTGGCCGTGAAAGCCTACATTCGATTACCAATCAAATTATCTCCAATTATACCACCCCATACATTTAATGAGAACTGTTCTTGAAAATGCGTTTGTACAATTTCCTGTGGATTTTCGTCTGCCCACGTGTGGTTGTTGTGGAAATACATAATTGAAGTCCTTGAAAAATTCGCTTCATCGGTAAAAAGGATTTTACAATTAAAAATGTGGTCTGCTGCTAGCTTATTAAGGTACTATTGGCAGAAATCAATCCTTAAAGGGAAGTCTCGGTGAAGAAGAGCCTGCACTCTCTGAATGTGGTAAAGGTATAGCAGGAAAACACGTAGAATACCACGTGATTTTAGCGTCTACTATTATTTCAAGGTGATTTCAAGTGATTCAAGGTCACTTTGCTGTCCAATACTTTAAATTTCGCGCTATTTATTATTTAGTTTCCGGCCTACTGGTAGATGCCACTAAAATTCATGTACTCGTATATTGCAGCACCGAAAAGATAGTGATCTGTATTAGTTGTCTCTGTTTGACACCCCGCAGTACTACCAACCTTGTCCACTAGAGGGAATGGAGGTTGGAATTAGTCCATTGTCAAAGGTGTTGTACAATATAAGTTGAATAGCGAAGTGCGATGAAATTAGGCTTTGCATTTGGGGGGGAGCACTGACCTAAGAGGTCGAAATCATGTGATCCGCTTCTAGTGCTTAATCTATTTTTATTGCACTTGCTTGCAGGGCGATTCCAACAATATACCATGAGCGCATATTGCAGGCATTTCTTGGTGTACTTTTTTTGCTTATTTGTTCGGCCTGGTCTCATTATCACCTATAACTATAGTAACTAGTTAGAAGTAAATGAGGTTAAGATGGCGCATAGGGAGCCACCATTATATGTAGATGTGTAGTGGTGGTTCGTCTTTATCATCTAATGATTAAGTGTTCAATTAAAAGAAAATAATAAAGACAATCAATACGTTACTGCTTTACTTTATTAAATCGAATGGCGCCTGCTATATCATTATTTCGAGTTATGTAGTTTATTAAATTTATTATCTTCCATTTTTTTGTCCCGGGCGATAACAAGAACCTGCTGTGCCGCCCTTAACTGGCAACCACTGGATTTATATAAATACACCGTATACAGACGCGCATTACTCGAATTTTATACGCGGTTATATCGACGGTTTCACTATTTCTTTCTTTCTCCATCTGCTGGCATATACATAGTATGTAGTAGCCGTGTATTAGTGTTATATTAATATAGGTGGCCGTATACGTGTTCCTACTGCAGAAAATAACCGCGGTGGCTGTCGTCGCCGGCCTTGTAGCTGAAGATAGCGAAATTCGCGTGTATAGCGAGCGGACCAGCTAATGACTGATTTCAATTGATTTTTCCCGTATGACGTCAGACGAACTGCGAACGGCTGGCAATGGTCGGTCGGGTCGTCGTCAGCGGTGTTATGTGCGCTTAGAGTTCAAACGAGGTCTTGAACCTCTCGCGCACTCACTATATACATTATGTATTCGTATGAATGTTGTACAATGTTGTGGACATGTCATCTTCTATACATGCTACATACATATATTAGGTGTCGCAAAAACAGACGGTGTAAGTGTAGAGGTCTAACATGAAAATGGTTTTATATTTTTTGCATTAAAAATGTAAAAAAAAAACAAGATTCCAATCGTTAGAGTACATTGACTCAAAACAAAAAAGCTTCGTTAACTCTGGGTTTTATAGAAATCAATGAATAGAATTTAATGGTTTGTTGACGTGCCCGTCTCATTTTATGCGCCTGTCTGCAATCTGGTCTGCATTAAGCTCAATAGGTTAAAAAAAATAACACTGACATATGATCACGTTGATCGTTCTTGACGAACTACCTGTTGGTTATCCAATTTTAGGGCAATCGGAGTGATTTTGGACAACATAGACAAATTTGGACAAACCTACATAAAAGATCACGTTGCCAACTTGCAGATAAGTTTTTGTATCTAGATTATTGGCTAAAGATTAATTCTGGCCAAACAGCTTTCGATCCACTTTCTTGAAGGTAAATGATATGCAATCTTGTTACCTTCAAACGCGACACACTAAGCTGGTCATATGGTACAAGTACTGTTATTTGCAAAGAAAACATTGATCTGGTCCACGACACCGTCCTGAAAAATAGACAAATCGGTGTGAAATTCATAGCCTAAGACTTGTGGCTTTTCAATAGCTAGGCATAGAAGTCATTTTACTTACAGAATTAGATTTTAAAAAGGTGGTTGCACGATGGCGTCAACACGCCAGAGCAACAGTGCTTTTAGAAACGAATTTGGCAATCATTAAACCAAATCCCAAACACTTCCTAGGAAGATTCGTTACTGTAGCTGAATTCACTATTATGATTCTGAATCAAAAATGCAGAGATAATATGGAATGGAGGCATAAGGGTTTGCCACCCCCTCGAAAGATTTGTACAACAGTATCTGCGAGGAAGATCATGGCCATAATTTTTTGGGATACTGAAGGAATTATCCTTATAGAGGAGGTGGTGTGCTGTTCATTAGGACAACGCTCCTGCCCACAGGAGTTGTGTTTCAATGGCCGCTATTCATACTGCAGCTTTAGAATTTTTGAACAGCCTTCCTATTCTGCAGATTTGGCCTCAAGTGACTTCCATGTATTCCTCAAATTCAAAGAACACTTTCGTGGGATTCACTTTCCTGGACGATGAGACACTGATGATAGAGTTGAAGGAGTGGTTTCCAGTCCAAGATAAAGAGTGTTAAAGCTCTTTACCATCTTTATACTACGTGTGCCAACGTCTTAGGGGACTACGTTGAAAACTAAAAACTTCCACCTTTCCAAATAATTTCATTCTATGTCAGAATATTTCTCGATCGTTCTTCATTAGTCTAACATGAATCATACATGTATTGGAAACGTCCAGGTTGTACTAATATTCATAAATTCATTTATTGTATATTTGTAGATTTATTTTCTGCTAACTCAATAAAACTAAGAGCTTTCGCTTTTCGTTTTCACATAAGAAAGTCAATAGCAAAAAGTTGTGAGAAAATGTGTCGAATTTCATGCACCATGGAGGTATCAGCCAAGTTGAAATTGCTAATAAAATGAAGTGCTCTCGCGGTTCAGTTCAAGAAATTATAAGAAAACATGAAGAAACTGGTACAGTTGAGGACAAGAGAAAATCCGGACGTCCAAAAAAAGCTTCGTACACAAGGCGAACGATACCTTAGACTTCAATCACTACGAAAAAGAACTGCAATCAGTCCAGAACTTTCTGGAGATCTGGAACAAAGTAGAGGAACAAAAGTTCATCCGTCAACTGTTCGACGATGCTTACTTAGACAAGGACTTACAAGTCGTATTGCAGTACGAAAGCCGTTTCTTCGTAAAGGGAATAAATTCAAAAGAGAACACTGGAATGAATATCAGTGGAGTAAGATTCTTTGGACTGACGAGTCAAAATTTATGATGTTTGGTACCAATAGAAGGCAATATGCGCGCAGAAAAACTGGAAAAAGATATATCGAACAATGCTTACAGCTAATAATGAAGCATGGAGGTGCAGCAGCTGCAGTTGGACAGCTAATCAAAATAGACGGAAGACTAACCGCACCTCCATCAGGTGCACACTTACTAGGTAACAATTCTACAGCAGGAAACGACTCTAACCATACTGCTAGGGTTGTTAAATTGTTATTACAAGAAAAACAGAATCAGGAGGTACTAAGAACAATGATCTGATGGCCACCACAGAGTCCTGATCTGAATATAATAGAAAATATGTCGAACTGTATATATTTTAAAAAAAAGTATATTATCGTTAAGAAACTTAGAACAAGATCTCGAAACTACGAAAAAATACTTTTTTTCCAACCTTCAAATCAGTTTCATAATTCGAGATATAAAATCTAAAATGATGTATTAGTTTCGCCAACGGATGGCTCATATAAAAGAGAAAATATTTACAAAAATATAAATATCCATTGAAAAATGTGTATATAAAGTATACGTGATGGAGTTTCTGCCAAAGATCTGATAGATTAAGGCTCTTTAATCTTAATATGGATTGACGTAGCTTTTGTCCGCAACTTGATACTCAATTATTTGTATATTGAAGGAGCAGTGGTAACTCGTTGAAATATATTAGTGAGTATCAATAAAATCAATTTGCAAATATTGTTATTTTTTGTTTGTAATAATTGTATTTTCAAATATTGTTAAACAAAAATTATAAAAATCATGAATCCCACCCACCTCGATATCAGTTTTGTATTTCTGCAATATCTTAATGGAGTCTTCTCCCTGTTCATCACTCATCCTTCCTAAATTAGCGGGAAATAAATCCAAATCTGACTGCAAACAATGAACTTTGAGCGACATTCGACACCCTAAATTTTTATAGTTTTCTAGCAAATTTGGTATATCTTTCTAAAACGAGTCCATGCTGCCAGCTCTAACTCATCATCAAAAGCTTCTTAATGTGTGGACCAACAAATCCTTCCTTCGCGAACTTATGCATTAGACAGTTTTGGAAACTTATCCCTTAAGTATTTAAAACAGTTGCCTTCTTTTTCTAGTACTTTCACAAACTGTATAGTTAATCCTAATTTAATGTGTAGAGGTGGTATCATCACCAAATTAGAATCCACTAATAGGCTAATCAAATTAAGCTTAACGTTTAGTAATCCAAAAACCGCCAAATTTTTGCACCTTTTTTTATTTTTTTTGCTTGTAGCTGGAAAACGGTTCGTCGGACGGAAAATGTCATTCTATTTAAAAATACAGAGGACTAAAATCTGCGTCGACTGACATTTAAAACATCCAATTCGGTGTAGTAGTATAGCCAAAATCGAATGTTAAAAACGAAAAAAAATTCGTATTTTGGTGCAACCTTACATTAAGCGGCTTTCCAAGACCACATATCTTGAAAACAGATGCTACTATTGAAAAAACATGTGGAATAAAAGTTGTAGAGAATAAAATTCTACGTAATATAACTGCCTCAGTTTTTTAATTCAGTCAATTTTGAAACACTAAATCGTACAATCCTGCCAGTACAACCATCGTTTTTGATGGCTATCCTGATGCGGCATCAGTAAAGAGTACCAAATCAGCTGAGCGGCGTCGCAGTAAAAGCAAGTACTCTTCTGCGAATGTAGTGTTCACTGAAACGATGAACGCAAACATGCCGAAAGAACAATTTCTCTCCAACGACAATAACAAAGAACGGCTGATTTCCGTGCTGCGTGAGAAATTGGTACAGAATGGGTATAAAGTAAGGTAAAGTGTTGAGAATGCTGATACCCTTATTGTCAACACTGCCATTTAGTTGATAGATAACTTTGCGACGGTCATCATAATGGGGGAGGACACCGATTTATTGATTCTATTAACCGCCAAAGCACCAAATTCATCCACCATTTACGTCATGAAACCTAGAAAGAGAATCTCTCAGAACACCTTTTACTCTCCCAAGTACTTCAACTTCTCGTCCGTTGTCAAACAGAATATTCTGTTCCTACATGCAATCAGTGGATGTGATACAACCTCACGACCCCCTCGCCCCTACAACATTACAAAAGAGACTGTCAAGGTTTTCCATCATGAACATGCCGATCCTGAGGTTCTCATTTCAGCAGATCAACGGTTCTTGGCAGCCCTCTATCCACCTCAGACAGATGAGACCTCCTTCGACCAAATCCGCTACGAGACATTTTCAAGATCACTAACAAAGCCAACTTTCGAGCTGGCTCCTCTACCTCCAACAAATGCAGCCGCCGCCCAACATATTCTGCGGATGTACCTTCAAATCCAGGGTTGGTATGATAGACCAAAGGATCTTCTGAGCTGGGGATGGAGGCGGACGGACCTTGGCCTTCTCCCCATCATAAACACTAACGATCCAGCTCCTGTTGAAATTTTCAACATTGTTTCCTGCAAATGTACAAAGGAGTGTACAGGGAAGTGCAGCTGCCGAAAAGTAGGCATGAAATGTTCAAGAATATGCCTCAACTGCAACGGCCAGTCATGCTCGAATTCAGCATTCTTCGAGGATGAGGATGTGACTGATATTGCCGTAGAAGCATAAATTGGTGAGGATAGTCCCGTTGAAGATAATCCCGATCAACAGGACCTTGATATACAACCGCGCCTTCCGAGCTTCTCAGATGAAGGGCCATCAACATCTAAGAAAATGCGAACATGGATCCTGCTACATTTTGTGCTGCATACTTATCGATTTATATCATCTTGATATTCAAATTTTTATCAATAAACTTTAATTGTTTGTGGTACTTCATTGCACCTAAACTATAATGATTAATTTAGTTATTAGGAAATTAAGAATAATAATAATAATAATACTTATAAACGATTTAATGGTAATACAGAACTTTGATAAACTTGTACTACTCGACTTTCTACTCAGGTTATGCATATTCCTTTAACATTGCAAAGCAATAAGAAGTGCTGTTTTGGTGCAAAATGTTGATACTTTTTTACCTTAAATGGCATAAAATTAGTCAAAAGATCCAAAAGAAACGATTTCGAATTGATGCCAAATTTCGAATTTTGAAGGAATGTATTTAAAAACTAAGGTATCTATGTAACGTGAAATTTTATTCTCTACAACTTTTATTCCACGTGTTTTCTCAATAGTAGTATCTGTTTTCAAGATAGGTGGTGTTGGAAAGCCGCTTAATGTAAGGTTGCACCAAAATACGATTTTTTTTTTACGTTTTTAACATTCGATTTCGGCTATACCACTAAACCGAATTTGATTTTTTTAATGTCAGTCGACGCAGAATTTAGTCCTCTGTATTTTAAAATAGAATGACATCTTCCGTTCCAGCTACAAGCAAAAAAATAAAGAAGGTGCAAAAATTTGGCGGTTTTTCAGCTACTAAAAGTTAAGTTCGCCACATGGGATGGTGCAAACTCAGATTACACGCATTTAGGACCAAATTAATTCCTCAAAACGGATTTTGTTGACTTAATTTTATTGGCCTACAATGGAATTGATAATTTCGAGTTACCATTTTAAAGTTAAACGACTTTGCAACTTGTTTTCAACGAGTAGATAAACAATCGCCATTCTGCAAGGTTATATTCAATATTCTTTTCATGCAAAAGTCAATTTACATCTATGCAGTAACAGAAATTTCTTTCAGCTTTATAAAGAGAACTGAATTTTTCGTGACGTTTCTTCAATACAAAGAAACTTGTAGTGGAATGTAATGGATTCCATTCTTTTAATCGAGATCCCAAAATTTGAGATCTGATGAAGTAATGAGATGTGGGTCGTTAGAAGGAACATACGTCAGGTCGCTTTAAAATGACACATTCAAAACATCGTTTATATCATCCTCGTCCGTGGAATTTGCAAAAGAATTTGAATGCATTGAAGTTGGAAGCTCACAATCAATTCTTTTCAACGGTTTGCTTACAAATGAAATATTTGGATACGGTAGTTCGTGTTTATTTTTTTTAACACCTTTCAATTTTTGTTATTAGAATTAGTCCCGATTTTTCACCTACATAACGAGCCGCCTATGCATTCCAAAATACCCGATCCAGCAATATGAAGTTTACGGATTACCGCTACCGCTACATCATTCCGCATTACGACTAAAACACAGAGTTATTCGAAACCATCTTCGCCAGGATCGCCGGCAATTCTTTTCGCGACCATTTTACAGCAGGAATTAAGCTCGCAAGATGCAACGGTATTTTGCGGTAGAGACCGGTGCGGTAGTGTAGCATATATAGCGCATCCGAAACTTCGGCTGATTCGAGTTCACCGTCGACGCGACGGTTCTCCGGTATATGGATCGAACTTTGGAGCAAGAGGAGAGAGAGACTATTCAGTCAGTCCTGTAGAGCGACAAGCCTCTAACGTCTAACGTTCAACATACGGTATATTTGAGAATTGAGTGTGTGCCTGTGTGTATATGCGTGAATATTGTATATAGTTAGTCAGTCGTACGAATATTACTATATTAGAACGGACGTAACAATATACGAGTGTTTGTGCGGTTGCTTACTGTAACAATCTTATTAGAATACTGCGCTTAAATAACGTGTAAAAAAAAAATAAAGAGCTGCTGGGGTGTTTTTTTCTCTCTCTTGTATATCCACGTTCTGTATGAAGAAATACTGTGATCATCCAAACCCATGAAAGTAAGTACGTATGTAGAGATTTTCGGGAAAATTCGTGAAATGACACAAACGTCAAATGCAGGTATCCATGATTTTCATAACCAATAACGAAGGATCAGCCTACTAGATTAGATACAATCATGTGTGTTTCAGAACTATATCCACCCATTTTTTATTGGATACATTTTATTTATTTGTTTTTATTTTTAAGATACGAAACAGTTCGATTTTAAAAATATTAGATAGAACAATGAAATAAACATGTTTGCGTAAAACTCTCATTATGCACATAACCTAATCGTGATAATTAGCATGTTTTTATTTATTTATAAATGTTTATCCGGACGTGCAGCATTCTTTTCTCTTAACAATTCTAATAATATAACGCGCAGAAAATGAAGAAAAAAATCCGGTTTAATGCAGTCCTGGACTTTATTATTTTTCACTGTTCACATCTCGTATGTCATCATCACTATGTATTAGTGTTTTTATTCGCCGTTTGTGCAGTATTTTTAATCATCATTATCCAATTGAAAAATTCGTCGTAGTCCACACAGAGTTAGTTCTTTGTTGTTTGTTACGGTCCACAACAATAATATCGTGTGGCGCGTCTTTGTGTGTTGTTTTCGTTTTCTTTTATTTTTCGATCCCTTTTATGTGAGTGACCAATTCGGATTTAAATTCGCGGTGCTGAACTGAAGCAGTATTAAGGTATACAAATTCTGTTTTTAAACAATTATTTAACTAATTTGTCACTTCAATTATGTTTCTTCAATTTTTATAAAAAGAAACGCCGACTTTTTACGTTTGTTCCACCTTATCAAAGCTCATCAGCACACTTATGTGGAGTTAATGACAACGTAGAGAAAACATGACTCCATTTTCATATTGTTACTTGTAATTCAATTTTCATTAAGCAATCCAGCGTTCTTAATGTTGATGCTGAAATCTTTGCCTCTTTCTTCTTTCTAACTTTGCAAAATCGACTATCCTGCTGATATTAATTTTACAAAATTGACGAAGTTAATATCTATTATAATGGCGAACGATATGCTGTATATACTCGCCAATTTGTTGGACGCACAACTGAAGGCGGTACTGCAGATTTCAGACTATGGTTTCAATTGTTGTTTGTTTGAAAAATTCGGAAGAACCGAATAATTCTCATGATTCGCCACACCATCTCGTGCTGATGCAACAACAGATTTCTCGATCTACAGGATCGTCTGAGGTGCTTTGTAAAACGTATCAAAATTTGCTACTCATATCTGTCACTGTTGACGGTGGCAGTTGATCTGATGATCATTTGTCAAAAACGGACTGACTCATCTAAAAACCAAACGTTAGTCAAGCCAGGATACGAGCACAGTAAATTAAACTTTATATTTTATTATTTTGATTCAGTTTATGGAACGTTTGAATTTTGTAAGAGAAACCATCAATATCCTTGACCATCAAACGTTTACAAAACTTGCAGCATTACTCCTTCATGACTTTTATTTACTCTAACACTTTTTTTCTTCCCGACTTACCTTGTTTTTGAGTTGTATGTATGTTAACTTTGCCAGTAGCTTTAAATTTGTTAACAATGTACAAAATAACACTGTTTCATGGTTTAATAATAGTTTTCTTGATCTACAGAATTTGATATCTATCCATCTGATCTACTGATATCTTTCACTGTTGATGGCGGCAGTTCACCCCTGATGATCACTTATAAAATAAGGACTAACTCATCAACATCGGTATCACCTCACACCACAACTTTGATTAATTATTCGGGACACGTGTTTCGAAAACGCATGGGTTTTCATCATCAACCGAATACCGAATGGTATTCGGTGGGTGGTAATCAAAGTTGTGGTGTGAGGTGATACCGATGTTTATTGTTATTACCAGCCCACAGTCCGGAAAATTGGATAAAGCTAAATATAAAAGAGAGAAGATCTGTAGATCTGTTTATTTGCTTATCATATCACGATCAATAGAAATACCTTGTTTTTATAACTTCCTCAACGCTTCTAGGCCATTTTCGATTTAAAGCTTTACGAGATCAAAGCTTTTGTAACGGCTTTTAAAGTATCATTCTCATGGTTAGACTATAAACTCTAAAGTTCCATCGTTTTATGCGTCTGGGATTCATCTGTATACGTGTTTTATATGTAGTTTTGATTCACCAGAATCATATTCCTCGCAGTTTGCAAATAGCACCCTGAATGTTCAGTGGTAACTTTGACAGGCTCTCTCTTGGTTAGTCTAGATTTGTAGATTTGAAATTAGGGTGATATTGCGCTGCGACCTATATGCCCGCTCCGAAAGCTCCCCATCCAGTCCAAAAGCTTTGATAAACTGCATTAGCTGTGATGGTTTCAGAGAAGGTATATCTTCTTCGTCTATAACGTCTTTACCGAGATGGTTGGCTCGGGTTTCTGTGATGGCGGTGCATTAAGATGTCAGGTGTTCCGGATTTTCATCCTCAGCCCCGCAGAACCTGCAGTCGCTATTCTGTTTTAGACCTATCCTTGTCATGTGTTCACCAAGGTGACAGTGCCCTGTAAGGAACCCTGTAAGGATGCGCAGTCTATTCCTACTAAGTTTTTGCTCTATGCTTATTGTAGCTTCCAAGGAAGATCTTGGAGTGTCTCAGACCAGGAAGATTCTCCCAGAGGGATGCTCTTCTCGATCTTTAAGTTCTTTTTTGTAGGTGCTCGTCCCTATACCACAGAACGGTTCAGGTCCCACAAACGGAGTTGTGGCGGCCTTCCTTGCTAGTGAATTCGCTTATTCGTTGCTTCTGATTCCAGTGTGTTCTGGTACCCAGTATAATTCAACTCTATTTTTCGTGCCCAGGTTGTTTAATCTATTAAGACATTCCCAGACTAATTTCGAGCTGATAGTGTTAGAGCTCAGCGCCATTAGGGCTGCTTGACTATCGGAGAAAATTGCAATGCTCTGCTTCCGATAGTTCCTGTCAAGGTTGAGTTGAGCACATCTTCCAATGGCATTGATCTCCGCTTGGAAGATGCTGGGGTATCTTCCCATTGGCTCGGTGGTTAGTCTAACAATTCTACAGTTTTTTTTTTCTATTGAGCTTAGTTCCTTACCCCTTTCTTTCCCACCCCCTCTTGACATATAGGTAAGTCGTTACCTTTCATTAGCTTTTGACACAGAATAAACAGAATAAGGACAAAAGCCTTAAAATTGATGTAATGATTTTTGTGCGCATGACTAGCAGACGCCATTTCTAAAATATGTCCAAATATTCCTGGAATGTTTACATGTTTATTGTTTGTTTGAAGGTGTTTGGAGGTTAGTCCTTAGGTGTGATGTGTACGTTTTACCTACTTGGTTTATTATGTTGGCAACTATCCTAATTATAGTAAAGCATAATTAAATATTATAGTTATTTCTAGTAACTGCAAAATTTGTTGTTTGGTTCTTGTTTAAAACCTTAGATATCTATGTTTATATATAGGTAATTATCTAATCAAATACTTTATGTACATTTCGAACATATCTAACCTAAATGCTTGAAATCAAATTCAAACTTTTCCACCAACCAAACATTCTTGGACATATTTTTAAAATGGCGTCAATAGCCTCAAGGTCACACAGAATCGTCAATAAAACATTAAAGGTTTTGACAAACTTGTCCTTTTTATTTATTTTGTGTTTTTGAGCACCCTATCATCATGCGGTATTAATTTCCATTTGATATAACCGATAGGGATGGGTGATACCACCATTTTCGGTACCAATTGAGGTATCGATTCTTATCGACTTTTTTACTCTTTATGGGTTAATAAATACTTAATTTCTTATGTATGGTTTTTAATTTTTTCTCGAACACTAAAAAGATGTTTTGTATATGCAATCACTTCAAGACTTTTTATGATAGCGTAAAATTGATGCGTTAGTATCGATACCATAGCATCGGTTACTCGGTATCGGTACACTAGTATCGTTGTATCGATACCGGAATCATGTAGTATCGAGTACCTACTGGACGATGTATTGATACCTCGCTCAGGCCTAATAATCAATATATTATTTTTATTTCAAAACCCTCTCGTATGGTGGAAATATATTTTGAGCTTTTTGGAGAACTTTCTGTAAATTATGGTTCTAATTTAACGTTTACTCGAGAGTGACATGCAACATATTTGACTGCAATTAATTAGTTGTTTCTTGCAATATCTACTTCTAGCATTAATATGCTTAAAAAACTTTTAGGCTTGATTCTTTTTGTAAAGATTAGATCATTTGCTCTATCCTTCATGCTGTCTGAACAAATCATCAATGATTCTCTGTAAGGCACCCTTTACTATTTTACTAGTTGAAAGAACTTAAAAGCTGCCCAAATTATGGTGGACTCTCGACTCCTTTTGACCATAATTTTTGTTAACGACTTAAAGGGAGTCTTATCAAATCACCTCCGAAATCTTCACTTTCTCCACTTCCAAAACAGTACATGAAATAAAAACTTTCTTGATAGATCTGCCTGCCAATTTTTGTCTCTCCACTTTTCGATTCCTTTAAATAAGGCATCGATTTTAAATCCCCCTTTTTACAGAGTTTTCTGAATAGTTTCTTAATTGTATGAGGTGAAACTTACTGGTATGGAGATAATTCAACAATACTTATGGTAGTCCTGGCAGATTTGGATACTTTCACATTAATATCTGTTTGTTGCTGTTGTTTCGAAACACTCCCTTCATGATTACATAGTTTGATTAGCATCAGTGTGTACAGTCGCAAACAGAAGTAATGCCTCCCCCCAGAGACTCGAAATCAAACCTTTCTTCCTAATGGGAGTGGCTTGTTTTCAAGTCGGTACCTCATTTACATATTTGTCTAGAGGGATTTATTGCCACATAGTTCAATTTATATTTCTGAGCAATAAGACGAATAAGAACGAAAGCCGTTGCAAGCGATATATATGTATATAAGTACGAATACGGCTTGTATCGAATATTGTCCGAGCTTTATGCTCGTTTTATATTATATTTTAATATTTAATAATGTTAATTTATATAAATATTTTTATATATTTAACTGAATAAGTAAAAGACCAAATAACTCTGAATGCAAGATTTCGTAGGCTTTTACTGTCTGCGCCAATTCTAATGTAATCTTCCTCCGTGCTTCGTCGTATTTTATTGCAATTTTACTTGACGTTTTTTGTTGTCCATGCTGCAGCTTCTACGGGATCTGTTGTCAGTTCGTCTAATAGCAGATACTGAAGATACAGGATAAAGAGACATAGAGCAAACTTACGACAACGCCACAAAACCCCGAAGAAAATTACAATTGCAATTCCAAATATAATAGAGCTAAAAGCTAGTAAGTAAATAAACAATATAGAATTTAACAAAATAATTAATTAATAGTTGATATAGTACCCCACTTTGAAAACGAGCTTATCTGGTTTGAGCTGGTTTTGAAAGCAGGTTACCTGGTTTTCAAAACTGGATTCAACTCCGCTGGCAACTGATAAGTTAGTACATTGAGTACTGGGTGTTCACGTCGAGTGGTTGTGCCGAAAGTGAGATAGTTTGTCTGTTTACTGTCCACAAATTCGGATGTTTTTCAAAGATGAAAATTTTAAACGTACCATCAATGATTTAGACCTAGCAGCAGTGTTGTTTGCAAACATTTTCTGAGAAATCAAAAGAGTGAAAACTTTAAAGATATCATAACTAATTTGCTAAAGATCTGTAAACATTTAGAATGCCGAATGTTGTTCAAAGTTTATTTTCGCAGTCACATTTGTATTTCTTTCCTGCTAATTTAGGAAGAATGAGTGACGAGCAGGGCTGTAAAAATGTCATCAAGATTTTGCAGAAATGGGAAATCCATGGAACTCTGGTTCCGCAGAACACAGTTAAAACGCTGCTTAAAATATTTAATTTAAGTACTATATTGACTGATATAGACTGTGTGTATTTATAGTACAAATACAATATCAATTATTTTGACACTCAAGGATTATTAAGGTTTTAAATCCATGAAAAAGGCATATTTTTCGGACTGCCACCAGAAAAGCATTCAGAAACCGTAAAAAATGCAAGCTAATATGTCCAATAAGGGATGATAGAGAATTATTAAACGTATTCAAAAATGTAATAATATGTAGGATGTTCTATTTGAAAAAAATGACTCTAATCCATGTCAACTTAGTTAAAGTGAACATTAATTTTGGACGACCCTGTATACATAGACATAATTTTGAAGGTATAGATTTGTTGCGCTGTATTTCAGCTAGTGCCGTGTCAGATATTAAGAATTCACCTGCAATGGTGCCAGAAATACAGAATTTTTTACATAATGTTGCAGTTGGCCCTATTTTTGAAAAAAATTGAATAACTCAAAAACAGCTGATTTTAGATACCTATAAGATACCTTAATAAGTTTTGATACAGTATTGCATGAGCGATCTAAAAAAACCAATAAAAAATATATCATGCTATGTAGGTTTGATATTCTCTGCTTTGTAAGGGGAGACATTACTTCTGTCAGTGACTATACATTCACCAGATTTACCTGATTTCAACGATCTTGGTTATTTTGAATTAGCGCGACATACAATTTTTCATTATCCCACCAAATAGAAATTGAAAAATTTGTCAACAAAGTCGATCTTTCTACATACTTGTATTAAACTTATTTAGTAGTTAGTAATATAGTAGATTATGTTAAAGTGAACGATAATCAACTATCGACTAAAGTGGTACAATTCTGCGAAAACACGTTTAACACAATATATGTATATCCAATTGCCATCGATCAATCTGTGGGTGTCCTAAAATAGCTTTCGAACACAGAACACCTTCACTCTCGCGTGAAAACCATGATTATTTTAGAATAACGAATGCGTAAGTTATGGACGACTGAAACAAACTGATTTCCTCCTTTTCGGCAATAACAGTTGACACAAATGCTAATGAGCGACATAACATTCGCGTCAATTCTCCAAATGCTTTTTCGTATAATAATTTAGCAGGAACTGAATGGAATCAGGTTAGTTGTTTAACATTCAACTTTCAACACGCATATTATTATGCATGTACACAAACTTAAAACAGTTTCCGTATACTACCGTCACTTGTTTGATGATCAGTTACGATAATAATACTCATGTTACATTAGACCATAAAATGAGGTGAGTATTTTTAATTTTCTGGTAACTCTTTAGCCTTATAAGACCGCCCCAATGTGGATGAGATGCAACTTTGTATTTTTATTTCTATTTTTAGTCTCCTGAGATTATTGGTCAACATATTTTATTTGAGTTCAGTAATGGAGGGCTTCATGTTGTGATGTATCAATGGAACACTTAGACCAAGGACGCTTTTTCTTCAAATATTGCTCCCAAACTTCGCAGTAGCCAAAAATGTTTTTTAAAGTGAAAATGCTTTCTCCGAATAAGGCAGCACTTGCGGAAATGTAGATATAACCCTCATTAATCGCTCCGAATATAATTTTCCCATATCGCAACGAAAACATTTTCCCAAACGTGTCGCTTCTACACTAATGACAGTAGCAGGGGAAAACCCGGAAACGGTTCAATATTTTTTCTTGTACGTGTGTGATTTTTGTTTTCATATTACGTATACAGGTCGCGTTTAAGCTTTTCGGTGTCGGTGTATATAAAGTAGCACATGTTCGCTGACACATCTAAACGAAGCGACGGTAAGTTTGTTACACAGTACATACCGCATCGGGCAATTCGCGTTCGTTTTTTTTTTTATTCCGAATAAGCGAACGAATACGGTAAATTGGCTGAATGAAATCGACGAGATGGCGATGATAAATTGATGGCTCGATTTCATTCAGTTCGTTACGACGTGGACAAGGCTGAATTAATTACAGGGAAGGGGGGTTCGGAATTGAAAAGCGATATGCCAGTCGTGTTTCACCCTGTTCGGCAGGGATCCAAATTGTGGACTCGGTATGCAAATGTCATAAAGAATTTCCGCGATTTCCTCGTCATGTTGTGTCCTAGTTTTGGAAATAAACGCCGGGATAATACGAATATGTCAGGGCACTGCTTGCAGTTCATTTTTAACGATTATTTACCAATTACACTAGCCGGCATTTTTTTTTAAGGAACTGTTATAAAAATGGTCTTCAACTGAAAACATAACCAACATAGTCTTTCCCTCTCCTCATTACGAGGGCGTATTTTTATGTTATCTACCTAGCAATGAAAAAAAGCACATAAGAGAACCAAAACAAATTATTTTTCTACATAACTCCCTTCAACACTAATATTCCATCTTTTTTCCAATTGCTCCATACCCTCAGAAAAAAATTGCTTCGGTAACCCCGCAAAATATTCTTCTTTGCGTTGTTCATCAGACGCAAAACGATTTTCCCTGAGATTTTAATTGTGTCTCCGTAGGCCTCGCCATGTATGGTAGACCCTCTTGGCATATATTCAATAAGCAAGACTCCTTCAACATCCCAGAAAACAGTTGCCATCAGCTTTTTCCACAAAATTGTGTCTTGGCCTTTTTTGGTGGTGGAGAGCCCTTATGAACCCACTGCATAGATTATTGTTTAGTAGGAGGGTCTCAATGATCTACCCAAGTCTCATCCCCAGTGATAATTTGAGATAAAAATGTTTTGTCCCTCTCCAACTCGTCAAAATTTTCTCGATAAACTTCTTTTCTGTACAGTTTTTGTTCAGGTGGGGTATCCACCGTGCAGACACCTTCTTCATACCCAAATCGTCATGCAAAACACTTGCTTCGGATATACAGACTTCATTGGCAATGACAGAGATCTTTACACGCCGATCTTTCAGTACCAAATTTTTGACTTTTCGCTTCAATTCGAGCTTAAACAGGTCGTCCGGACTTTGGATCATCATCGATTGACTCTTGGCCTCATCGACAGAGTTTAGACCAATCCTTTACTTGAAAATAAGATGGTGCATCTTCCCCATACACAGCAACCACTCTTTCATGAATTGCTTTTGGACCATTGCCTTCTTTTGTTATGAACTTTATTACACTGCGATGTTCAACCTTAGTTTCACTCATTTTATCGAGAAGTAGACCGTCTCAAATCTCTGTAAACAGCACTAACTAAACACAACTTAGCACGCATGTACTTCTAACAGTGACAGCAATTTTTCAATAATTTGTTTGACATCGTCACTCTTTTGTTTCATAGCTAGGTAGATAATATAAAAATACGGCCTGGTAGACATCAACGAAGAGAATCATGATTGAACTAAGAAGTAGATAGGTAGAACTGGGAGGATGGCTTGAGTTTAAATCTACAGTCAAAAATACTATTTCATGACAAGAAACCATAACGGAGATCTAAGAAAACACAAACATATTTTCAAGTAGCTATTGGTTTACAATCAATAATTAATAGAACTATAGAGTACAAGAAACCTCAGTTGCTTAGAGAGCTATGGAAAAGGAGGACATGTTAGAAGAATTACTTGGATAGTCCTTGTAGTATACAAAAATAATGCTGCCATGTTGATAGAGAAGACATCATTTGTGGTTGAGGCAAAATTTTTCCTACTTTCCTTATTCCAGAAGCATTCAACGCATTAATTTTTTCTATTGCTTGGCCTGCAGCTTGTCTTCCTAGTCATTAAATTTTATTAAAAGCCATGAGTGGAGTGTCCAGTTAGTCAGAAAATTCTTCATCATTATCATATTTTCGTTCTCTCAACACAATTTCTTCCTCTTCACCAAAGATTTCTGAATCCGAATCAACACTTAGCCCCTTTTCTGTTTTGTCTGGACTTTTCTTTTTAGTTTTCTTTTCAAATCTGCTTTCATATGTGAACTGGTGATAATGGCGGATTTCTTCTTCTGAGCGTCGTTATATTGGGTGTTTGTCGTCCCTGATGTAAATCCAAACTTTATAGTCTTCAGAATTCGATCAGCAGAAGACCCCTTTGAAAGGAACTCGTTTTGGAAAGGCTACCTCCTTCTGGTAGTACAAATATGAAATAAAAAGTATAGGTACATAGTTTCATTTAAATTGAATTAGTTGGGATTTAACCGGAACAGGAACAATATTGGTCCTTAGGTGCCATTCTTTTATTTGGTACTGTTGTTAAACTACTCAGCTATCCCAGAGACACCAGAAACCAACAATATTTAATAAACCCTCCTTGCAATTCAAGTAATTAGGAAATAAACTTGAGGTCACCACAGATTTGCCAAAGATGATTTGAACGTTAATGAGATTTAATATAGTTTGCATAATATCACACGTTTCTTTTGTTTTTGTGGAATGAGCCAGTGGAATTGACGGTTTCGAGTTACCATTACAAAGTTAAACGGCTTTGAAACTTGTTTTCAACGAGTCGATAAGCAATCGCCATGCTGCAGGGTCATATTCGACACTGGTTCCATACAAAAGCCCATTTACATCAATGCAGTAACAGAAATTTCTTTCAGCTTTATAAAGAGAACTGATTTTTCCTTGATGTTTCTTCAATACAGATATACTTGTAGTGGAATGTAAAAGATTCTATTTTTTTAATCGAGATCCCAAAATTTGAGATTTTTGTTTGGTTAAACCTAAATCCCGTATCAAGCCATTAAGATCTGATTGAGTAATAAGATATGGTTCGTTAGAAGAAACATACGTCAGATCACTTGAAAATGATGCATTCAAACCATCGTTTATATCGTCCTCGTCAGTGAAATTTGCAAAAGAACTTGCATAGGAGTTGCAAGCTCACAATCAGTTCTTTTCAACGGTTTGCTTATAGATAAAATGTTTGGATACGTTACTTTGTGTTTATTCCTTTTTGAACACCTTTCAATTTGTGACAGGACTATGATATCTTACGGCCAGGCGATTTAAGCGATTCTATCCGCGCGTAATCTGGTGGAATCGTCTGTAATTTATCTCCGAGACTTCTCAAAGACAATTTGTAATCCTTCTCAATCTACAATTTCCCGAGACTTATAGGTTTTATCATTAGATTTCAAGTAGGAAAGCGGTTGTTAGAATCCCCACACAATGCGTATTGCTTTGAAGGTCCATAATTAAAAATCTTTTCGTGGAAATTTGAATTTCTTTTCGAGAAGGTTTCATTATTATGTATACTGTTAGATTCAAGCCATAATATTCCATTCGAGATCTTCTTTTCCGAGAACGTTTAATATTAATGTATGCTATTCAACCTTTCAAATTGCGTTTAGAAAGATCCAACTCGACTCGTACATCCACGTTTCCATCATTATTTGCTTATTAAATCATACGAATATATTCGATTTAAAACTACAAGAAATATTTGTAGAGGAAATGTGTGATCTACAATTAGATCGCAAGACAATTAAAAATAATTAAAAAAAAATGAAAAATCTTGGAATCAATGTTTTTGAACAACTGTAGGTATAGAAACTTCAGATGCTTGCTGTAGTAACATTGACTATCATTATCAAGTGCACCGTTCAGAAAATGTCGGAGTCTGCATTATGAATTGCGCTCATTGAAACAGCTCCTGTGGGCAGGACACAGTTTTGAAATTAAAGCAGCATAATATTGCCCACCTGGTAACAGATCCATAAGGATCATCTCAAAATACTGCAACCATGATCTTTCCCACAGATGCTGTTGCACGAAACTTTCGAGGGGATGGTGAACCCTCGTTCCAGCATTCTATGATTCGCCTTTTTGATTCAGGATCATAATGGTGAACCCAGGTTTCATCCATAGTAACGAATTTTACTAGGCAGTCTTCAGGATTTCGCAACATTTCGGTACCCATTCTGCAGCCGCCTTTTTGAGGCCTAACTCTTTATGTAAAATAGTATCTACGCTACCAATTGAAAAGCCACAAATCTGAGCTACAATGGACCAGATCAATGTTTTCTTTGCAAACAACAGTTTTCGGCCGTCCAACACCGACACCTTGTTCACAGATCTTTCTGACAAGTTTAAAAATCTCTTGCACAATTCTTCACCATCTGATATGAAGATGTAGAGTTGCCCATTGAATTAATTATTTGATCTCCTGGAACTTATAAATTATACAAATATCCTCATAAACGATTCCATGCAGCCTCATTATTACCATTAATATTGTATATTGTATGCAGATATGTACTTATGAGAGGTTGTTACCTGACTAATTTATCTTTTCAATTCAAAGGATAATGCTAACGAGAATATTATGTTTGACTTGACAAAGAGAATCGAAACATAGTACACACAATGTAAGCAGGAATATATTAAATGCTAATTATAGTTTCGATTGTACGGTTCGATTCTTTATTAAATATTTTATTTGCTCTATAATTGAATTATACTTACTTCTACATCGTTATTTACTGCGAAAATCACCTTTACTTACGGTGCCTATTATAAAAAGCTTCAAAATTAACACGAGGTAGACCTAACGATATTTGCTTGGCAGAAACGGTTGATACAAACAGAATAAATGGCCAATGCCCTCTCACAAAGATTTATTTACACTTATATTGTCTCATTAACGGGGAACCTTTGAAAAATCTGTTAACTGGAAATTGGTTTTGCACCAGTGTACGCTAATATGCCTAATAAGGAATGATAGAGAATTATTAAGTGTATTCAAAAATGCAATAATATATAGGGTGTTCCATTAAAAAAAATAACTTTTTTAAAATGAACGTTAATTTTGGACGACCCTGTATAAATTATGATAAATTTTAGGACGTAAATTTTATGTATGCTATTTCGTCTAATAACACGCCAAATATTAGGTCTTCAGCTGCAATGCCTTCAGAAATATAGAATTTTGAACATAACGTTGCAATTGGCCCTATTATTTGAAAAAAATTGAATAACTCAAAAACAGCTGATTTTTTACGTAGGGTGTCTTAGTAAGTTTTGATGCAGAATTATATGCCCGATACAAAAAACTCATAAAAAAATGTCCATGCTGTTTAAATGAAGAAAGTTGACGTTAACTTCCGGTAAATCGGAAGTGGCACAATGGCGCAAATAATTTTGCTGATGAATCCAGATGATATCAGTTACAGCTACAAGTTTTCAGATATGTTGGATTCAAGAACATCAAATAGTTCTAACGAACCAGTTCTATGAATGATCCAGTAGATTAAAAAAATCAATTTCTACTCAGACGTGGGAAATTATATTAAAAATGCAATTTTCTAGTAGTAGGCTCAAAGTGTGCTGCAGGGGTCAAACCTTGGTCCTCTCCTATTCATACTATACATCAACGACTTGCTGACGCAGTTAACATGCCCTGTGCTTGCGTATGCCGATGACTTGAAGATCTACAGTCCTATAAAAACCTGGAATGATGTCGTCCACCTTCAAACTAATTTGAATTTTTTAACTGATTGATGCTGGACGGCAATATATTGTCGAAAGTCAGCGATATTAAAGATCTTGGAGGGTATTTTGACTCTCGACTTAGCTTTTCGAACCATATAGACTTGATGTGGGCATCTGTCTCTAGAACACTGGGTTTTGTTATGCGTTGTTCTTCATATTTTAATTTTATGGTCTCCTCATTATTTATATCTACAACATTATTTATGGTGACATGGTGCAAGATTTGTATGGAAATCATTCAATGGATCCCCCTATCTCCTTTCAAGTCTTAACTTCTTTATCAGTAGAATCTCCTATCGCTTTACTCCCACCTTCTTCCTCCCTTTTTCAAGAACCAATATTTTTCAAGGATCTCCTCTGGTTAGAATTTCCTAATAAACTTTTTAATGTGTCTAGCTTAGCAATTAAGATGTAATTAATTTTACAGGTGATTATACAGTGTTCGGCATAACAATGTTACCATTTTTAATACTAAATATAGTTTTAAACAAAATATTTATTTTATTAATTCTTATCCTAAATTAATGTATATACATACATTTGGATTTATTATTTAAAGATAAAATCTTTCAAATGACCACCGTTTTCTGCAATGCAGGCTTGCAAACGCTGAGAGAAGTTTACCATGACTCGTTGTAGCATTTCCTCGGGAATGGCTTCAATTTCCTCAGTAATGCGATTTTTTAACTCGTTTAAGTTGTTGATAGCTCCGGAAAAAACTTTTACTTTTAAGGTACCCTCATAGAAAAAAATCTGGGGCTGTCAAGTCTGGACTACACGATGGCCAGGGTATATCGCCAAAACGCGAAATCACACGGCCAGGGAACAAGTTACGTAGAGTTTCCAACGATTGACGGGCTGTATGAGCAGTGGTTCCGTCTTGCTGGAAGTAAACATTTTCAATTCCTCGGCGATGCAACTCATGTTGCAAAAAAATTTTCAGCATCTTTACATAACGTTTTGAATTTACGGATAGTGATCGACCATTCCCGTCTTCGAAGAAATAAGGCCCGATAATGCCCATGGATCCAACAGCACACCAAACAATCACCTTTGGACTGTGCAGAAGTTTTCCATTAATTTCTTTTGGATTTGTGTCAGACCAATAGCGATTATTCTGTTTATTGGCAAAACCTGATAAATAAAAATTGGCTTCAGCAGACATCAGAAGTTGATTTAGAAAATTAGGATTATTTTGAATAGCGATTAGGATATTCTGACAACATTCCATTCGATTAAGTTTGTGGCGCGCATTCAGTTCTTGAACAATTTGCGTCTTGTAGGGATGGAATTTTAGGTCCAAGTGTAAAATTCTACGAAGACTTCTTTCCGAAATGTTAAGAGTTAAAGAGTGTCGTTTTGCGGAACATTTAGGACTTTGTTGAAATGCATTTCTCACTCGTTCAATATTTTCAGCATGTCTGACTAATCTTCGACCTGTTTTTTGTTGCGAACGGACCCTTCCTCTTGCCATTTTCTGATCCATTTGCGAATGGTCTGCCGAGATGGTGCATTCCCTCTTCCTCTGTCTCCAAATTCCAGCCGAAATGCACGTTGGACTGCAGTCATTGACCGCACATTTGCAAACAAAAATTTTCGCTTGTAAAGGCCAGCGATCCATTTTTTAAATGTCACTAACTGACATGTCAAATCCAAAGGTATGTTAATCAATTTATGATCATAACAAAAAATGTATTATTCTTTGATTAAAATATATTTAGTATTAAAAATGGTAACATTGCTATGCCGAACCCTGTACATTGTATAGGTACCCTATTTAATTAACTATAGAATTTTATTAAAGATATTTTAAGAAGTACGTACTCGAATCACATGCTATCTATTAACCATGTTTATGCATAACTGTTAGCGTCCATCCTACATTTATAACAAACTATCAATTCAACTCATAAATATTCATGTCATTGACCGAATTTCTAACCTATTTCTAACACCCAGGACCAACAATTTTCTACATGCACCAATATTAGATATGTGTAGATTGTTCAATGATGTTTGCATTGCTTATGATGTTGATATTTTTAATATGTCTATTATTGGGTTTCGCGAATTTGTTAAGAATATTTGTAAGTAATTTTAATGTAAAGATAAATGTATTTATTTAAATTAAACATGATGACTCGTCTGAGTAGATGATCACAAATAGAAGGGACAAAAGGGGACACAAAAAGGGACAACTTTTTGTGAGACCAACTTTTTTTCCCTTCTATTTGTGATGTATTTATTTGTTTAGGTTTCGGTATTTCTTGCCTCTTTTTTTGTTGTTTTTCTTTTCTTTGAGTATTTTGGTTACTATTGCATATACTGATCTGCTCCTCTTGCCTCGTCTTATATAGTATTTTAGATTCTTTTTTATTTTGATTTGTTTATTATGAACTATAATTATGTTTTATATATGATAATTTACGTCGTATGTTAAGGTTTATTATATATTATGTTTTATTTAATGGTTCCCTGTAAATGATTTTGTGTTGCTGGAAATTCAATAAATTATTATTAATATTATTATTACGAAAGGTGTCTTATGTTTGGAAAAAGGATATTCGTAGAATCGTCGGTCAAAATTTTCAACAACAAAGTCTTGAACGATGAAAAGAGCACGGATATAGCTTGATGAGAAACTTGCTGGTAGGCAATGATGCCAGATCGTGTTAAACTGAATTCGTTAGCGTCGTCGGAAAAAAAATTAACTTAGAAAGGCCAAACTTTTTATTGCGAACGCTCAGCTTTTATACTTACCATTCGGGAAAGAACACTGAAATTACTCTTTTCAGGAAGATGAGTATTTCCCCGACTGTGTTTTTGCACTTAGCTAGCTACACCAGGACAAAAATCAGAAAGCTTGTAACTTTCTTTGTGTTAACCATAGATGGCAGCAGTTATTTGATGCCGCCAATGTAGAAAATGATAAAAATCGCAGACTGAACTAGGTTTAAAACATGTTGACGCACTTTTTTAAATTTTCATAATTTTTTATTATATTTTTTTAAATAAAATCGTGGGATAAATGGCTCTTATCATGAGATCGTGAGACTGGCAACAAAATCATGAGATCTGGCATCGCTACTGGTAGGGCCTATTCTTCATTTACCACTAGAAACATTGAGAGTGAGATGTATTATCGATGAAGATCCAAGATGCACCTATCAAGTGATCGAGGCACTCTCTTGGTGTTGCATCCGCAACAGTAAATTCAATTTTACATAATCATTTTCGGATGAAAAAATTGTTACTCCTACGATGCCACACACGCTAAACGATTTCCAAGAAGCAGAGCGAGTTAGAATCATTCGGAAAACGTTAGAAATGTTAAATAATGGTGGACATCGCATTCTGTCAAAAAAAGTAACAGGTGATGAAATATACATCCCATTTAACGATATTCCTACTCGCCAGGAGAGCCGTGTGTGGATCCATGAAGATGCACCAATACCAACAATCGTCAAAAATCAAAAGGTTGTCAAGAAAGTTACGTACGCAGTTTTCTTCCGCAATACCGGATTAATAAACGCAATCCAGCTGGAAAATCAACCTACAGTCGCAGCAAACTGGTACACCACAAAATGTTTATCTGCAGTCCTTGAATGAGTCAACATTCGCGAGTTAATGTTGCATCACGACAGTACATCATCACACAGTACACAGTAGATGAAAATAAGGTAAAAGTAATTGAATATCCACCCCTAAAGAAAAACATTTACGTGGTCGAGGTTTCACAACGGAAGATGAGGTAAATGAAGCAATTCATCTATTTTTATAGGCAACGAGCTAAACTTGATTAAACACAACATCTGTCGAAACGTTTGAAAGCATAAGAAACGAGCAAATTCCTTCATAGAAACCTGGAAGAAATATCAACCGACAATCATCATGACTTCCATAATAAATTCAAATCTTCAATTTGTCAAAAAGATTTAAAGAGCTTCTGTATGAATAATTATGAAACACTAAGATTAAACTTTTATTAGTGAAAACATATATACATAGATCTAGATAAGATACAATCGCCCATAAAAAAACATGCGGTAGTTGTATAACCTAGGTACTATTTACCGAAAGGTATATATGTATACATAATTAATTAGGTGTTTTATGGAAATATGACTGATTAAAGTGAAATCAGTGTTACTCCTGGAAATAAAGTGTGAAAAACAAGATTGTTTTTCACACTTGAACGTATGTTTGAAGTGTTAAAATTGTTACTTTCTAGTTCATAGAAATAGACAAACTGGATAGGTAACAGATATTTATTTATTTCGGTGCCTTAATTTATTTTAACTGTCATGGGTGATAGTTGCAGCGGCGTCTTCAGATGTGTTTCTTGTCTAACAACTCTTGCTGTGTATTTGTGTGCGTGTAAATGTGTTTAATGACCTGGTTGCAGCACTCTTTTACCATTTATAATGCTTCGCTGTTAATCACTTTGCTCACAATAACGAATTTGATAAAATTTTATCTTGTATTCCTTACGATTCTACTCTTTATTGCAGGCACCCTGCTACCCTTCGTGTGATGGGGGATGGACAATGAACAGCCCCACCAGGAGCTCGTCAAGTGCGTGGTGGTGGGAGACACAGCCGTCGGCAAGACCAGGCTGATATGCGCGCGAGCCTGCAACAAGCAGGTTAGCCTGGCCCAACTGTTGGCAACACATGTCCCAACCGTATGGGCCATCGACCAGTATCGCATTTACAAGGACGTCCTAGAACGGTCATGGGAGGTAGTGGACAGCGTCAACGTTTCGTTGCGACTCTGGGACACCTTCGGAGACCACGAGAAGGATCGAAGATTCGCCTACGGCCGTTCAGACGTCGTACTATTGTGTTTCAGCGTCAACAATCCGGTCTCGTTGAGGAATTGCAGGCTGATGTGGTATCCGGAGATCAGAAGGTAAAAAATTCTAATCAAAGATTTACGATGAAATTGATCTTTCATTTTTTTTAACGTAGATTTTGTCCAAATACTCCAGTCATCCTAGTCGGCTGCAAGAACGACTTGCGTTACATGTACAGGGATGAAGCTTACCTCAGTTATTTCCGCGATAGGAGTCCGTTCGTTCGCGCAACACGCAAAAGTGATCTTGTCATGCCAGATGAAGCTCGAGATATCGCCAGAGAACTTGGACTTTATTACTACGAAACTTCAGTTCTCACTTATTACGGTGTCAATGAAGTGTTCGAGAACGCGATCCGCGCAGCTCTTATGGCCAGACGACAGCAGCGATTCTGGATGACCAACTTGAAGAAAGTCCAACGACCTCTCCTGCAAGCCCCGTTCAAACCTCCACCCCCTCCAAAACCTGAAGTTATAATCCCGTCGAGTACCTTCCAAGAAAACGCTTGCCAACTTTGGTTGGATAGGTCACACGTGGATGTACTTCTCGTAACTGGTCCCGTAGCTTTCCCAGCACATCGCTTCCTACTTTCAGCAGCCAGTCCTGTCCTGTACAGGTTGCTTAACGCCGATTTGATGGCCAGGAGCACCAGCGATTCGAGTATGGTGAGTTCGTTAGGTGACTTTGCCGATGAGACTGAGTGTTTAGTGAAAGCCGAGCAGAAAATGTGTAAAAGGAGAGCTAGCTGTCAAGGGCTGCCGTCCGGAAAGGAGCTGGACCATCCGGCTTTTCAATCGATTAGGTGTGTAGATGGACAAACTGTTATCACTGTCAGTAGGATAGTGACGCCGACAGCCTTGCAACAGTGTCTTCATTTCGCTTATACCGGTTCGTTGGAACATCGAAATGTCGACATTCAGGTAAGTTTAGTTGTATCAGTGATATCTCAAGAATTATGTCAGTAGTTTGCGATCCGATGTTTGATTAATAATTTCACCTTAAATGAGTTTGCAAATTATTCAGGACCTTCTTCGAGTAGCCGAACTGTTAGAACTGCCACATCTACAATTGATGCTTACCAGTGAATATCGTTCCGATACCAGTAATTACGAGACGTTCTTGAAGAATCGTATCGGTGATATATGCCTGGGTCAGGGCCTCTTCGCCGACGTCATCTTCGAGTTAGACGATGGAGCCTGTGCTGCACACAAACCGATGTTAGCTGCCAGATGTGACGTCATGATTCTTCCGCAATACCGGATTAATAAAAGCAATCCAGCTGGAAAATCAACCTACAGTCGCAGCAAACTGGTACACCACAAAATGTTTATCTGCAGTCCTTGAGTGAGTCAACATTCGCGAGTTAATGTTGCATCACGACAGTACATCGTCACACAGTACACAGTAGATGAAAATAAGGTAAAAGTAATTGAATATCCACCCCTAAAGAAAAACATTTACGTGGTCGAGGTTTCACGACGGAAGATGAGATAAATGAAGCAATTCATCTATTTTTTGGAGAGCATTTTTAAAGATGACTGGCTTCAAGCTTTTATCATATGATATGCAACGAGCTAAACTTGATTAAACACAACATCTGTCGAAACGTTTGAAAGCATAAGAAACGAACAAATTCCTTCATAGAAACCTGGAAGAAATATCAACCGACAATCATCATGACTTCCGTAATAAATTCAAATCTTCAATTTGTCAAAAAGATTTAAAGAGCTTCTGTATTAATAATTATGAAACACTGAGATTAAACTTTTATTAGTGAAAACATATATACATAGATTTAGATAGATACAATCTCCCATAAAAAAACATGCGGTAGTTGTATAACCTAGGTACTATTTACCGAAAGGTATATATGTATACATAATTAATTAGGTGTTTTATGGAAATATGACTGATTAAAGTAAAATCAGTGTTATTCCTGGAAATAAAGTGTGAAAAACAAGATTGTTTTTCACACTTGGTTATATGTTTGAAGTGTTAAAATTGTTACTTTCTAGTTCATAGAAATAGACAAACTGGATAGGTAACAGATATTTATTTATTTCGGTGCCTTAATTTATTTTAACTGTCATGGGTGATAGTTGCATCGGCGTCTTCAGATGTGTTTCTTGTCTAACAACTCTTGCTGTGTATTTGTGTGCGTGTAAATGTGTTTAATGACCTTGTTGCAGCACTCTTTTACCATTTATAATGCTTCGCTGTTAATCACTTTGTTCACAATAACGAATCTGATAAAATTTTATCTTGTATTCCTTAACTGCACGATCCTACTCTTTATTGCAGGCACCCTGCTACCCTTCGTGTGATGGGGGATGGACAATGAACAGCCCCACCAGGAGCTCGTCAAGTGCGTGGTGGTGGGAGACACAGCCGTCGGCAAGACCAGGCTGATATGCGCGCGAGCCTGCAACAAGCAGGTTAGCCTGGCCCAACTGTTGGCAACACATGTCCCAACCGTGTGGGCCATCGACCAGTATCGCATTTACAAGGACGTCCTAGAACGGTCATGGGAGGTAGTAGACAGCGTCAACGTTTCGTTGCGACTCTGGGACACCTTCGGAGACCACGAGAAGGATCGAAGATTCGCCTACGGCCGTTCAGACGTCGTACTATTGTGTTTCAGCGTCAACAATCCGGTCTCGTTGAGGAATTGCAGGCTGATGTGGTATCCGGAGATCAGAAGGTAAAAAATTCTAATCAAAGATTTACGATGAAATTGATCTTTCATTTTTTTTTTAACGTAGATTTTGTCCAAATACTCCAGTCATCCTAGTCGGCTGCAAGAACGACTTGCGTTACATGTACAGGGATGAAGCTTACCTCAGTTATTTCCGCGATAGGAGTCCGTTTGTTCGCGCAACACGCAAAAAGTGATCTTGTCATGCCAGATGAAGCTAGAGATATCGCCAGAGAACTTGGACTTTATTACTACGAAACTTCAGTTCTCACTTATTACGGTGTCAATGAAGTGTTCGAGAACGCGATCCGCGCAGCTCTTATGGCCAGACGACAGCAGCGATTCTGGATGACCAACTTGAAGAAAGTCCAACGACCTCTCCTGCAAGCCCCGTTCAAACCTCCACCCCCTCCAAAACCTGAAGTTATAATCCCGTCGAGTACCTTCCAAGAAAACGCTTGCCAACTTTGGTTGGATAGGTCACACGTGGATGTACTTCTCGTAACTGGTCCCGTAGCTTTCCCAGCACATCGCTTCCTACTTTCAGCAGCCAGTCCTGTCCTGTACAGGTTGCTTAACGCCGATTTGATGGCCAGGAGCACCAGCGATTCGAGTATGGTGAGTTCGTTAGGTGACTTTGCCGATGAGACTGAGTGTTTAGTGAAAAGCCGAGCAGAAAATGTGTAAAAAAGGAGAGCTAGCTGTCAAGGGCTGCCGTCCGGAAAGGAGCTGGACCATCCGGCTTTTCAATCGATTAGGTGTGTAGATGGACAAACTGTTATCACTGTCAGTAGGATAGTGACGCCGACAGCCTTGCAACAGTGTCTTCATTTCGCTTATACCGGTTCGTTGGAACATCGAAATGTCGACATTCAGGTAAGTTTAGTTGTATCAGTGATATCCCAAGAATTATGTCAGTAGTTTGCGATCCGATGTTTGATTAATAATTTCACCTTAAATGAGTTTGCAAATTATTCAGGACCTTCTTCGAGTAGCCGAACTGTTAGAACTGCCACATCTACAATTGATGCTTACCAGTGAATATCGTTCCGATACCAGTAATTACGAGACGTTCTTGAAGAATCGTATCGGTGATATATGCCTGGGTCAGGGCCTCTTCGCCGACGTCATCTTCGAGTTAGACGATGGAGCCTGTGCTGCACACAAACCGATGTTAGCTGCCAGATGTGACGTCATGAAAGCAATGTTCGGTGGTGATTTTAGAGAAGGACAGGCAAAGGTTAGAACTAGTTTTTTTTAAGTAGAAAAAGATTAATTTTTTTTTTTTAATTTTTAAGGTTATAGAATTCCCCGGAGTGCGCGAATACACTTTCCACAAGTTGTTGTGCTTCCTGTATACCGACGAGATCCCTGCTGTCTCAGCGAGCAGATGCGTTAACCTCCTCGAATTGGCCAATCGTCTGTGCCTACCACGTCTAGTCGCTCTAGTTGAGCAGAGGGTCATCGAAGATCTCGAACGTCTACCGTCGTCGGAAGCCATCGAACAGTGTTTGCGACTGCTGGAACCGGTGAAACTGCATAACGCGCACCAATTAGCCGACTGGTGTATGAACCATTTGTGCATAAATTATAACAAGTTGTGTCGTATGTCGCCGAGAAGTCTCCGTCTGCTGCATCCGGATAATCAGGCGTACCTAGTTGAGCACAGGTGGCCACCGGTGTGGTACCTCAAAGACTACGATTACTACCAAAAGTGTTTAGCGGAAAGGGATCGCGAACAGAAACCGCAGATCAAGAGCAGTTCCGGATGCCTTTGTTTCACGCGAAAATCGGAATCCGATCCGGCCCTGTCCAGTACCGATAAACTATGACAAACGTCTATACACCGCCGCCTCAGCCAACGCCATCGTCACATTATGTTATTCAATTCGGATTTTTTCCTATTCTTCAAGTAATCAACTATCGCGAATATATAAGAGAAATGTGACTTTTATCGACTCAAAAAATTAGGTTTGTTTAGTAAAAGGATGATGTTTAGTATTCGACGTCTTGTGACATAAAAACCTCTTTAAACTTTTAATACACAAATAACTTTTACGCACAACAGCTCCATATGCAAATTTATTAAAACAAACGCTCAAAATATGTAGATGACGCTATTTTGGTACACAAACATTACAAATTTCTAACCTTGAAATTTTTTTTTTCGTTCCAAATTTGTTGTTATTGTTTGGGGTCGTTTTATGACACGCTACAAGGCTACACTACGTGAGGAGAAAATGGGTTTTCACTATTAGCTGTATGCTTGTTGTAGTTTCGGAGAAATATCTTTGTGTCTCAGACTAGGGAGGGTTTCCAATAGGGATACTCTGACCCTCTCCTCTCGATCTTTGAGTTTCTCTGTAGGTGCCCATCCCTATACCGCAAAACGGGCCAAGTATCAGGATGACGTCATAATAATGTCACAATTACGCCATCATACTAACCTAAAAGACGCCATCTTAACATCCAAATGACGTCGGTATACCCCCTTTATGATCTTATAAGTCCAAGTCAAATGGCGCCATGTTTGTCAAGTCATATTTATCATCTTCTACTGACCTATAGATGATCCGTCATTTACTACGTGAGATATTTAACGTCAAATAGACCGTCACTTATGACCAAATGACGTCAATGACCTATTTTGTCTGGAAAATGACGTCCGGTTCCGGTCCCACAAACAAAGTTGTAGCGGCCTTCCTTGCTAATGAATTAACTTCTTCGTTGCCTCTGCTTCCAGTATATCCTGGTCCTGACTAGCATAATGCAACTCTGTTTTATTTGCCTAGGCTGTTTCATCTGTTTAAGCACTCTCAGATCAATTTCAATCTGATGATGTTAGAACTCAGTACCAATCCGTTTTGTAGACGTTTCAAATCTTGAGTGGACGATCCAAACCATCCAAATCCCAGTAGGCAAAACCGTTAACACCATATACAACCATGGTAGCATTTTGGGCGTGTTCTTCTAGCAATTAAGACATTTTGATAGTGGTGAAATCTCAGGCACCAATCCTTTTCATCCATACTATACATTTTTTAAGCATTTTGTCGCTTCAGTTGTCCTTTTTTTGAGTTCTCCAGCAAGATTCATCATTTGAGATCTAATCCAACGCTCTTTTATCGTATCTTCATTCTAATTTCTTCTTAATTCTCTATTTGTTTACCCATCTTCCAACATCAATACGTTAACGTTATTATCTATCGTTTCTTTTCAGTAGATGGCGTCGCAGTAATTATACAAATGCAGTTTTATCTTAGAAATATGTCATGGATCTTTTACCCTTCAGATTCCTTTTAATTCTTTAACCAATTTTCATGGCTAAGCTTCCTCATTGAGTGTTGTTCCTTAGACCACAAGCAGCAATTGGATGATGAGATCCAGTAATGCCCCCACCCCTTCCATTTGAAATACAAAACAGCTATTTAAAGATCATTTTGAAGGGATTATCAGTGTGTTTCTTAATTGAAACTTTCTTTTACTTTTCTTGGCATAAAGTTGTTCAAATTTCAGCCAAAATTGTTGTAGTCAACCGGAGCAGAAGAGGTTGGAAATCAATAGAGCTTCTAATGATCTTCTAGCGAATGATGGCTTTTAAGATTTAGCGATTGTAGCAATGTTTGAATGACGTGAATCATATTTCAGGTCATACTAAATAGTAGGAGTAATAAATATGATATAACATCAGACCATTAACATTACTAAATGTTTTGGTATTTTTTTGCCACACCAGTGAGAACAATAATATATGAACAAGTTTCGTACATTTTGAGAGTTCTGATTGATGCAGACTTTTCAGGACAAAGATTACTATCAGCTGACGTTTATTCATCCTTGTTTCAGAAGCAGAAAAGAGGGTTTGCCAAATTTGTTGCGACAATTTACTTTTTGTTGTTCTGTCTAGGAGGATGCAACAATAAAGTTAACATTTGACAGATAATGATAAAACCAGTGTTACCAAAATAATAAATTTTAAAACTAAATATAAATAAAAACAATTTTTTGAGATTATCGCGATAAAAGTCACATTTCAATCAAATTTCCTCGAATTATCTCTCTCGTACCTTGCATTTTTTAACCTCTTAATTTCGTTTTTCAGTTTTGGACCAAAGACATTTTATACCATATTAGAAAAAAACGTAGTATATAGAAGCTGTCCGTATTTTTACACATTATTATATTCTACACATATGTATTAATTAACGAAGGATGTTTCGAAAATGAATAGAAAGAGTGATGTTTATTTAAAAAATCGATTCGATTCGTTTTTGGAGCATCCCATTGTCTCATATTATATAAAAACATCATAATACACAAAAAAGCAAAAGAAATTAAACAAGTCAATTCTATTAAATTATTCTCAAATTAAAATCTAAAATAACCCACATTATTATAGTATACATACATGAAAATCATTCTTACATGAATTCTCAGAAACAAATCAATTATTCCTACGATAATATTAAAAAATTAAAAAAACATAAATTTATTAAACAATTCGTGATAATAGCTGATAAATAATACAGAGTGCACCGAAAATATGCATAATTTACGTTCAGTAAGCACAGTAAGATCTAATAAGTAACAGTTCTAATAAATAGTTGGAAATGCTCCGCTTTAGCTCTAAATAATACGTACATAGTTTGTATTCATCAAAAAAATTCAGGCAAATCGTTTCTGACTACTTATTCGAACGAAAAAAATATATAATTTCTCGATTTCCCAATATTATAGGTTCCTTATATCTAAATAATTATTGTAACATTCTGTGTTCCGGCGTAATATTACGAAATATTACCGCTACTATATTATATAAGGGCATTATTAAGGATGAATTTAAGAACAAAAATTGATGAGAGATAAATTGCTAAAGTTCACTCAGTTTAGGGAGTCTTTCAAAGTAAAAAAAAAAATGAAATGTTTCGCATAGATTTAAGTAAGCTCGTTTTTTGGAAGAATCTTACCATAAACAATTAAAAAGGAAAAAATCAATAACAATGGAAATACTAATTATCTATTCAACAATCATATAATCGTGCAATAATTTGCTATTCTATTAAACATTTTTATGAAAAATTTGTTATTTTATTTCCCTCCCTTATAAAATATTAAATGTGACGCTACTGGAATGGGAACTTTAAGAAATACTCGCAAGCTAAAGAGCGCCACCATCCATACAGAAAAAATTAATTTAAAATTTTAAGGTTAGAATTCACGTGTGTTTGTTGATACACGTTAATCAAAATGGGTAAAATAAAAACCGAAAGCGCTGATGCACCACCACCACCACCTCAACCAGCGGTAAAAGATGAAGAATTATCTTACGAAGAGAAGTTAGAGAATGTCAGCGTTATAGCTAAACCTATGGCTTCTAAAAAGCTAACCAAAAAATGTTACAAACTAATAAAAAAAGGTACGTTTCCTTATTATTATATCTCTCAAACAAAATCCAAAAGATCCTTTTTTGAACAGCGGAAATTAAACATAAAACTTATGTTTGTAATGGTTTAAAAGATGTTCAAAGCAGTAGAAAGGCGAAATTGTCTTTTCGTATATTATAAATATAATATTGAAAAAATAATTGTCATTTCATTTCATATTAAAATGTTTGTAACAATGTAACAAAACACCTACAGCGCCATCTTGTTGCTTGTTAGGGTAATTCTGCTAAAGGAAAGTCTTATGGTTTAATAGAGAACATGATCGATTATAAAGATGAATGGAAGTTAAATTGAAGAAAAATCATTAGCATTAACTTTGTAAGGTTAGTTTTTGATAGAAATATTGATTGTCTTTTATATATATTATAAATATAATATTGAAAAATAAATTGCGTTTCATTTATATTAAAATGTTTGTAACAATGTAACAAGTTGATTCTACCAACCTCCATCTAGTTGCAATTGTTGGAGGGTAATTCTGCTAAAGGAAAGGAGGTAGGGAACATGTTCGTTTAATAGTACCACGTGATCAATTTCAACTGAATGGAAGTTAATTGAACAAAAATCGCTGCTTTGGGACAATTTGTTGATTGAAAGTTTAAGACACTGTATGCTCTTTATGTTCAATTATTTGAGAGCAAGGTGCTTATTTACTACCAACTACTGAGTGTTACCAACTTAAAGTTGATTCTGCCAACCTCCTTCTGTTGCAATTGCTCACCCAGTATGCCATAACCATTGAGGTAGTATATACAACCAAAGTGAGTAAGTTCCAGAAAAGAGGCAATATAGAGCGGTCATCTTGGGGCCGGTGGTATACAAACCACTCTACCTGCTTTTACACATTTTGCATAAACATTCAGGCGAAAAAAAAAATCATTTATTAGATTTGCAAGACCGAATGCATAATAGCAAATAGCTCACCTCAATTTATGTTATAACTTTTTTATAATTACATTATCTTCATTAGTTTCAGTATTTTTAGTTAAATATTTATTCATATAGGTATAAAACCGCATTTCATTTTACGTAATTGTCTATATGTTGCATATTACGAAGGCGCGAGTTTTAAATTTTCCGCAAAAAGCCCTACAAAGATGGCAATTTTTCTGCACGTTTTTGCTCTGGTGGGGACTTCAACATTTCCTCTCCAGTTGTATATATACTTCAATGGCCATAACACATCATACTTGTTATAAAAAAAGTTCTTCATGTGATATCTCATTTCGTATCGTATATCAGATATCCGCCGTAAATACCTATTATAAAAGGTGTCTGACAAGGGAGTTTCAGAATTTTGTAGAATGATGCGTTGATCAAAAAATAAGTGAAATAAACATGGGTCCAAGCAACTCTCGCTGTATAATTTTGTGCTCAAATGACCTTGTGTGCATTACATCGCCTTTATAATCACTTTTCGCTACCAACAGCGAATGGTAGGTCGATTGGAATCTAATTCTCCGAGAGAAAATGTCACCGTTTTTCCGGACAACTAGAATCCGGCTGCTACCATTCCACCACAACGATATAGACAGTCGCCTAACTACTGCGGCTATCAACTCTACGCTATTATCACATATTCACTGTTAAAGAGGCGATTCAATTATAAAGAATTTCATAGTAATCTAAACGGCGAGAAATCATAACTCCATTAGAATATAAATGTCATTATCAGCATCAATTTCAACGCGATTAGAAAAGAAGTAACCTACATAGAATGATTCGTTTGCAATTTGGACGGGAACAGACTGATCAGAATCTTGAAGAATAATCCGCTGTGTAGTGTTCTGATGAGTACAAATTCACCGTGAACACATCAGATGGTCACGATAGGATGTGGAGAAGAGGTGGTGAGCGTTTTCCTGCAGCCTCCTTGTCAGCAAGAGTACATTTTGGAGGCGCTGTAATAATATATGGGGCTGGCATTTCATCGACTATTATACATGCTACATTCAACAGTGTAATACCTTTTGTGCCAATTGTTGGCGCAGATAAAATTCTGAACAGCCCCCTCCTCCTCCTCCCATCCATATTACAACAAATAATTGGCAAAATGAATTTTATGCGACAAAATTCAATTCAAACAGTTATAGCAGCATCATATTAAATGTTACGTGAAAGTTCAGCCAATAAAGTCTGTTCAAAATTTCGTCGTGCAGTTTAGCGTAGTGTCGCTATAGTGCGGTTTCACCCATTCAAAGTGAAGCGACCTATATCTCACTATAGCTCGACCAGAATGCCGTGACAGTGATCAGGTGTTCTGTGCATATATGTAAGTGGAGCTAAGTGCTGTAACGTCATACTTTTACCCAATCTCTATAACTTAAACGCAACTGCCATGGGATTCTGGAAGATCTATAAGCAACAGCGGCAGTACATCTCATATCAATATCTAGCTGCGCAACAAAATATTCCTCAAGAGGCAACTTTGCTGCGTTACGTAGCACTGTCGCGCCATGTAACGTAGCGTAGAGCTGCTTTAATGCCGTCCAACCTTTATTTACATGAAGTTGGCATTTAATTACATACAGGGGTTCTCGAAATTTTGATGTTTCAGATTTTTTTAACTTTTAATTGTGGCAGCACAAGTAGCGACAATTGAAGGAAATCAACAGCAAAGTTCTCGCAATACCAATTACTATTTAAACAAAAAATATTACTTCTTTTAACCGTCCGAAAGAGGTTAACACTTATTCACTATTTAAAAAAATTCATTAAAAAAGATAATCAAAGTAGTGTTCATAAATTAGACTGCAGACTGTAATAATTGTTCTATCGGTCAAACTAAACAATATTTAAAGAAACAACTATATAATCACCGGTACACTGTTGCACATATTTCTTTGTGTTTAAATATTTTTGTTGATAGGCATGGCCAAGTGTTTTAAACGAAAACAATAATTTATGTTCTGGAACTACAATCCTTTATTTTACAATATTTAAAAATCACTTAATTAAAACTTAGAAGAATGCATTTGTCAGTAATAAATCACCCACTTTAGATATCTAACATCAGCTATGGAATTAAATAAAATTTAGGTTCGAAGTCATACAAACATTTGGCGATTTCATAAGCAATATCGCATTTATCTGTCAGTCCTTCACCTAAAATAGAGAATTAAAAACTGTGCCAGTCAATGCTGTTCGTTTACCTTTATCCTTGCAAGTATCAATTGCAATTTCACTGGAAGCGCGTCTTTCAGGCGGTAAAATAGCGGATTGTCTCATTCCAGCTTCAAGATCAATAAATCCATCGCTATTAATCTAAATATAATTGGTAGATAGGTATAAATAAGGTGATCACTATTTCTAATGTAAGGTATACATTACCACTTTTAACATTGACAAACAACAGTGTAAGTAGCACTAAATATAAAAATAATAGTTTATTAAAACTGAAACTGTTGCTGTTGTTTTTCGAAAACATTGTATACATACCCTAGATGTATGGCTTACATCGTCCCAGTTCCCTTTCGGTAAGCGATCTAACTCCTCTAGAAAATAATTTAATTTTCTAAATACTCGAATATTAATATTATTAACAGGGAAGGGACGTACTTAGGAAACTCATAAGCGTGCTAATTACCTTCATTTGTAATTTTCGCTTTTGTTTTGCAAGTCCTCCTCATCAATTTCTGCGTAGCTTTAATCTGCGCCTCCGTCAACTAAAAAAAAATAATAAAAATAAGTATGTTTTATGTAATATGAATTGAGTATTGTATTGTACTTACGTAACAATATGTTAATTCCACAGAAAATAGAAGCAAAATAAAGTAACGCCACGATATACACGCCATTATTATCACAATTGCAACTTAGGAAAAATTTGCGAGACAACATCCTTAAATACATATCCAGTCGCGAAAAGGATTTCAAGTAATGGTAATGTTGAAAATAAATGAGACCTTAACAAACGGCAAATTTTCAAAATTATATATCTTGGTTTCAATTTTTATGGTTTTTTAATTGTTTTCTAATGACATGTTTGTGTAAATAGAACAAACTGCTTGCATATAATAAATATATGTATCTATAAGATATATGCGTGTGCTCGGCGGAAAATTAGTTCGTTGCAAGTAATAATTTTTTAATAAAACAGAAAGCAATTCTACGAAGATAAAGACAAATTGGAGCCCTACAGAAACAAACGCTATTATAAATGAGGAAGATCTTTTGTTATAAATTACGCAAGATCGTCATTAAATGAGCTAGAATTAAGCATATAGAGTGGTGGGGGCAGTTGCATATCATTAAAAATCTAATTTGCATATCGTGAATAAGAGGAAAACATATTAAATTGTATATTACAAATAGCTTTATAAATTGTTTTGTAATCTTTTTTTTGCAGAATCGTGTGACTCCTAAAACTACATATAGCAGTAAGTACAGCAGTCACAGCTCCCCAGGCTGGATGGGGAGCTGTGACTACGGGCAAAACCCAGCAGCTTACACCTCATGTAAGGGGGCACAATAGACCCACGGTCGCTGTGCAATATCACCCTTAGATCTAAATCTAAGTACATTTTATAAGTTATTTTGTATCCCGAGCTTCCTAGCTTAAGGACTGTGTAGGTGCTTTAGCTGCTCCACTGAGTGTTCTTTTTAACCTGGCAATTAGATCATGCACCTTCCCTGAATGCTGGAAGTTTGCGAGACTAACACTCGTTTTCAAGAATGGTGATATGGGATGTATTGAGAACTATCGTCCAATTGCGATTATTAACAACTTTGCCAAGGTATTCGAAAAATGTCTCTTTTCCATCATTTCTCCGCAAATAAGATCCCCAGTAACTACTTCCCAACATGGTTTTATCAACAAACGATCGACTGTTACAAACCTCACACTCTTTACTCAATATCCCAGTTAACATTAGTGTGATGGCCAGCTGCTGGTTTTGTAAGCAATCCAGCGCCGGACCTGTTGTATATTACCCACCAGTTGCCGTCACCGATTATACACAACGAACAGATGTCGGTCCATGGCCGGCACACAATCTGCAACCTGCCGCATTTAAATAGCCCGCGTCTCAAATGCCAGCGCCGTATAGCAATTCATTCTGTTACTTGTGCGACTTTTTTTGTTGTCATTTTATTTTGAGTTTGTATCTGTTTGGCTAAGTTATATTTACAGCACACATTTACTTTTTCTCCAGAAGTGATTCTTCTTGAAAAATGAATCATTTTACCGATGATAAGTAAATGCGTTCATTATTATTAGAGCAGACCAATTTCCGTGCGCCCCATGTGCGTCGATATGAGCATGATTATATTGCATCAGAACTAATAAAAAGCATTCAGTATGTGTTTGGTACCCCCTTAGACTACATGTAAGGCCTCTTTTATGCACGTGCGGTTGTGCGGTTTGCAGTCGAACGGCATAAAACGTTCGAAAATTATTTATGTAGGAGCAAGTGCTTCATTTTATGCAATTGCAATAACCAAATGTAGATATATTTAATTGTTTTTGATAGAATAAATGTATCTACTACTATACTTATATCCGTAACAAGCTCATGTTGCTTCCATATTCTATCGCATATTACCGGTGCTCACGGAAATTGGTCTGCTCTAATTATTATTTTATGTAATTACACAATATCCGTTCGATTTATATGTATAATCCTTCTAATTGGTCACTCTCACCAATCATCCTGGATATAGACTGTTACTTTTATAATAAAGAATTATTTTTGAAATGTTGTTTATTTTCGTATGTAGCAATCAACAGGCCATTACGCTCCCGCTTCAGTTTTATTACACTATTAGACGTTTTCAAAAATTGTATATTGTAATAGATAGACGTGCCTGAAATATTATCTAGATTCAACTTCTTATATAGTTCCGAGACAATTTTCATCATCATTGATCATTAGAATCCTTGAACTTCTATTTTTCTTTTTAGATGTATTCAGTTTGCGTCAAGTTTTATTTCTTTTTCTGATACCATTCACTACGTGATCTGGACAAAAGAGTCAGCGGGACCCAACAGTTCCAATTGCAAGAAAGTGTGTTTCTCACTCTCTCATATCACTTACGCTCTTATATGAATTGTGGCCATCTCATCTTAGTGTACTCATAAAAGTAGCTCCCTCCTCCAGTTTTATTCTTATTGCCTCTTATTCTTCTGATTGTTTGGGTTGATTTCTTCGTATTGCATTCAAAATTGTTCTTCTCTCCTCTGAACTAGTTGCAGAGCAATTTGTATGTACGTAAATGTGTTCAATGGCCTAGTTACAGCACTACATCGCCGCTTAATAATGCTGCACTCTTAATCGCTTTGCTTCCAGCAGCAAATGATAAATTTATCGGGATACAATTCGTTGAGAATAATGCCACTGCACTCTTGGAGAACTGAACCCCGACCCCAGCGATCTCTCATATCACTGGATAACCATCTCGTTAGCACGATTATCGATCCGTTGACTATACATATATTACACCAAAATGGTGACGTTTCTTTTTGTACCGACAAACACACGTCATAAGATTAAAAAAGATACATTTACCTAATTCTTTATAGTGCAATAAATATTTAGCAACATATCCCATCACTTTCTATTTAATAAGTTTTAAGCAGCGTAAATACAAGAGTCCTCTCTATAAAGCTAGATCTTTCTATGCATAAATATGGTCAGCCTACGACGTCATCCACAATCCTTAGTGTTACACATGAAGTCGGCTTTTTTTCCGGTTTTTGTTTTCCATTCCTTGGAAAGAACATACCAAGCAATGACCGTAAAAGTGATCACGTGACTTTCGTAACCTGTCAAATTTGACTTTTTCTTTTCAAGAAATGACAAAATATGGCATTATTTTTCGAAATTCCGAAAAATGCTATAAGAACTTTATTTTTAAATCGTATACCGAATTTAACCAAAATTCACGCATAATAAGAAATGTATATTTTGTACTCGCCTATCAAAACCTGTCATTTCACGATTCGATTTGCGTGCGTAAAAAGTCACTTTAAGCACGAGTGCGTAAAAGTAAAGTTGGTACTTACTGGAACTTGATTAATTTAGTGACATTTTAAAATCATAAATTCCTAACCTTAATACTATGCTACCCAGTTCGTTGTTTTTCTATGAAAATAAAAGGAAATGAAATAGAAATTGATATATTTGGAAGGTATGTAATTCAATGTCAGAACAGCAACAAATATTATATAAATTACCATTTTGAATTTGATAATTTTAAATTAAATGTCATTTCAAATAATCAATACTGCCAACTCAAATTTTTTTAATTAATATCAAGAGATTAGTAGTGTGTCATACACGATTACGTATTTAACAATATATATTATTATTATAGTTCTCGTACAAAAAATATTGTACAAACTTCGTGCGTGAAACATTTCGCGAATTCGTGTCCATAAAGCGCTCGCCTTACGGCTCGCGCTTTAAACTGGTCACTCATTCGCGAAATATGATTTCACGCACTTGGTTCGTAAATAACTATTATGCCATATGATGGCCGACGTTCGAAGTTTTTAATTATTACATTAGATGGAGCTGCAAATAAGTATCGCAAAAATAACGCGTAGAACAATATGAGAATGAGATTAGACTGATGTTTTACGTGCAGACGTTCATCATATGACAGCTGTGTTTACCTATACAGGAAGCTCTAATAACAATTTTAGTTTGTTTTGACATATTTGTAATGACATTTGTGTCAAAATAGCGTACTCAAAGATCGCCATAACATTGAACATGAACTACAAGGCTTAGATTTATAGTTCATGCTTAAGGTTGTATGGATGCTTAAGCACGCGATTTTGACATATTTGTAATATGACATTTATGTCAAAATGACGTGCTCAAGCATTGACACAACCTTAAGGGTCATAAATTTATAGTTCACACTTGAGATTGTGTTGATGCTTGAGCACGCAATTTTGACACATTTATAGTGACATTTACGTCAAATTCTTGTGTTCAAGCATTAACGCAACGTGAAGCACGAATTATAAATATGACCCTTAGTATTAAAAGTATGGAGACTTAGGATCATCTTTATAGTTCGTGCTTGAGGTTGTGCCGATGCTTGAGCTCGCGATTTTGAAGTAAACAGTTGACACAAATGTGTCAAAATCGCGTGCTCGAGCATGCTTCTACTCTTCTGTATAGCTAGCATTTATTTTGAAAAATAACGGAAAACTAACAAAATAATGGAAACTGTGTTACCAATAGTGAATTCAAGGACAGATCAAACTTTTTTCGAGTTACTGAAATTAAATTTATTCAAAAATAAGATTACTTTAATTGATATTTGTCTTTATAGTTGTTTTATTACAAAGAAAATCCATTTTTACGTCTAGTAGATACCTGTTCTTGTTTAATATTGCGTTTCTCCGAGAGTATCTTCGTTACATCAAACTATATAAATAATAATTAAAACGAGAAATAAATAACATTGCCAACGTTATTATTAACGTTTGTAATAACGTGTTGAAACTATACATTCCCAATAATTATTCATCGTAATTGATACCGTCCGATGAATAGACATGTATAAAAGAAATCACAAAATCGTGCAGTTAATTTTGATAACGAATCAATCATCACGTAATCATAATGAAGTATCAAATTGTCTTATTGTTTTTAGCGAGTGTGTGCTTTGAAAATGCAATTTCGGTAAGCGAAATATTAATAAACAAGTAAACAGGGGTTTTAAAATATACTTACATTGTGGTATTGCTCACAACAAACATTATTTTAACACTAAAAGTCAATTTCAACGGATTTTTATAAGAATATTTGTAATATTAAATGACTCGATTTTAAGTTAGCTGTTTCGTCGTTTTATTTCTTTTTCCCCAGTGCTACCAAATTGATCACTGATGCTAGCAATATTATAATATTAAAATTTACTAATATTTAAGTAAAAAAGGGAAATTATTTAGGATTTAATAATAATAATAATTACTGAATTTACATTATAATTTTCTGTTCAAAATCATTCTCAAGATGGAGATAATTTTAAATTGTATTAATATGTCTATTGCATTCAATAATTGTTTTCATATATTAAATTTTATATTTTCACCATAGGCGTACCTAATCACGACAATTGAAAATTAATAATTGTTAAAAAATATCCATAGACTGTTTATTTTAAATTATGTTATGTTAAATTAAATAATTTTCAGTTGAATGAAGCACAAATGAAAGCTGGCATAAAATTAATTAAAAATACATGCAGGACAAAAACTAAAATCACTGATGGTACGTTTAATTAGACATTTAACATTTATTCTACAGCAATTTAATTTTTAGAGCAAATCGCAAAAATGCACGAAGGTGTTTGGGATGATACTGATGACGTAACAAAGGTATATATCTTAACTGAAATTAACTACTAGTGTTATAGAAAGTAGTTTTTAAAAAATATCCCTTTTTGTTTCAGTGTTATTGTCACTGCGCTTTGGGTATGATGAAAATGGTAAGATAATTAGGTGGAAATTACACTAATATTAGTTAATGATGATTCTGTTAACAAGTTGTTTATTTAGCAAGCTAAGAACGGAGCTTTTGAATATGAACTTTTCGAAAAACAGAAACCGATGATACCGGAAACGATAAGAGAGACTTTAATAGCAAGTGTAGATAATTGCATCAATGCGGGTAAGTTGAATTAATTTTCTTAAACAAAAAAGATCTTATAGCAGGTTTGTATATTAAAATTTGTAACTGTCAAATATTTGATAATAGTTAGCAATGTTGACAAATTTGTCGGTTTTATTTACAGGAGAAGGGTTGACGAAAAAATGTGACCTATCTTATGCCTTCTTCAAATGCATTTACTTATACGATCCTGAGGTATTTTGAAATTGTAATATAATCTTCATATTAATAAATTATGTTCTTTGTTACAGCATTACATGTTCCCGTGATATAGTCATAACTACCGAACAATTTTCCGTAGTTTAATTCTCATTTGTATGTAGTTTAATATCACTGATGTAATGAGTATATATGTATATGTTCTAGTTAATGTATTTACTAATGTAAAAATAATAAATCTTTTGTTTCTGTCCAATAATTGCAGTTATTTACATGAAATTACGAAGCGGATTAATTAATTAACTTCAAATTGCATGAGCATCGGTTTGTTCGCAGTTTTTACTTTGCTTCAGTGAGTAAGAATGCGTGTTTAAAATTACAGCGGTATTATGTAACTAAAATTGAAGGTTTCAATTGATAAAAATTAGGTATGTATGTGGTTGCAATGTTTGCAGTTAATTATGTATGAGTATGATCTCAATGCGTATAATTTATAATTATTTCATACGTAAAGTCACGGTCACAAAATGTGTCCAATTATTTTGACGTTTAATGAAATTTACACATCGTAAATCAGTCTTTAAGTTTTGAAGGTTATTGTAATCCATACATTACTGTGTATTAGCTGTCAATGTGACAGCGATGGTTGACAATCCATATGGCAGATCGAGAACAAATTTACAATGCAAAGAATGAAAAGAACTTTTTTTTAACCGCAAATTTGTAAGCTGGCCATCTAGCGGTTAGTTGAGGAATTAAGTATGAAAATCTAACGCGGGAATTTCAATTTTTTTTCACGACAACAAAAATAAACAAAATAATAATAAATACTTTTATTTCTCTATATTATTTCTTTAATAACAAAAAAAAAAAATTAAACTTAAAAATCTATCAAAATTTTTATGAAAACCATCCTTTCTTATGCAGCTGATCGTACTTCAACATATTTATTCTAATGGAATCCGTTATCTCCTGTGCATTTCTATTTTGTCCATAATAATCGACGAACTCTCCATCCGGATTCACCAAATACATAATTATCGTATGATCGACAATGTAATCCTTATCCTGATCTTTCGGTCCCGCACTGAAATAAACACGATATGCTTTGCATGCTTGTGCGACTTGCTCTTCAGTTCCTGTTAATCCTAATAATCGACTCGAGAACTCCTTACAATATTGACCGACTACTTCGGGAGTATCCCTTAGCGGATCAACAGATATAAACAACGGTTGCACTTCTGGGACACCTTCTGATTTAGCTTTATCTGAAATAAAATTTTTCAAACCTATTAACGTTTCAGTGTAAACTTTTAATCTTACCTAAAAAATTTATAACCTCAGCCATTTTTTCAAGCTCATCGGGACATACATCTGGACAATGCGTAAATCCGAAATAAATCAGTAACCATTTACCAAGAAATTCGTCACTTTTTCTCGGTACTTTATTCGAGTCAACTAGATCGAATTTACCGCCGATTGCTGCCTTACCAAGCATTCGTTGTCTTTCTTTTAATTGTGCTAAAAATGTTAAAAAATGTTTTTTAGATGTTGAGAACAATTTTCGTAATTTTTACCTTGTTCTTTTTCATGCTTAACATATAACATAAACCCTAACAATCCACCTCCGATTATAGCTGTTATCGTCATACTTTGCCATGATATTGGACCTTTACCTTTATCGGGTAATTTCTTTGGTGGCAACGTTTGTTGAGTATAAAGACGATAAGGTATTCGTATTCTACATTGGTTAGTCTACAAAATGATTAATCATTACTAACTTCAGCATTAAATTATCAAATACATACCGTGTTTTTTAATACTGTATTTAAACAAGAAAATCTGGTAATTGTTCTTATAAAAGGAAACATTATAATCTAAGTAATTTTATATCACATAAATTATTATAATAGGTTTTTTTCGGTATATTTTTTGGAATCATTCGAATCGAATAAGTAATATTTTACAACTCCTTTATCTGCGGATTAAATATTTAAATTCTGATCAAGAAAATAGTAACATTTTTATGAAAATAAAAATATGTTTGGTTAGGAAGGTTAAGTAGAAATGTCAATTTCCGTATCTATCAATTCAGTGTTGCCACTCGTTAGTAGCAGAATTTCAAAAAAAAATTCTTTGCAAAAGCTAAAATTCTAATTCATTTTTAAATTTATGGTTTATATTCGAAATTTTCTGTGTAATATTTGTTTGGCTCTTTTATAAAAAATGTTGATATTAATCGATATACAAAACCTGATTTAGTGCTGCCCTCAAACGGTGAAACACAGTTTAATCGGTAGACTAGTATTAAATAACTCCAAAAGAGGTCACCTCATGTTTTAATAGATACATTTTAATCAGATTCAAATAGTTTTAAACAGTACATGCGGGAAACTAGGAACTCAATCCATAAAATTGACAATTGTCGAAAAATATAAATAGATATGACCGTCAAAATTTTGTGGCTATGAAATGCATTTTGACAGCTGTCAGAAAAATCGAATGTGAAATGTATTTTAAATTTTACAAGCGCCAGAAATACTTTGACAGCTTTACAGCTACTGAAACCGTAAAAATAACTGCTTTTACAGGCATTTTAATGCAATAAAGCAACAAGAACAAGAACATTGGCAGCTTCCTATAAAAATGATAACGCTTGCAAGGATTAAAGCCGTGAAATATGACAGCTGCAGCGACAATCTGACAGCTGTCAGCAATAATTTAATAGTTACAATTGCCAAAATGTAAAAATATAAAGTTTTGCAATTTTACAGTTGTCAGATGCATTTTGGCAACTATACAATATTATCAAATTTGATATGAATTACCTATTTAGTTTTACAATATAGCATCTGTTAGTGAACTGTCAAGTGATTACGATTTTTTTTTAAGTGTGGTGGGTGCTTAGTTGCAGTGACTCCGTAAGCTGTATCGCTTGTATAGCTATAACTGCAGCTCTCGCGGTGTAGTTTTGTGTGTGTAAGTTGTGTTTCTGTTTCATAACTTGGGAAATGTCAGTTTGCTTCTACAGTTCAACAGGTGTTCCTAAAACTATGATGTATATAAATATTAACACCATAAAATATTATTCTCTCATAACTTGATAGCTGTCAGAAATATTTTGACAATTTGATGGCTGTCAGAAATATTTTGACAACTTGATAGCTAACAGAGATTTGCCAGCTACTTAAAAAATAAGAATAAACTAGACAGACGATTTAACAATTTTACAGCTGTCTCATGTACTTTGACGGCTACAATTGTCAAATTTAGAAAATATTATTTGTTTTTACAATTTGACAGCTGTGACCGCTCAAAATTTTACCGCCGTTAGATGCTGCAATTTCTTCAATAAGTTTTTTTTTATAAGTGAAACATAACTGATTTCACAGTTTTAATTTTGTCTTTGTTTCTATATACATTTCTGTGTAAAAAAATTGGTCTTCAGTGTTAATTAAAACTGTGAAATTAGCTAACGAAAATAAAAAACAACAATCTTATTATACTTTATTGATTTAAACAACAATTGGTAATAATAATTCCAAAGAAATAATGCATACATACCATTATGATTATTATATTTAAAGTAAAAAATGAAAAATGGGGTAATTATCTTTATTACATAATTAAAATTATATACAATAATCACTAATAATATACATAAGCGTTTATTACATGACCGGAACAAAACAAATAGATGTAAATTAATTAAAAATAATGTTTATTTTGTGTTTTTTTTTACTTAATTATTTTTATCACTGTCACTACAATGTCGTACAAAAAGTAATATGTCTCTCGGTATTCTTCCATTATAATAAAATATGAACAACTTTTCCCTGACCATCATCACAGCCTTTTATAAGCGTTCCATTATCATTAGAAAAAAGAATAACATAAAAGGTATTCCTACGCGACGACATTAAAAAAGGTACTTTTCCCTGATGATCAAGGTTTGCTATGGATAATTATAATTATTGACTCGATTAGATCCTGTTGGGAAACTAACGTTAATGGTAACCGGATGTAATAATACGCTATGAACTTCTAACAAATCCCAATCGTGTAAAAAAGGCAGCAGAGTTTGGTAATCTATCGACAAAGGTACGTAGAAGGTTCCTTTAGAATGAAGTACGAAAACAGGCACGTTGAAGTTATTCTGATTATCCCGGAGTGTATTGACGACGGTGCCACCACCGCCTGCTACCCCTTGGTTACGTCACTTTGTCCTGAATCGTTATCAGCTGACATCCTGGTGCAAATTTCGCTCGGCGGAGAACTGTGACTTGAACTGTGAAAATTTTTAAAAAAAGAAGAAAATAATAAATACAGCTTAATACTGTCGTGATTTAATGTTGATATTCAAATTATTATTAGAAAATAGGTTATTGTTAGTTAAAAATTTTAATAATAATAAAAAAAACAAAGGCAGCTATGAATAATTTCAATATATTTATTATTTTATTTACATCTGCATTATACAAATAAAGCTTCTTGAATCTGTAGGTAAAAAAATGTTAGGCATCATTTTAATTTTAGAGATTCTTTATTATACCAACTCGTTATTACATTCGATTACATTTTCCCGTGATTCGATTTTAGATAAATAAATCAATAAATTAAATAAATAAATAAATATTCGTTTTCGTAAAAAAAAGATTTGTAATTTTTACGGGGGATAAGACAACTTTCTGAATATATTTGAATTTATACAAGATATGTACAAATTGACAAAAAACGAACTGTATATCTGCTAAATTCTAGTCTTTTTTATCAATTTCATACATTTTTATTAATTATATATTTGACGAATGTGCAGCAAAGAAAGATGACATGAAAATAAACAACCTATCCTATTACATCGATAATAGGTTTTATTAATTTTTTTTTGGTAAATTAAAACCGATTTAATCTGTACTAATTAAATTAAATACTGTAAAGATGGGTTGCTTATTCAATGTCACGTACTTAGGACTTAGGACGGCTTAGCACGTAATCGTTGTGTATTTCGTACAAAGGTGAATTACCTTCAAGGTTGGCATTAAACAAGTAATGCCATTTTAAATCGAAATAGTCGTAAAAGCTATGTATTTAATAATATGTATTGTAATTTCAATTTTATTTAAATGGAATTTGTTTAAATATGTTTATGCAATAAAATTCACTTCTGAAACTTTTGTCAAACTAGATCTAATTAATATGAATTGTTTATACAAATGTGATTCATCGGTATTGTTTGTTAAACATATTAACCGGAGTATATTGACTATATAGTGCATACATGTTTCATATTCCATGCAGAACAGATATTTCCAAGATGGCCACACTTCAGATTAAACTCAGTTGAGTTTCTGAACCCTTAAATACATTTTCTTGTCTTTTGGTAACGATTCTTTAATTGAAATACAGTAACGTAAGTAAATATCAACCTATTTACTATAGGTACACTAGAACCTCATCTATATCCGCGCTCACTTATGTCCACCCTCACTTATCTTCACATTATAGCGCTCATTTATATCCGCTCGGCATCCACCACCCGATAGTGCACGTATTCACTGTCCTCTCTTGAGATGATATGAGTGAATGTCTACGTTTCGCAACCGCTGATATAGCCGAGGTTCCAGTGTATTTATAAATATTTTAAATTTGGCGCCATTCGAGAGAGATGTTGATTGATGAGATGTTTTAGTATGAATGTGTTCGTGATTTGAACCTTGATTGAGTGTCTGATGTTGGTTTTTATAGCTTCTATCTAACTACAACGTTGGCGTTTAGGAGAGGCCAAAAACTGCAAGATCTTGGGGATTATGTTGAGCATCTTGCTCGCCCATGCACATACAATTTATTCTAGATCTCCGTTGGTTTGTTGATGCTCCAAAAAATCAGCGTCTCCGAAAATTTTGCTATTGAAGGGCAGTATTCCTGTTACTTCAGAAACATTCATTGCTACATTAATTGTTGCTGTTCTGATCTAATCTTCATCGACGAGCTCACTTATTTTATCAACTGTCACAGCTCGGAATGGCCAAAATAAAATCTTAAATGTTTTCAAAAAAGCTCGATCTAAAGACTGCATATGGTAGCAAGCAAATGATAGAATCCAATCAGCCTTTGCCAAGTCAATTATGCCAGTATGTTGGCCAAATGGAGTCTTCTATTTTGGTACAACAATATGTGTGAATCCATCAAAATCCGTTACAACCACCATTGCTACCTGGCTGAACACGAATTCCAGACTTCCCTTCAACACTAATACACTTATTCTATCTTTTTTCAATTGCCCTATGCCCTCAGAAAAAATTGTTTTGGTAACGCCGCAAAATATTCTTCAACAGCTTCTTTGAGTTGTTCATCAGACGCAAAACGCTTTCCCTTGAGATGCTTTTTTAAATTTTTGAATAAGAAGAAGTCTGAAGTCAGGGCTATAAGGTGGATGCCTTAACTCTATAAACCCACAGTCATTGATTATCTGCTGAACTTTGTTTGCTTTATAAACCCGGTAATTGTCGTGCAGCAACAAGTTTTTTTTTGTGGATAAGAATGCGAGCCTTGTATCCTTTAGAGCAGTTTTTAAATTTTTGATTGTGTTTCCGTAGGCCTCTCCATTTATGGTAGACCCTCTTGGCATATATTCAATAAGCAAGACTCCTTCAACATCACAGAAAACAGTTGCCATCAGTTTTTTCAAGAAAATTGTGTCTTGGCCTTTTTTTGTAGTAGAGAGCCCTTATGAACCCACTGTATGGATTCTTGTTTAGTAGGAGGGTCCCAATGATGTACCCAATAAGTATCATCCCCGGTGATAATTGTCCTTCTCCAACTCGTCCAAATTTTCTCGAGAAACTTCTTTTCTGTACAGTTTTTGTTCAGGTGGGGTATCCACCGTGCAGGCACCTTCTTCATACCCAAATCGTCATGCAAAACACTTGCTTCGGATATACAGACTTCATTGGCAATGACAGAGATCTTTACACGCCGATCTTTCAGTACCAAATTTTCGACTTTTCGCACAATGTCTTCAGTTCGAGCTTCAACAGGTCGTCCGGACTTTGGATCATCATCGATTGACTCTCGGCCTCATCGAAAGAGTTTAGATCAATATTTTACTTGAAAATGAGATGGTGCATCTTCCCCATACACAGCAACCATTCTTTCATGAATTGCTTTTGGACCATTGCCTTCTTTTGTTATGAACTTTATTACACTGCGATGTTCAACCTTAGTTTCACTCATTTTATCGAGAAGTAGACCGTCTCAAATCTCTGTAAACAGCACTAACTAAACACAACTTAGCACGCATGTACTTCTAACAGTGACAGCAATTTTTCAATAATTTGTTTGACATCGTCACTCTTTTGTTTCAGAGCTAGGTAGACAATATAAAAATACGCCCTCGTAGACATCAACGAACAGAATCATGATTGAATCAAAAGAAGAAGTTACATGTAAGAATGTTGTTAACAGGGCTGGCGTAAGTAAAATACAAATATTTGAAATACGTATTTGAAATACAAAATACATTTTGTATTTTATATTTGAAATACATTTTTCTATGTATTTTGTATTTTGTATTTGAATACATTTTCAAAGTAGTTCATGTATTTGGAAATACATAAAATACTTATTTACTATCGCAGCAAACAAAATTCAAATTTCGGCAATTATTTTTAGTAACTTCAACATAAACGTATAAAAGAACTATTAATCTAAGACAAATTTGTAAAATTAGGTCACTTCATGTTTCAGCGTTGAAGGTACTAAAAATATTGCGCGAAATTTGAAATGTCGTTAGCTGGGATACGGTGGCCGTCATGACGTCATCATAGTATATAGTTACTGCAAATAACAAGTTTTATAGCGCATTTGAGGAGCGTTTATTCAAACTCAGACATATCCATTTTCGGAGAAAATTGAGTTTTTTACAGTTTTAGACTATTTTTATACTAATGCGTCCATTTGTAGTCCTAAAACTATATAAAATCCAACAGATCGCTTAGTAATCATAATGCAAAGTTAGAGCGTTCAGTCAAAATCAAACATATCCGTTTGATTTGCTATATTGACCAAAACCAAACATATCCAATTATTGTTTAATTTGAAAATACATGTAGTTTTTCAAAAGTAAAGATATCCTAATAGAGAAACATCATGGGAATCCCAATATCTGATGAAAAAAGAAAACATAAAAACACCTTTGGAGAACCAGTTCAATCACGACAACATCGAATGGCAGAATCTTCCATATCTCAGTTTTTATATGAAAAAAATTGTTCGAGGAAGGTCCACAATTAGAATTAGGGGAAGAATTAACTCACCAACATGAGGAAGATGGACGTGACTGCCTAGAAGATGACTTCGCCATGCATGTTTAATATTTGTTTCTATTGTTTTATTTTTAATTAGTGTAGAATCACCAATATTTAATAAACCTTTCACTTCAATAAAAATATTCTGTGTTTCAAGACTTTTTTGAAACATGTACTAAAAAAGGACTAAAAGCAATTTAAAGATATTTGAAGTTCAAACAAAACCATGCATATCCATTTGTTTTTGTGGCTTCTTTTTCGAACAAATATATATATTTTTTAGAATGACCACCTCAATATATACAGTATTTCACCAGCAATCGTTTAAAAGTAAGTCCGCAGTTGTAACCCTAATATCTTGTGAATAATCAGTTTTTGCTGCTTTTCTCAAAATACTCAAAGTGGATACGTCTGAGTTTGAATAAACGCTCCCCATTTATATGGTTAGTGCTTGGTGTAAAGGTACTACAACTTTCGAACGATTGAAAAGAGTAGCACGTAGCCCTTCCTTTCCTAACTTCACTTTAAACTTTAATAGTTTGGCATGGTATCTGATCCTGGTATCTTTATTTCCTTATTTAAATGAATTCGTTGAAATGGAAGCAAACAATAATGAAATTGACAATGTTCCCATTATTTTAAAGGAAAAATATTTTAAAATATTAAAATTGATCTGCAATGAATGTATTTTGTATTTGGTATTTCAAATACCTATACTAAGAAAGAATGTATTTTGTATTTGGTATTTCAAATACTAAGAAAGAATGTATTTTGTATTTGGTATTTCAAATACTAAAAAGGAGTGTATTTTGTATTTTATATTTCAAATACCTTGGGAATGTATTTTGCCCAGCCCTGGTTGTTAAAAGGTGCAGCAAAGTTTTGGCTTCAAAGTAGGTAGGTAGAACTGGGAGGTTTGCTTGAGTTTAAATCTACAGTCAAAAATACTTTTTCCTGACAAGAAACCATAACGGAGAACTAAGAAAACACAAGCATATTTTCAAGTAGCTGTTGGTTTACAATCAATAATTAATAATTAATAGAACTATAGTTAGAGTACAAGAAACACTCAGTCCCTTAGAGAGCTTTTGAAAAGGAGGACATGTTAGGAAGAATTACTTGGATGGTCCTTTTAGTACACAAAAATACTGCTGCCATGTTGATAGAGAAGACATCATTTGTGGTTGAGGTCAAAATTTTTGGACTTTCCTTATTCCAGAAGCATTCAAGACATTAATTTCTTTTCAGAATTTGATCAGCTCGTCTTCCTAGTCATTAAATTTTATTAAAAGCCATGAGTGGAGTGTCCAGTTAGTCAGAAAATTCTTCATCATTATCATATTTTCCTTCTCTCAACACAATTTCTTCCTCTTCACCCTCGATTTCCTTATATTGGATGTTTGTCCCTGATGTAAATCCAGACTTTATAGTCTTCAGAATTCGATTTGCAGAAGACTCCTTTGAAAGGAACTCGTTTTAGAAAGAATACCTCCTCCTGGTGGTACAAATATGCAATAAAAACTATTATAGTTTGATTTAAATTGAATTAGTTGGGATTTAACCGGAAGTGTAACCATCTTAATATGAAATAGCAGTATATTACATGAGAAATTAAGCTTAATTTAAGCTTTTAGTAGCACAGAATCATCTGTCATTTTTATATTAGAATCTGTTTCGTCCTTGAAAGTACTGCACCTTGTATTTTCCACCTTTGACATCTTGGTTTAAACCAAGATAAAAAAAATTCTTGCAGATAATTTTCACACAAACTCATCAAGCATATCTGATCCTCCTCTCAAAATACATAAACATTAAAGAGTGGCGCCAATGCAGAAACCAGGTGCTTCCTATATAAAAATTCGTTACGAAAAAAATCGACCAATATAAAATTCATAAAAGAACATCTAACTCCTGCATTAACGCCGCCAAAAATCTCAAATCGAATATTAATTACCTAACGAGAGTATGTGAATGCGGTTTCTCAAGTTGTCGGAATATAACGAACCTGTACGTCTCATTTTATAACAGATACGAGATAGAACGAACGCAATAGATTCAGGACATCCCCAATTTTCCAGTTTGTCACAGTTAGTTCGTTAAAACTCCGAAGCTTTAGTAGTAGCGGTACGCTATATTTGTTTTTTGCTAAGTGTACGAAAACCTGTTTACCTGTGATTCTCTATACTTGTCGTGGAATTCCTCCTCGCATGTTGTAAATCTTGATTAAATCTCAATTTAATATTAGTTTTGTACTTATACGCCTCTGTATGTTTCTCGATCAAAGGCATCGGCTCCTCCACGTGGTTATTATTCGGTTCCATCTTCGCCGGTTCCTCCGGACTCGTTTGCTTCGTCAGCGAATCGCAATGCTGCTGGAGATGGGATAATAATCTGACGCACAAAGGTTCCCTCGGAAATCGCCCTTCCACTTCCACCAGGAATCGCATCGTCTCCGACATGCACTCCTGATAACCCAACCTGTAATGATCTAGATGTTGTAAGTGCTTCATGTGTTTGATGGCCATCTCGATGATTTCCGTCTTCTCAACGCGTCCGCGACCTTTCTTTAGGTACTCCGCCGGTATCAGTCGGGATAGGTCGGCTAGACAATTGTTCATTCTATCGCGCCTTCTTTTCTCAATGATACGGTGTGAAAGCGGATCCTGGCGGGACACTCTATTTTTCGTAAGTCTGACGCCATATGTGGATTCTGAATCGGAATATGGGGCTAGTACTTCGCAGCATGGGACTGAATCGCCACTGTAAAATAAAAAACAGACTAATTAAAACGTTTGCTGTTCAAAAAAGTTCTTGACAAGTGTCTCTTTGCAACCGACAAACCAGGGTATCATAAAAAAATCGCAATCCCAAACCATAAGTATTATCCGTATGCCACAGTTTTAAGTTTGTCTAATTTGCTGTGTAATTTATTTAAATATTGATATTGAGATAAATGACGATGAAATATTCAAGATTACGCGTGCAAAATCGTAAAAAAAATGCATACTACATAACTAATTTTAATCTGATTCATATACCTATCCATAGATAGCTTGTTGCTTGGTGCGGCAGATACTTATATACATAAATATATTGCGCACTTTCGCAAATTTTGAAGTACCAATTAAAACCTATTATCTGGAGCAGATGTTTTGCCAATAATAATAAAATAAAAATTAGTACACACTTGTTGCATCAGACATAAACTAGTTTTTTTTTACAATAATAACTCAACAACAACTTAATAAAGTAACTCTTAATGGTTTAAAGATAGAATTGTGATTCTTTTGCAGCCCCAAAGGGACACATTATCTACTAAATCTTTTGATAAACTATATTAGAATAGACTAACATAGAGATTGTATCCTGTGAAACAATAAATCGCGTAAATTGCGGAAATTTATTAACAACGAATTGGTACTAAAACAGATTTTCAATGCACCTGTTGCAATTAAAGTTTTTATAGATATTAACCACGACGAATCTCACAATGAACTACTTTATTAAATATTTAAAAATATGATTGCGAAGTGTGCCTATTACAGATAAAAAATTTAATGTGCTGTAATGTTAACTTGATATGTTTAGTAACAAACTGCCTGTTTAATTTAGCTTCAAGATCTATTATAAATATTTTATAATCGAACGAATCTGTAACGTCTCTAGATCTTTCAAAAGAAATTTTTATTTTGCGTTGCAAACCAGGGCACGACAGCATCTATCACCTCAGTTGAGGAAAGACATGATAGTCGGAGGAAGCCAGATTTGATGAATAAGGAGAGTGTTCCAATAATTCAAACTCTAAATCACGAATCGTTTGCATGGCAACTTGCGATTTGTGCGCAGGAAAACATCAAAACACGAAACTTCTTAGGTCTTCGAGAACCAGAGAGTCTCCATTCAATCATTTGTTGCTTTGTTTCTGGGTTGTAGAAATGTACCAAAGTTTCATCCATAGTAACAATACGGCTTAAAAAGTCTGCATCAGTTTCAAACCGAGCACAGATCGAACGTGATGTTTTCATCTATGCACGCTTCTGGTCAACGTTCAGACATTTGGGGATCCATTTTGCGGACATTTTTCTCATGTCGAAATCGACGTGAATTACAGGGTGTCAGTTTATGGCGGTCTGGCCAAAATAAAAGTTTAAAAATTTAGAATTATATACAGTCGATTATGTTCTCTTCAATGAAAATATTGTTAGATTTCTAGCGCTTCCGGTTATACCGGAAGTCTCCATTTACTTTATTATTTTAATGGAACACCGTGTATATTTTTACACTTTGGATTCACCCATTTTTGAGCTCTATGAATATCTTAACTTTGCCGTTTGAAAAAATGAAGTTAAGGTTCTTCAAAATTTCGAAGAGTTAACGTGCCATAGTAAAGTAACCACGCAATGTAGAGAGCCGTTCTTGGTGCTAAAATATACTCCAACATGTGGTTTAAGTATATTATGAATTTTAAATTCATAACCTAAAAATCGAGTCTTCTCTAATTTTTTGAATAAATGTCTGCTATAGCTTAAAAATAGGGGAATCCAAATATGTAAAAATATACAGGATGTTCCATTAAAAATACTAAAGTAGATGGCGACTTCCGGTATAGCCGCAAGCGCTAGAAATCTAATCATATTTTCATTGAAGAGAACATAATCGACTATATATAATTTTGACCAGAACACCATAAACTTCTAATGAACGGTCTCCCTGAGACACCCTATATGATGGAGGCGTTCATATGAAGTATTCATGAACTGCTTCAACATTTTCGGGGATGGATACAGAAACTGGTCTTACCGATCGGTGTTCATCTTCAATGGAAAATTTAGCCCTTTTGAAGCTTGCAATCCAATTATTATTATTGCAATCCAATATCAAAAGCATGATGTCGTAATTAGAGTTATTCAGAATTGCTATTTCAATCTAAAGATGTCTTCTTCTTCTTCTTCAATCAAAATAGTTGGCGTATAAGCCGACAGGCCTTTTAGTTTCACCACATCCGAGAAAAAAAAACTAATCTAAACTAAAATAGCCCTTTGGCGGGAAAATTAAATGGAAACATAAACTATTCTAGAGCCGGAGCTCCAGCAACTCATTACACACCCGAAAAGGAACCTCGGAACAAGAGAACCATCACCACAAAGGATAAGAAATGAAATAAAGGTTAAAATAAAGGAACAATAAATCACTATAATGGAAACTTGCTGTTAGAAAGAATAACAATAAACCTTAATTAAATCTAAACCTAATAATAACAAAACCACACTCTGCCGACGCCTAAATTCGCAGTAAAAAAAAAAGATGATTAAGATCACCCAATTCCCCGCAGTCACAATCAGGAGACTCCAAAATATTGATTCTATGAAGATGATAAGGAACAAGACAATTACCAAAACGAAATCTGCAAATAGTAACAATAAATGGCCAGGACCAAAAAAGAAGCACTAACAATAAACCACGGCCTAAGTGGTACATCTTCTTGAACTAATCTATAAAATCTACCGCGGGTTATAGTAGAAGAATGACAAAACTCACGCCACAACCCCCTCAATTCATCTCTCAGGGCAGGAACTAGATCGTTAAAGAAAACCTCAGACCAAACCACCGGTCTAAACCTACCAAGAGCTAGCTAGAGCGTCTGCCTTTTCATTAAAAGCTTAGCTAGCATTAATAGCTACCACAGGAGTGAGCATCATCCAAAAGCTCCCTAATCACAAATATCAAATGACAACATGAGTTACGACTACCCCGCTCTAAAGCCATAAGGATACTTTTGCAATCCGTATAAATACAATATTATTCCTATTTTTTTGAAGACCTAATATACAAAATGGCAATATAAATAACAACAAGCTCAGCCGTAAAATGCAGAAACCAACTCACAAATTGACCCGGAAAAATCTAAAGGAAATTATATTTAAATATATCAGATCTTTAGAATAGAATCAGCTAAAACATCAATTTAAATTACATTATTCATTATTTAACTCTGTTAAAAGATATCATTCAGAAGATCATTTTCATGCTCCAACCTCTTCCAATATCTGAAATAGAAACAGGAATTTATAAACTCGTAAAGGAATGATTTCTAAAATTTGGGAAAGTTTAGATCCATCAGTGTTCATCGAATATGGATTTCAGAAAACAAAAAATTTTCTTTTATTGCAACAACATATCCGTAGACATCGACAATATTGAACCATAAACAAGACTAAAGAAAATCGAGCAGATAAGGACTTTAAAAGGAAGCTTTTAAAGAGTTGCTTTTATGACAAATAAAGTAAAAATCGAAAGCTGTCATTGCTAGAAATAAAAAAAAAGTGGGGGTGTTAAAATAATCACTGCAGAAGAAGCTTTAAGTAATTTTGAGGAAATTCGAAATTTAAAGATAAAGAAAATCAAAATAATACTTAAGAAAAGGATTTAGAGGAAAAGTGAAACCATAAAAAGAAAAAGAGTAGTCAAACTACTCCAGTGTAGACGAAGTGGAAGAGATACATGAATAAATAAGCTTTCTCAACCAATGCAGTTGAACTTGAAGGGAAAAATCTACGTGGACCAACTAACAGAGAAAGAAGCTCCAAACCCCTCATAGGTTTGGAGCAAGTGTAATCCAAATTATCGCAAATGCTTTCATCTAAATTTGAAAGAAACCAAACTAATTCTTATTCGATCAAAAAAAACAGTGTTACGACGAAAAAATCGAAATCAAATTCTAGTAAAGTGAGAAATAAGCTCGTCGAATGGGTTTTCGAAATTTTTGGTAGAACATATGCTTTGTTGAAGAAACGAAAGAAAATCTGAAAACTGATTAATCTGGTCAAGCAGTATAATATCCTGTAGAGAAAAGCACTTCATAAAAAAATGTCCTTGTGCAAAAAATCAGCAAAATCCGTTTGGAAACCTTGGATATATTGGGTAAAATATGCAAATTATTTCATTTCTGATCTATAGTATCTTTACAATAAGTGAGAATAATTCTCATACAATAATTTCCGAGAGAAAAAAAAGATACTACAATTTATATGCGTCTCACACGATCTTTTTTTTTTGTAATAGTCTATTTGGAAACACTGAACATTCTAGAAAAATAACATGCATGATATGCATTGATACATGCATTTAATATACATACATTTTTATTAATCTATTACGTCAGTCGTTATTTTGCGTTTTTTTTAATGTTAATAATAACAGCTTCTGCATATAAATAATCTTTTTATAATGGTTGCGAAACAAGATGCTTAGTATGACACATATTTGTATTATATGTATGTTGTACATATCATATATGTATGTATATTTGTACTTGTGTACTGTATTGTAGGTATGTATGTTACCCACAACAGAAAATGAAATAGAACCACTTCTAGAATAATTATGATCAACGTCTGCGGTTCTTTTTTATACGCTCTACATTAATTTTAATACAGTTTAAGTTTGTAATTTCCTAATTTGTTCAAAATTATATCTGCATACACATTTGCGGCGACATTAAAACTATTTAAATGTATCGGGAATTTTGAAGCAATTTACGAAAATTGAATAGAATTCGTGGAAGTTTAACGGAAAATCCAAACTTATCTAAAAGATAAAAAAAAAACCTAACAGATTTTGAGTTTGTCAGAAATAAGACATAAATATGTAATCATCTTAACCACCAAATTAAATTTGTAAACATGTTCGCTAATTAAACAGTGTTGTCACATTAAAATCAGTGACGCCACCTCACAACACCACAAAATAAAATTTTTGAAACAGAACTGTTACGAAATCGAGAATCTCTGTAGCTCTGCATTTAATTTTAGTGTAGTAGATGATAGCGAAAATAAATTCAGAAACCAATGATCAATTAAATGGTCCAGCGAGATACAAAATATCTTGTTGTAAGATGGTATGTACGAGATAAAGGTTGTCCAACTGATGTCTATCTGTGATGATGCTATAGTTTAGAAGGTGTACATCAACGTTAGTCAAAAAGAGGTAGAAATTAGGATAAGGTACAGGTTCCTAAACGTGACATAGTCAATAAATACAGTTACACTACTACTACACTCATAGGTTGGCAATACAAAAATCCCCACTTTGAAAAAAAATAGTTCACTTTTATTTTTGTATGTTGTACATGTTTAAATTATTTCTTAATCCTTCCCATCCTTAGAGCCTCTGTTATCCCAAGGTTGGAGCGATTGTTCCTTTAACCTTTTTATCGCTGGGGTGCGTGGTTCCCAAGCCACGTGAGGTACTGCGGTCAAGTGTTCAGCTCAGGGCTATTGCGCCATCTGCAGGACACGCCTGGTCGCCACTCGCGGAGGAGGTCTGTCCGGATCCAGCTCTGCTAGATGTTGGATTAATGGGTTCTCCGACCGAGATGCCCTGTCCAACGTTCCTCTGGCCAGTGCCAGCGCATACTCCGTTAGAGTTGGAAGTTGTAGATCCCTATGTATCTGTGCATTGCTTACGAACCAGGGTGCCGAAACAATCATACGCAGCACCCGGTTCTGCAACACATTCAGACGCCTAATTTGTGACATGCTAGCACTGGACCAAGTTAGAGCTCCGTACGTTAGAGTCGGCCGGAGAAACGCCATATATATCAGAAGTTTAATCTTTATACTCAAAGAGCTTTTATAGCAGAGCAGCGGATACAGGACAGCCCTCACTCGTAAGAATTTGGAGATGACGTTCGAGAAGTGTTGCTAAAAATCAGCTTGGAGTCAAGCGTTATACCCAGGTATGTAACATGGGGTCTCCAAGGTAGATGTTCGCCCTGTATGACAATGGTGGTAGGAGGGTTTCGCTTACGCGAGAAACGTAAGGCTTCGCACTTCGAAGGATTGATCTTCAATCTCCATTTGGTAGACCATTCCACGACCTCATCGACGGCATCCTGCAAACGGCGGCAAATCAGAGCTTCATCGCGCGAAGTTGCAAACAACGCGGTGTCATCTGCGTATATTGCTAGTTCTGTATGTGGTGAGCGCGGTATGTCCGAAGTGAATAAAATGAACAACTCAGGTCCCAGAAGGGAGCCCTGAGGAACACCCGCCCGTATAGATCTGGGGGTCGAGAACTCGCCAAGCCTCTTGATCCTAAAAGTCCTACCAGATAGGTAGGACTGAACGAGGGCTGTTAGCTCCGGGTTGATGCCCAGACGCCGCATCTTGAATAACAAGCCGTCGTGCCATACCGAGTCGAAGGCGTGAGCAAAGTCCAAAAACACCGCACCGGTCGAATGCCGCTGCTCCAGAGCATTCCGCGCTTCCTCCGTCAGTCGGAGGAGTTGAAAGTCAGCCGACAAGCCTCGGCGGAAGCCGAACTGCTCATCAGGAAGGTAGTTACCTTCACTGATGGCGTCACGCAACCTTTCAAGAATCATGGCTTCGGCTAGCTTAGATAGATTAGACAGAAGACTTATCGGCCTGTAGCTAGATGGAAGTTGCGGATCTTTACGAGGCTTCTGGAGCATGACAACATCCGCCTGTTTCCAGATGGACGGAAACGTTCTCAGGCTCAGTATGGCACCGAACAAGACGACTTCCCATCCTTCCCAATTGCTGTTATGCTAAGTCATAATAAGTTGTTATTGTTTTTTTATCTCTTTTACATTAATTTCTTTTAATCTTTTTTCAAGAAAATATCATTAAAATTAAACTTAATTTATACACAACAAAACCTGTGGTAACATAACCTTATATAATATTTACCGGGTGTCAACGAGATCATGTATCAGCCCGCCATTTATTTATTAGTTAAAATAAAACTTTGAACTTCGGACCGTATATATGAGTGATTGGTATGGGCTTCTTCAGGTGCACTCAGTTTTTCTATAGCACTTCCGGTCAAACCGCAAGTGACGTTAATTTTGAATTGTTAAATACAACATCTATTATTTCTGTTCATATTCTGTTTCCTTTAAAAATTTGCCATCTAGTGCAGGTCAACTTTTGACATTTCTGTCAAAGATGGCGGTATCTGTTAAATTTATCCATTAAAGTGAAACTGCTTCGCAACAATTATTGTCGAAATGTAACAACCATCAAAGTTAGTTTTGAAAACAAGAAACGTATTTTTCACATTTTCACGCATTGGCGAAGGTAACATGTATTTCACGTTGAAATTACTAAAGAAAATAAGTTTTATTTTTTCATTTTCAAATGACAGGTACCTACTCGTTTTGTTTTTAATAGTAACATTCATTTTTTATTACAGTGCCATATTGGCATAATTTTTAGCTTTGAAGTGATATAAAATATGCTGTGGTTTAGTGGTAGCCAGGTAGTACAAAATATAAAATGTTTTAAAAGTAGTCTAATTCCAAAGCAACAGAATTATGTGTGAAAAAACACAGTTTCCTTCGCCAATGCGTGTAAATGTGAAAAATACGTTTCTTAATTGTTTTCAAAGCTAACTTTGATGGTTGTTATATTTCGACAATTGTTACGAAACAGTTTCACTTTAATGGATAAATTTAACAGATACTGCCATCTTTGACAGAAATGTCAAAAGTTGACCTGCACTATAGATGGCAAATTTTTAGAAGAAACAGAATATGAACAGAAATAATACATGTTGTATTTAACAATTCAAAATTAACGTCACTTCCGGTTTGACCGGAAGTACTATAGAAAAACTGAGTGCACCTGAAGAAGCCCACTAATCACTCCGCTACGGTCCGAATTTCAATGTTTTATTTTAACTAATAAATAAATAGCGGGCTGATACATGTTCTCGTTGACACCCGGTATTGTTACATGTTAATTTTTGACAACTAAACAGGTAATAACAATGAAGTTATCTATTCAATGTTGGCAACATTACAGTCTTACCAAATTAAATCTAGCGTCGCCAACCAGATTCAATTCATTCAATTGATTTTATTATTCTATCCTTATCTAGTCGGTGTCAATTAATCACCCTGTATAAGATACGATTTCGTCTTCATTTTAAATTTAAACACTGTTTCTACGACACATCATCTTGATAAACAACAATCACAATATGTTCTTGACGTTCAAGGTCCTCCTTATCATAATTCTTGTCAAATGTTGCCAATACGAGCTTATGTAAAGATAATTACACTGATTCATGGATTTAATTTTGTACGGAATTTTCATGGAATTCACTTGTTTACGTTGTGGATTTTTGAATGATTGTACAGAATGAAACAATTATTTAAATTTATTAATTAGTGTTTTCATATTTACCCCAGTTTTATTGCTTATCTAAATATCCAAAACCTATTTATAACAAGACAAAATAAGATAAGTAAATTAAAACGCGGCCATCTAGCGGACAAAGTTACAATAAACAAACTATGTAAATAACGGACTAAATTATATTTAGAAATAATCGTTAAAGACAAACCACTCACACAATCACCACGTGGTAAGTTTATCTGCGCGTAGAATGAATTACGATACATATGTGTGTAAAGTGTTTTTATGGCTTTGTTACTGCATCACCTCATTATCGTGAGTGCTTTTAATTGTATCCTAACAGAAAATATTGTCAGATATCGTTCCTGTACAGACTCGAACATTGATTTTCCGGGCTCTCACTTCCATCAGTCAGACGCTCTTATCACTTTAGCTATCATCGTTTTCTTGGAGAGCCCTCTTAAATGTATGATTTTCTGTTTCATTCGTATACTCCTATATACGAAGTATTTTGTTAGTTATTCAGCGTAACGCTTTTAATTAAAGTTATTTTGATTTCTGTTGTAGTAAACATTCCATTTTAGTATTGTTTTCTCTCTCAAACGTCCTTTAATCGAATACACCATTAAACATGTAGTATACACTATTACTTTTATTGAAAACACGTGAATTACTCACCATATCAATTACATTAAAAGATTAACGCAACAATAAATGTTCGTATGTAGCTCGTTTTATTTGATCAAAATAAAAAGAATCGTTGAAATATGATGTTGAAATTATCTGCTTGAAATGTCGCGTAAAACGAGAGTTAAAGGCAGAACATCAAAAGGCAGCAAAAACATTTTGCAAGCGTTTATTTTACAATAAACACGTTTCAATACTCTTCATTTTCATTGCACGATATCAACACGCATCAATAATCGATTAATGCGAAACACATCGTGTATAACTTTCTACACCCGACGCTGGCTGTGTTGGAACACGTGGAAAAATGTTACTACTACATGATTAATAGGCGAGCATGCCGTTTTTAGAATTCACGTGTACATCGGGAACTCGTTTAGAATTATGTGAATATCCTGCACGTTGCGTGCAACAGAAATAACCGGAGGATTCGATTGCGTCGGCATGGTTCGTTTATAGCTGCACTTTCGTTTTCGAAAATTGTGATTTTTTCCCTAGCCGACAATTTTTAACTTTTTTTGAACAACTGTTGTCTACCACTTTGTTTTCTACCACGTCTAATTTTTAAATTATAATCGTACTGGGCTATAGTAGATAAATAATAATTGCATTTACAAATGCGTGACGTCGTATCCTTTGTAGTTGCCACCGCCATTCACGGAATAATCGCAAACATGTTTGAATTTCTTCTTAATGTAATATTTCTACATCGACGATGTGTCGTCTGTAAACCTAATGGTATTAAATTTTGAGAAATCGATAATGGACGATAATGCGGACTAAAGACACTACCTTGAGGAAGTTTTTTCAGCAATATTAATATAAGCGGTCGATAAACCTTAACACGACTCAAGTGGTTGATCTCCTTTTCCTAAATCCAATTTAATTTCGTAAAGTTTATCAAATTTTCTCAATCCAACAAATTAACAAGTCTAATTGCCAGTCAAAATTTCAGCGAATCGTTAGCTGGTTTTTTTACGCAATTCCTAATTGTAGTCACATATAAAGACTGTAACTTATGAATATTGTGAGGAGGACTTGGTAAACTTGTTAATCTTTTTCTTTGAAAAATCCCTCCAGTAGAATTGAGCGTTGGGACCTATTTCTGGCCTTTGTTGAAAATAATTTCTCTTGGCCAGTGTAGTCAAATTTATAGATCAGTAGAACCAGTCTATACCTATCCACTTTTGTTGTAATCCAAACATCGAGTGCTTTAAAATTGTTTTGTGTAGCAAAATTGTAGGTAAATTGGTGGATGTCCTTGACAGTACCTCTCAGTAAACATTTGATTTGTTTTAAAATTTTCGGAAAACACAGTGTTTCCTATCTTGAATTTTTCAATTTATTGACATACCTTCCATTTTGTCAATATTTTTTTGTGGTACGAAGCTTTTTCCCATTATTTACGTCTTTTACTGCTCTCTTCATATGTTGTGGTGAAAGCAAATTACAAAAATGGTTAAATTACTAAAACTTAATACGCGGAAACAGGTGATGACTGGATCCAATTGCGTCGCAGTAGGAATTTTGGTGTATCCAGGAGCAACCAACCTCCTTGAGTTTAAATTGCTCGCATAGTATTGGGTGAACAATTTTAACTGCAAGAAGTTGGCAACAAACCCTATCAAATAACTAGACTATTAAAGCTTCTTTCCACGTAAGTGATCTACCTACTCCAAATCAGTTAGTTCAAATCAAATTAATTGATAAACGAACTCATTTTGTAGGATAGTTAGTTGGAAAGCAGCTATAATAACCCATATAGTGTCTTAAACTTTCAATCAAAAAATTCTACCACAGCAAGTATTTTGGTGTAACCAACCTCGTTTTGTGTGATCGTTTTAAAATGTCCTAATAAGTTGGCCACAATGATTTTAATATGGCAATACTGTGTAATTGTCAAATATGTTTAGTTATTTTTCTGTCAAGTTTACTATTTATATTTTACTTGTGACAAGTCCTGCAGGATGAGCAGTTTGATTTTAGGGAAGCACTGTCAACTGAGTATCAACTCCTCAGGGTTACAGAGGAGATTTGAAATTCCCTGGAAAGACGTGAGTGTACTGGAGCGGTATTCATGGACGTTGCTAGTGCCTTCGACTCCGTCTGGCACTCGGGTCTTCTTTTCAAAATGCATTTGGCTGGGATCAATCCCAATATAATATACCTCATGAATTCGTATCTCTCGGGTCGTTCTTTCGATGTAGCAATCGATTCTTCCGTCTCCTCCACTAGGCCCATCCTAGCTGGGGTCCCACAGGGGTCTCTTCTCGGCCCTGAGTTGTTTCTGGTTTTCATGTCCGACGTACCAAGGACTGCGGGCACCAAACTCGCCATGTATGCAGACGACACTGCAATCTACACTTCGTCTAGATCCGTCGCCCTTGTCTGCTCGAAGCTACAAAGCGCAGTAGACGAATTCCTTTCCTGGTCTACCAAATGGCGATTAGCCATAAACCACGATAAGTGTATAGCTATACGTTTTTCGAGGAAAAGATCTGCCCCTCCAGTAAACATCTTCGTAGAGGACGTCCGTCTGCCCTGGAGTTCCACCGTCAAATATCTCGGCATGACGCTGGACCCCAGGCTTACACTCAGACATCACTTTGCTGAGACAGCGGCCAAATTTTTTACTGCGAGCTCAGCTGTGTCCCAGTTCCTATGTAGCAAAACCCAGCTCAGCTTAAAAATTAAACTCTTAGTTTATACGATTTTTTTGAGGGCAATACTCACCTATGGATCCCTGGTCTGGTCTAGCGCTGCACTCTCCCATAGGAAAAGGTTTAATATCCTTCAAAATGAGACCCTGAGATACATAGTGAACGCGCCTTGGTACGTCCGCAATGTTCAGATCCATCAGGACTTGAATATTCCCACTCTTCTTCAGCACGCAGCAGCGTTGGCCAAGAAGACATTTGGTAGAGTTTCTCGCTCCGACAATCCCCTGGTAAGAGAACTGGCTCACCTCGATCCGGACAGACCCCCTCCTCAGGTGAGGGTTGCTCGGATCTCAACCACCACCGGAATGACCTAAGCCAATACATTGGCTTGGTACTCCGCTTTAGACCGATTTATTCAAATTTCTGTTTTTTCTATTGACGACATAATATGTATAATCACTAGTAACAACCAACGGGGGATGGTCCCGTACTATTAGGAGGACTAAAGGGTTTAAGGGCTAAAGTCCAGCCCTAGAAAGGAGATGGAAGACCTTCTACGTCGAATTGTGACAAGTGTCAATGAAATAAGGTTAGTTTAAAGTTTTTATAGAAATATAATAACGTGCCATCAAAAAAAAACATAATTGGTGTAGGCTATGAAAATGCTTTTGATCGTTGCTTTAGCCACTACCATATAATGACATTTATTATTTGACATTTTATTGTAACCAAATTTATAACCTCAAATTAAATGTCAAGGAATAAATGTCATTATGTGAAAGTGGCTAAAGTAACAATCCATTCGCATAGCCTACTCTAATTACGTTTTTTTTTGATGTGTCTATACTTATGTACAATACCTATATCTCACTTAAGGAACGATATGGAAAACTTTTTTATTATTAATTTTAGGGGAAAAATTTATGCTTTATAAAAAGTTCTGCATATTCTAAAACACAATCATCAGATATTAATTTTGTTCAGTCATATACGCGATTTGTTAAAAAATATGAATTTTACTAAAAAGTAAAGTATCTTTATATTTGACAATATTGAAAATTGTTATAAGGAAAAGTTGATCAGAACTAAAAACTACGTTCAAATATGTAATTACATTCATTTACATTGAAAATTTTTTTTCTTTTTTGTATACAATATCAATGCAAATTTAATTGCACATGCATTAATTACGTGTTTAAATTGCACAATTTTTAAAAAACATCAGAAGCGAAAAGGTTATCGTGTGTTTCATAATCTCAAGGGATAAATGTTCGTTCAAAATAAAAAGATTAGTAAAAAAATAAAATCTAATTTTTCAATGTAAATGGATCAACTTTTCCTTATACCAATTTTTAATATTGTCAAATATAAAGGTACTTTACTCTTGAATAAAATTTTTATTTTTTGACAAACCGCGTATACGACCTAAGAAAATTAATATCTGATTTTATATTTTAGAACATATGCAGAACTTTTAATAAAGAATAACTTTTTCCCTAAAATTAATAATAAAAAAGTTTTCCATATGGTTCCAACTTAGTGAGACACACTGTATATTTGGTTAGCAATTGCACCTTATTTTTTATCATAAACCAATGTTTGCGACAACATTTCTATTATTCATCCTCTTGTATTGGTCCACTGCGAAAATGCGCCATTATGTAAAAATGTATGTAAATGTCAAATGTCAATAAAACTCTCTATGACAGACATATTTACAGTAGCCAATTATTTGTACATATCTGAAATTCCATAGCCTGTAGTATCATCAACGGCATCGGCATTGAGTATATCGCGTAAGTATATTGTCTTAAAAAGACAGAAAAATGAAAGACACTATAACAATACGCACAAATAATAATAAATAAACGTTTCTTTTTTTAGTCCCAAATTTTTGTTTTTCTTTCCTATTGATGATATCTAATGACATATAGTAACAACCAACAGGGGATGGTCTCGTACTAAATATTAGGAAGACTAAAGGCTTTAAGGGCTAAAGTCCAACCCTATACCTCATTTCTAAAAGAAAGAGACAAAATTCTGAACAGACCCAAATGACATTTGTTTCTTATTGGCTGAAAGCAGGGCAAGATCACATTATGCAAAGTCCTGTTATTTCTATTCATTGTCATACATTCTGACATTGTTTATGCCACAGGTGTATTTAAAGTGTTACTATCTATTTTTTGGTGTAGATTAGTTCTCTTTTACCTTATCAGAGAATGTCACATAAAATTTATTTTGCAAATTATATATTGCAATTTGGGCTGGCGGTCTGTCTCTCTCTTTTTAAAATAAGGTATAGAAAAGAGATGGTAGACATTCGTCGTTAACCGCCCCTAGCTACTGTCATAATAAGTTATCACTCTGTTATTTGACAGTTTGGTGATTATTGTTTTTATCTGCCTTTACATTTATATATCTTTAACCTGTTCCCTGTTATTACTTATGTCCTTTTTTAAACAATGCTATTAAATTTGAAGTTATATAATATAAACTGTTGCATTAGATGTCAATTTTTGACAACTAACCAGATAATAACAGCGAAGTTAGGTAGTCAATAAAGGCAATATACTAAATTAAATCTAGAGATGGCAATCCGGTGTGCATGACCTAGGCGACTCAGAAGACAAATCTCTCAATGATGGTACCAAAACGAAAATGGATTTATTGATTAAGTTTGAGATTTTTCTAATGGAAGAAATGGAAAGGTTTTGTTGCAATTTAAGCTTGAAAATTAAAAAAAAAACGTCGAATTAGAGAAGAGAACATGCTTAAAAAGAAGAACATAAATGAAGTGTTCGCCCGATTGGTGAGAGATGGTGCGACTCAAACGATACAAATAAAATATTCTGAAAAATATAATATAATATATAAAGAACGTTGAATATAACACTACGAAAATAACGAGTAAGTAAGACGAGATAATTTTCATTATGAATCATTACACTTTACAAACGCAAAATTTCCTTTACATATATTACTAATTTATATGGGGATCTACATTTTCACGACAACAATACCGTGTTATTATTATCAAAGTTTTCCAGGAATTCGTGACACGATGACAAGATTATATTGTTCATCAGGACTATGGTAAAAAAAAATTGTATGTATATTTACCGATAAGGATCACATGTTTTCATAAATAAAAATAGGAACACGAAATAAACTTATAAACATTTAAGAATTACGTCAAAACAATAATCTACTGAGATAACGTTTAAAGACCCTATTCAAATTTAAAACAATGCATGATCGCGTACTGGTTGAAACTGGTGATCAAACGCGACACGTGAATACCTTTTAATCATATTGTAAGTAATTGTCAGAAACGTAATGTCGTACACGTTTACGCGTGATAAAAATATCGCCGAATTCGTGTTCACGGGAAAATAATTTGTCAAGATAGTAAATTTATTAATTGGCGTATTATAAATATAAAGATGTTACAACATCGATGCTGTTGTAGAAAAAGCCAAAATAAATATACAGGAAACACATTATAATATATATCAAGTCAAAAGAATCCTTAACTAAATCCTTGAGAGAGAGAGAGAGAGAAAAAAACGCTTCTGTTCTTTAACCTTGGCGTTAATTTCGTCATCCAAAAATAATATCTACTATGTGGACTATTAAAAATATTTTGATTAACTTCGCGAATCGTGAACATTATATGTATGTATGTATATAATATACAGTTTGTTTAAAAACAAATCATATAACATGTTTACAGAAGTTTGGTCGCCATCAATTATAAATTATTTTCCTAAAAAAAAAAAAAAAGATTTAACGATAACCGTATGAAAATGTAATCGACAATGGAATTAAGCAAGAAAATGAAGGATTATAGAACACCAGAACGAATTATGCACCTCGTAATATTAATTATCATAAACGTTCACAACATTTTTCCCAAAAAGCTGAAGAAAGAACTTTTCCAGCAGATTTCTGAACAGGAAATTTCTTAGACCTTGGAGAACTAGCGTGTCTCCATTCCATCGATTGTTGCTTTGTTTCTGGGGTCGTAGAAATGTATCACTCTTGCATGCTTCTGGTCAACAACATTCAGATATTTGGGGATCCATTTTGGAGAAATTTTTCTCATGTCCAAATCGACGTGAATTATAGGATGGACCCATCAATGCCTCAATTGAGCCCAATTCGACGATCTGACAAAATCTTGTCATGAACTGCATCAACATTTTCGAGGACAAACACAGAAATTGGCCTTCTCGATCGGTGTTCATCTTCGATCGAAAACCTCACGAGATACTTGAATGAATTATTGTTAGAATGTTATTTTATGTTTTATTTACTTATTTATGTTATTTATTACTTTATTTACATATTACAGAAACGAAATTGTGTTACGTAGAATATTTAATCTTATATACAGCTACGACTTTATAAATCATAATTTATAGCTTTTAATTGGCTATTTTCTTGCAACGTTTTACTATCTTGCGTAGTTCTTTTAACAACATTTACTACTTAAAAATCTGCCTGTGTGTATTCTCTTTACGCAGTCGTAAATAGATTAAACTGTGTTGTATTGGAGTGTCAAATCACGCGGAAAAATACTCGAAAGCATCACAGTCGCCTTGTGATGAGATAATTTATTAAGATGCTTTATAATGAAAATCATCGAATAAATAGCAGCCACGCGAAAAAAATTACGTTATCTGTGTACGCTATCAGAGACGTATTAGCATATTTCTTCGCATTCTAATATTGTTATTAAACGTGGCTTACGAATCGAGATTAGGATCAATAATCGAATAATAACTTGGTAAACAGTTTGATTAGTATGCACAGAAAAAAAAAACTATCGAATAACGTTCTCAATTTTCCAGTTTATTTAATTGGATTATTGACTCAATCAAACTTTATTACCTATTTGTTATTTTGTTAATTTTGAAATAAAGTTGAAAATCACCATCACAGACATATGCAGAAGGAAACAAGTACATTTCTGTTATGAAAGCAGTTTTTTAGTGTCACCTAAACTGATGATTCATTCATAATAATCTCATATTTATAAAACATTAGCTAAGTATTGAATAGTATTGATAGCAATCACGCTGGTAAAGTTTTATCCGCATTTTGAGTAAATTTGGCGATAAATATTAATTTATTGCTGTGGTCTTGGAAATCAACCGCCACCCCCCGCAAACTCTTCATCTTCATCTAATCAACATCATATGTTGTCTTAGACAAGAATATGATCATGTTAGACAAGAATATGATCATGACGGCGTGCATCTATAGGACTCGTTTTTAGACAAAGACCCAAACAGCGAATGACAACAAAGAGTCAACCTTCAAGAACGTAAAAAAAAATAAGAAAACTGATACATCAGCTGGAAATTTCAGGAAGACCAGATGGGTAAACTCAGGAACTGGTAGGGTAATCGAATATAGGCTTTCACGGCCACTGTTCCATAAAGATGTATCTTTCGGGTGTTGCCGTGTTTGTTACAACGACCACGGCAACGCCCCAAAAATACATCTTTATGGAACTGGCAGAGTAGTTGACAACACCGCACCCTAGAATAGAAAACGATGTCCGAGCAATATTGGTGGAGGTGAGAACAACTCCGACGATGGAGGAACAGGTGAAGCCATTGTTTACAAAGCAACCACCAGGGAAGCTTCTAAGATACCTTCCCAAAGCCCGTACCCTCAGTTTTACAAACGTTCTCGATGCTTCCAATAGACTGAGCCATTGCCACAAATCCTAGAAACACGCTAAAGTGATCCAGGTCCATAAACCAGAGAAGCTGAACTTCCGAAAAATCCTATCATTCTTAAAGATAATGGCTCGGTTTCAGATCTACCATAGCTGTTTAAGACATGGTACAGCCATTCTAACAACGGATACTATAGAGGACTTTAATAAGAATCATTAAACGGTCATGGTGGTCCTAGATATCTTCTATTTGATACTGTAAAGTCGCTAAAAACAGCTGTCAAAGCATTACAAAAAAAATAAATCTGTGCTTGATGTTAGAAATTGTGTGGTGGATATCACGCCCAGGAAGCGAGAAGAGATTGTCTGACAATCTGGAAATTTTGGAATCTGACAATTGTGGAAGAAAAATAAAGGCGACACCAACAGATGATGATTTTTGTTTCGAAATAACAAGTTGAATTCAAGAAAAACACGTCACGACCTGCAGCAGGACTTAGCAGCATCAGACAGCAATACATGAGTCAACTGTCCATAGAAGACTTTTGGAATCTGGTAGAAGAAGAAACAGAGGCTGGTCTGGGTCAGAAAATGCTCCGCATGGACTATAGAAGATCGGAAGAAGATCTTATTTACAAATGCAACTCACTTGATAGTTCAAGGACAACAGTCTAAATTCGTCAAGAAGTCTCAGCTCATATATTGACCAAACTGTGAAACATCCAGTCAAATAGACGTTTTGGGCATGTTTTTCATACATGGGGGTTGGATCTTTGGTGACATTCGAAGGTATGATAGAAGAATAAACTGAGAAGAAGAATAAACTGAAAAGTGTCAAAAATGTAGTGGAGCAATGAATGTTTTTCCCCTTACAATTCCGTTCATTTGCACAATACTGTAGCTACTGATATGCTTATTATAATCAATCTTATAGCCAGTCATCTAACCGATAAAACATTTTAAAACGGTTGGAGTCCCACATGGTTCATGTTTGGGGCCAGTACTATTTACGATTATCTCCGGTTTCCAAAAGTGAAGAATTAAGCTATTTTTAATTTTACACAATGAATACACATAGGACCAAGTTTCAATAAAATACAAACCATTTTAAATAATTTTTCATTTAGAAAATCCATATAAGAATTATAAAAATCCGGACCTGATTATTTTAATGACGTTAGTTTTTACGCCACATATAAACACCGATTTTAAGAAGAAATTAAATTACGTAAATATGTAACCATGATATTATCGTTTTTCTTTTCATAAAATATGTAAATAAGTGTGATAACTATCTATATCTCATATGTGCATATTAATAAGTCGTAATCGCAGTAGTAATGCATACATATTCAAAATATTATGAATAAAATTTAAAGAAAACTCGTTTTCTTATTTCAACTCTGCATTAAGTCGAGTGCATAATTCATGCTGACAACACACTTATGAGACACTCACGGAAATATATCTTGATAGTGGATTGAGCTATTCCTAATCAAACGTCGTAAATAACCTAAATTTGTGCGCATTTCAAAGTAGGGAGATCCGTTGAGAATCAATCGGCTTCACTCCCCACAAAGTCCGGTAAAGTTCTCCCCAACCTACGGTGAACGAAAATGGCCGAAATGGCTGCTTATTTTGTACAAGCCGGCTTATTTTCAGGTTTAAATAGGACATATTGATGTTGTTCTTGATCATCGTAGGCTTTTCTGTCAAATTTTAAGCTTTCATTTGTTTTAAATCGTTTAATGTGGATTTTTTGAAGTTATGCGGTTGGTAGAAAAGAATGATTAACTTGATGTTAACTTCACACTTATGAAACATTTGTAGAAATATATTTTGATGATAATGGATTGGGCTATTCCTAATGAAACGTAGTAAATAGTCTAAATTTGTGTGCGTTTCAAAATAGGGAGATCCATTGAGATTCAATGGGCTTCACACCCCACAAAGTCCGATAAAGTTCACCCCAACTTATGGTGAAAAGCCAGCTTATTTTTAGGTTTAAATAGGACATATTAATGTTGTTCTTGATTATCGTAGGCTTTGCTGCCAAATTTTAAGCTTTCATTTAAGTTTTAAATCGCTTAATGTGGATATTTGGAAGTTATGCGGTTGGTAGGCCTGAATGGGAGAGCTAAAATAAGAATGATTGGGGGTTAACTTCACACTTATGAGACATTTTTTTGTCGAAATATATCTTGATGATAATGGATTGAGCTACTCCTAATGAAACGTAGTAAATATCCTAAATTTGAGATTTCGGCTTCACTCCCCACAAAACCCGATAAAGTTCTACTCAATCGACGGTCAACGCAAACTAGCGCAAGCTTTGCTTTTTTGTTTTCATCTCATTGCAGCAGAAAGTTATCGCATGCTGTGTGAGACTTATGGAGACATGCTCCATCAGTTACGACTTGTAAATTTCGGTTTAGACGGTTCAAAGTTGTGATTTTGATACAATAAGCGACAAAAAGAGCGTGAAGGAAGGCCAGCAATGTTTGTTGTTCACACCCCACAAAGTCCGATAAAGTTCACCCCAACTTACGGTGAACGAAAATAGCCGAAATGGCTGCTTATTTTGTAAAAGCCAGCTTATTTTTAGGTTTAAATAGGACATATTAATGTTGTTCTTGATTATCGTAGGCTTTGCTGTCAAATTTTAAGCTTTCATTTAAGTTTTAAATCGTTTAAGGTGGATATTTGGAAGTTATGCGGTTGGTAGGCCTGAATGGGAGAGCTAAAATAAGAATGATTGGGGGTTAACTTCACACTTATGAGACATTTTTTTGTCGAAATATATCTTGATGATAATGGATTGAGCTACTCCTAATGAAACGTAGTAAATATTCTAAATTTGAGATTCAATCGGCTTCACTCCCCACAAAACCCGATAAAGTTCTACTCAATCGACGGTCAACGCAAACTAGCGCAAGCTTTGCTTTTTTGTTTTCATCTCATTGCAGCAGAAAGTTATCGCATGCTGTGTGAGACTTATGGAGAACATGCTCCATCAGTTACGACTTGTAAATTTCGGTTTAGACGGTTCAAAAGTTGTGATTTTGATACAATAAGCGACAAAAAGAGCGTGAAGGAAGGCCAGCAATGTTTGAAGACGTTGAATTGGAGGTTTTATTGGACGAAGACTCAATCTTTGGGAGTGACTCGACAAGCCATTTCATTCCATTTAAAGAACATCCGGGTACGATTCAGAAAATGGGGATTCCATATGAACTGCAATCAAGAGACATCGAAAGGCGATTTTGCATGTCTGATATATGGCTGGGGACAGAACATGGATCCATTATGACAACCCCAAACGCAAGAAATCGTATATGAGGCCCAGCTAACCCAGCACATCAACTCCAAAGCCGAATATCGATAGTTCGAAGGTGGTTCGATGCTGTGTATTTGGTGGGATCAGAAGGGTGTGGTACATTATGAGCTGGCATAGGCGACCAAACATGATCTTCAGGAGCCCCTTCTGAGTACCACTGGTTTCGATCAATGCAGAATGCCTTGTTCGGAATACGCTTCACTTCAGCTGGCAACAGCATCCCTAAACAGTGCATTTGGTAGGTAGATCTGACGAAGAATTTTGTTAAAGTGTTTAATAAAGAAGGCCAAAGTTTCAGGCATTCATTATTACTATTTTGGTGAAACTTCTTTGCAGGTGTTTTGAGGTGTCTCCACACTATTAGACATTTTATTTTTTACATATTTAATTAGTGTTGTATAAGAGGGAATAGTTTATGTTACGTGAAGATTTGACACAAATTTAAATTTGTGTTAAAAATATATGCATGCATATCTCCAACAGTCTTGGCAATGCAAATCGTTTTCTAAAACGACGAATCCGTATTAAGAATAAGATTTTATCAGAAAAATGTAGGAAAACGGTATAGAGTCTCCATTGAGTTGCGAAATAATCTTGTCAGAATTTTTTTTTATTCAACGTAAACAAATAAATAAGTATTTAGTAAGTTTGTGACATATTTAACGTTAATCAAAACCGATTAGCATGTAATCACAGCTCGTTTTATTATAAAAAAAGAAGTATTTAATTTACACCACGGATCAGACTACTGAAAAACATCATGATAAATAATGTTCATTCAAAACATAATATTATATTTTATTGAAAAAATTTCCTTGCAGCAAAGAAAGCCTACCTTTTTAATATTCTACATTTTATAACTCACGTTTAACATGTTTAAATTATACATACATAGTTAATATGGAAAATTATACATAGATTATATAAGCTGCGCTAATTTATTTTCTTTCAGACATTTTACATAACACATTCTCTTCAATGATAATTAAGTATTTATGAAATGGCACCTTCAATTTTAATTATCATTTTATTATGACGGCCTGGAGCGTTTTATTCTGCTTTCCTGTACCTGAACGTAAATATCACACTTAAAGCCAAGTACATAATTTATGTATTTTCTTTATATACGATTATTAGTCATAATTTAATTGCAATGAAATATCGTGTCAGATCAATATGTCTCACGCTTCCTTACGTAATACATAGTAACAATAATAGTTTTTTCTGAACAACACATTTTCTGCACAATCTTGAGTGTACCGTCACATTATCAATGTCATAAAACATTGAATTTTGTTCTGGCTTTGGCTTTCGTGAACAGATTACTTTGTACCTCTTTACATCTTAATGGAGAAGATGTGTGATGGTGATCAGAGAAGGCATCATCAGGCAGAAATCGAAAATCTTACTTGGTGACAACCCGTTGTGGGATGTGTCCCACGATGGGATGTCGAAGAAATTCAGCTTTGCACAACACATGAAACTGAACAGGACTGCCATATTATGATATACAGACAGTGTCAGAACAACCGGAGAGACTAGAATCGGAGTAGGTGCTTAGAAACATTTCCCAGCATACTTCGTTTTTCGATGCGTCCAGTTCAATTTTGCGCTGAGCTCCTACACAATCAACTCCAAAATGGTTTGGGAATGCTTGTCTCAGCTAAACGAGTCAGACAACACACAGAAATAGATACAAATGAGAAAGCTGACAAACTCGCAAAAAAGGGTGTGTGGGTTGGGACCTGAACCTTTTTGCAGGATCAGTCGCAGCACAATACTAGAGAATTGAAAAAAAATAGCTGATCAAAGGAAAAAATCAAGCACTGGTTTGATCAACCTACAACCAGGATATATTCAATGAACCGATCACCATCAGCAAAGACAAACTTCGCTCACTGACAGGAATCTTATCAGGTGTAGAACTGCGCCGAATCGACAGCAAGCCGCCTCGATACTTTCAGCACACTCCGCTTCTCCCCTTCGCTTAAAGTGAATAAGTGCTTTAGGGAAAGGAGAACAGTGGGGTGTGGTAAAAATGTCGAGGCGACCCGTTCTCGATTTGGCGCAGTTCTATACCAGATCATTTTCGGCTCCGAGCTATGAGATCAATTGGGCTAGCAGTGACAGTATAGAATGTCGTTTCTGCGAGGAAGGGGATGAAACCTTCATTCACATCCTCTCCGAGTGCCTAATTCAAGAACTATGGACCTACGATCTTGCGAAATAGAAGAGGGAGACTGACCTAACATCAAGCCATCCCACATTCTAAACTTTCTAAAGCGGATAGCTTTAGCAAGTCATCAGTTATGAAGCCGAGAAATCCTCAGCGACACAGCAAGAATCGAGGGGCACAATAGATTTTCGAGGTAGGAGTATAGTTATCACCCTGCAACGCATACATCCATACATTGCTTCAGAGGACGAGAACCTCATGAGGCACAGACTTCAATACGCTCTGGATGCCATCCTAGTATGTCAGATTTTCTAAAAGATCACCACCCCTGACAATATCATGATGGGAAACTTCAGACTTGACAATTATCTTGTAAAGCTTCTGAACTCATGCCTCATACTACGTGAAGAAGCAATAATCACATTCAATCATGCCTAGGTTTATTATTTACCCGCTCCTCTGTGAAAAAGGTCTTCCCTAACTAGGAATCAAGCTTATTATGTGTTATCTCCGTACTACCATCCAACTCGACTGCGTCGTAGAACAGGTTGTACTACAATGCAACACACGTTGCAATTATCGTTTAAACTGTCGAACCAACTACGGTTATACAACCGATCGCATCGTCTGTAGACCCCTTACAGGTAAAGGTTTGTAAAAAATCAACAGCTCGGAGAAGACCTGAACATTCTCTTTATCACACAGTCCGCTGTACAGACACTCATGACACACCTACAAACGCATTTTCTGTTTTAAAAACCTCAACATATCCCCAGCTTGAAGACCTGATGAATACATGTGCAAAAAGGTTTAGGGGAGAATCATCCAGCTTAGAGGAAGAGAAGGAGGATTCTCGAGAGAGTCATTTACTATGTTGATCACATTGTTTGTTGTCGATGCTTCAAACCATCATATAATCGCTGAATTTGTACTCTCAAGTCTGATTGTAATGTCTTGCCTTGTGTGTACACTGGTGTACACTAGCGACACGTTCTAATTGTACGATCTAAAGCATAAAATAAAGCTTATATGCGTAGGGTGGATAGTAGACGATCTCGCTGCGTTCAATACTTCAAAGAAGTATTCAAATATTTTTTTTAGTCACCATGTATCACAGGGACAGATCAGCAAAATATTCAAACATCGCAAAAATATGCCAGTTTTGTACTAACAAGTACAAGCTTATAACAATTAAAGCTCTCACTCTATTAGTCATTTTTACGAAATATTTTTGTCTACAATTTATTAAAAGTGACATTTCATTTTGACGTTTATACAACAACTTTGACAGTTCCTTATTTGACATTCAATTCCTTTTTATGGTCTCAATTCTGATTGTTTGCGCGATAAAACCACCGTCAGATCCTTTGGAATTATTTCGGTATTTCCGTTTATCGCTTTAAAATGTTAAACTACCACAGGATACAGAAAATTACGAACAAATCGACACGTTACACGATTAGGGAAACGTCGTGGACGCATAATTACGTATTAATTTCATTATATTATTATTAATGAGAAATGAAGGCGCCGTTACATTTCACAGCGGAAACGATAATCAAAACAATAGATAAAAAAAACACGTGGAAGCGTTCCAAAGAAAGCAAAAACAGTGTCGTCCAATCGAAAACTGTGACATCGTTTCAATTTCTGTTCTGATTCTCGCAATGATAAATAACGATCATTGTATTGAAAAATTCGGCTAATTATCTCGAAAATAACGTGACGAACTCACATTTTCAATTGAGCTGCAAATTCAATTGAGGTGCTGTTTGTAATTTTCATAAACCGATATGGGGATACACACGCGAATGTCATCACATCACGGTAAAAAGAGATAGACGATATTAAACATCAGTTTTTGTGTGTGTTATATCTGCTATTATCTCAGTGTATATTTTATGTGCTACTTTGCATTTGATCGCATGACAGACACACGTGATATCACTATAAATAAACTTTCCATTCATTTATCGTCGAACGATATCGCACCGATAACGCATGTATATAACAAAAAAGCATGTTATATGTGCCCATATGTGAAATATTCGCGCATATGCAAATCTAAAATCGCGTTTAGAAACCGTCTAAAAATAGGGCGATAATACAAGAGTTTGATACGTGATCAAGTCGGCGGTGCATTTCTGTCACTTTTCTAATACGAAATGAATAAAAATCAAAGATTATTTACCGATAGGTATGTTATCTTTTAAAAAAATCCGGGTATTAGGAACGATATCATCGTCAGACGATGACAACGTTGTAAATTCTATGTTATTATTTGTTTGATATTTCACACGGTTCCCGATTTCGCTAAAAAGGACGTCATTCGCGATTTACGATACGATTTTTCGTTTTTCGTTATCTGTCCTCACTCGAAACCTCTTCATAATAAACATGTATCTATGCATATATATAAATATTCTAATGCGATGCGAGACACACTTATACTTTTCTATAAATAGACGGGGAAAAAAAATCCAAAGATGAGTTTTGAATGACTTTTTTTATTGTTATGGTACTGTGAGATATGACATGCTTACCTCTCGTATTTGACGTGTTGCATTGTCGAATTCTCTTCCCAAAATGCGTGGTTCATCTTATCGGTTTTAAGAAGGTCACCACTACTATTACTACCGAACAATACAATGACAGTATCACGTTCCAAAAAAACGCTGTGCATCTGCTAAAAGAACGCGTTTTACGCTATTGCGGCCGTCGTTTATTATTTTGTCACGCACGCACACTAGCTATATATGACCGTGAAAGCCCGCAGAATTATTCGCTGATCGGCGAATATTCTCAAATAAAAAAAAAAAAGAAAACAACCGACGCGTACGATTTGACAAAATTTATCGGATATATAATTTATATTTATATCAGGTTATATCGTAGCGAAAAAACGGATGCGTTCAACCGATTCATCCGCTGAAATGCGCTTTTTGACGTTCTATTTTCCTTTTTTTCCCTCAAGTATAATAATAGACGAATAGCAGGTGTTTTCTGTCTTGTTGTTCTCGGCCGATAGGACGCGTGAACGTGTCAAATCGTGCACGTCCTTCTGTGCCCGACTTTTGCGATTGTCTGTGTTTGCGTTCGCTATCGGACAGTCGGTTATGGTTGTTGGGCACGCACAAGCGCACGGGTGCCGATCCGACACGTGAGGCGATCGAGGTGAACGCGCGCGAATCTATAATTATTAATAATTACCCATATATACCTGCGAACGTTATGGACCCTGTACGGATAAAAGCAAGGTGTTGAATATCTTTAGATTGTAGAGTTTTCGCCGTTGTACTACGTAATAAAGGTTGTTGCGGAGAGTGAGAGATGTTTCGTGCGCCTGGTGCGAGCGAGAGAACGCCAGTACGATCGCAACTTGCGGAATGGGACCCATACTCTCAGATTATCCGCAGAGTTGAAATTCTGATGTCACGTTCACGGTAACGTGGAGCATCACGTGACTGTGTATAACGCTGCCGTTCTCCTTATCTAATATGTGTGTGTATTTACACATAAATAGTCTTATAATCGTGTTTTCTGTTGATATAACTTCTTATGTATCCAGGGACGGCTTCACTTTCGTTTCTTTAGATTAGTTCTATTTTATTGGCATAATTGTACTTATGTATTTTGAAACCATGTTCGGTTATAAATATCTTCGACGCAATTTTATTTGCTATTTTTAAATGACAATTAACATGTTTTAATCGTGAGCATGTAACTAACATGTGGATATAGATAGAGGTAGACTTAAAGCAAAAGGTATCCGTCTAGTTTGAGTAGCGAGTCTACTAACAAGAAAACTGTCGGTGACATACATTTCTTGTAGATACTCAAATGTGCATTTTAAATAAGAGGCTTTCTTCTCGCGGAATTGGGACGGATACTATTTTCTCGAAGTGTACAAAACATCAAAAAAGACACATTTAGCGGCACCTTTGATGTTTCGAGGCTTGTCTCTGATAACCTTGCGGCTGTTATGGGTTGATGCGGTAATAAATTTTATTTGGGACGTCTGTTAAAGAATCTACGATATAATTACGAAACGGTAACCAACATTCTTGCATTTTAACTAACGCTTGTGGAATCCCCCGAACTGGAGCCAAGCACTGCTCCTGTTTTGAGCCACATGCAATACAGCAGTTGACAATTAATAAATGTCATTTATTACATCACAGTAGTAACTAATCGTAGTAACCATATAAGTAGCAGCTACCAAGCTGTTGACGGAGGTACTGACATTATAGTTGTAATTTAGAGAAAATAACTCATTAAACAGCCTCGAAAGTGTCTACCTCCCGGGCTATGACCATGCAGTGTCACTTTCTGAAACCGTGCTATGCTGTTTATTGGATAAGCTTCCAGTCTCGTCAATGCTGTCCTCTACTCGAGTCTTCAGCAGTTTTTCTAGCAATAGAATTCGGAAAAAAATAATTTGTTTCTTGCTCGTAGATTTTCGATTTTATTGGTACGTATCAAGTGACAGTGCTAGTACGTCTACGTCGTACGAACTAAACTGAACCTTTTATTGCAAGACTTTATAATAGAGCTGGGCGATACCGACATTTTTGGTATCGATACTTACCAATGTATCGATTCCAAGTACTGGAATCGGTTAAGTATCGGCAAGTATCGATGCTTGGGAACCGATACCTTGAATCGATACCTCAAATTGATTCCTTGAATCGATACCTCGAATTGATTCCTTGAATCGACATCTTGGTATCAATATCTAGGACTGATTTGTAGGTATAAATTTTTCAGGTTAATTTCAATAATTATTCGATATACAGTATTCGATATACTGGACGATGTATCGATACTTCGCCAAGCGCTACTTTATAATAAAATTAAACAACTTATTATACAGGGTGTAACAATAGTGCGATATTCTTCCATATCTCCATTTTTATGCAAAATACAGCAAATATTTAAATACAAAAGTTGTTTAGTTTTATTAAATTTATAACGTAAAATTATTCTACGATATACAGGGTGTTTAATTTGCCCGTAACGATCAGTATCTTTACATTTTTAAATGGAACACCCTATATATGATCACATTTTTGAATTGCCTGAGAAATTTTAAGGCAACTTTACACAGGATCATATTCAATTATTTTTATTAGTTTACAAGATATTAACATTTCTTTGAAAATTTTGACATTTTGCTATTTTCAGAAAAATGCCATTATTTCGGTAACGGAAGAATGTAACATTATGAAACTTAACATAACGTTAGAAGCATCTCCTATGATGACAATAAACAGATGTAGACTTAAATACATTATACAGAGTGTTCTAGATATCAGTGTCTTTTTGAAACAATTGAAATGCGAAAATCTTCATGTTTTCTAAATTGAAACACTATATTTTTATGGGTTAGTTGAAAGCGAAATTTAATTATCTATTAGTTTGAATAAAGCATGTATGTAGTTAAAATTAATGGTTTTAGAGATATTTCAAATTATTTCTCATTTCTATGTGTTGTTATATAGGTGTGCTCGTTAAAAGAAAGTTTCTCTCTCGTGTTGTTGGGGCTGTTCGGTAAACTTGTTCTTTTATGTATCCCCAAAGAAAAAAATCACATTTGGTCAGATCGGGTGACTTTGGTGGCCAATGCACTGGCCCTCCTCTGCCAATCCATCTATCATGAAGTGCTTTAGTTAAATGATTTCGGACATTCCTAGAGAAATGGCACTGTGCTCCATCTTGCTGCAACCACAAATTTCGTATCATATTAAGAGTAAGGGTGTCTAGGAGATCTTCTAATTCATTCTTTAGGAACGCTAGATAATTTTCCCTGCTTGCCTATTATTCCTTTCCATACATTCAAAGACCAACGATGTTGGTAATCCACGGTTATAAAATGAAGATTTTCGCGGTCAGAATATAAAAAATTGTGTCTATTAACGTAACCGCTTTTATGGAAAGTTGCTTCGACCGTGAATAAAATAAAATTATGAAAACCTGGTTCTTTCCGTTCTTTATTTCACATCCACCGGTAAAAGTTGAGACGATTTCAAAATCATTCCCAGACAATTCCTGTAAATAATGTATGGTAGCTATGAAATTTGTGTTGACGTAAAATTCGTCGACATACATACAAATATGGCTTATTCTTAATTGTGATAAATTGATTGATTGATGAATTTTTCTTGTACTAGTATGGGGATCTTCGACTGATATAGCAAGCACCGCAAATTGATTATTTTCATTTGTAACTGGTTTGGCTCGTTTATATTCTACATGTCCAGTTGCTCCAAATCGATCCCAAAGTCTTTCAAAGACTAAAGGTTCTGGATGTCACTTTATATCAATTACGTTAACATACCTCCATTTAAATGTAAGTGCAAATTTAAAACGCACGTAGATTTACAAAAATGTCAGCACAGCAGACAAATAGTTAAAGAGAGTTTAAAATTTTTATTTAATCTTTGATCTCTAAACTTTCTTTTAAAGAACACGGCTACATAGCAACATACAGAAATGAGAAATGCTTTATTCAAACTAATAGATAATTAAATTTCGCTTTCAACTAACGCATACAAATATAGTGTACCAGTTTGAAAAAAATAAGATTTTCGCATTTCAATTGTTTCAAAAAGACACTGATTTCTAGAACACTCTGTATAACGTATTTATGTTCAGTTTCATAATGTTACATTTTTCCGTTACCGAAATAATGGCATTTTTCTGAAGAAAACAAAATGTCAAAATTTTCAAACAAATGTTAATATCTTAGGTTTGTTCCAACAAAATATTGGCAACTAGTCGGCGATAAGTGTATGTATCGCTCTACTGCGCATGCTTGGTTGCAGACAAGTTTCGGATTAGGCGATTCAAAAGTACTTGTTGGAACGGTTGGAACATCCACCTAGTCTGTGATGACAAGGCGCATGCGTTGCAATTGTACTACGTCGATTTGAGAAAAATCTTCAAATCGTTCTGATAGCCGGAAAACTGTCGGCAAATCACAGAAAATTTGTTGGAACGTCTGACCTGCCGTACGTGATCTTTAGTTCGAAGTTGTTGGAACGCACTTCTTATATTACGCATGTGCTATTCGATCACCGACCTGTTTCCAACGTTGTAGGAACAAACCTCTTGTAAACTAATAAAATGGTTACGGGCAAACTAAACATCCTGTATATCGTAGAATAATTTTACGTTATAAATTTCGTAAAAGTAAACAACTTTTGTATTCAAATATTTGATGTATTTTGCATAAAAATGGAGATATGGAAGAATATCGCACTATTATTGTTACACCCTGTATAAACAGCTGCACGTTGTGAACTTTATGTATTTGACGTTTAAACATGACGTCTATTTCTGTTGTAATATGACGTGTGTTTGACATTCGAACATAATATTATTAAGCTGTAAAGATGGCGCTGCCATTAATCACTTAAATCGCGTTTAGTTTTAAAATTTTCAAAGCAGGTCACCGTTGTAATGTTAATTTATGTATCTCAAAGTGGATAAATTGTTAAAAACTGGATTTTGCAAAAGACCTGCAGATAGATAGCAGTTTTTAATTTTGCAAGCTCAGCAGAAAGCAGCGACTATAATCCTGTTTCAAGGAGTCTAAAGGAATCAATCGGGAATGAATAGTTTTAAAAGTGTTAATAATAGAATCTGTACCGTTTATAAGACCACTTAAATTGTTATATGTAGTCATATAATAATATTGAAATAATATTTTCGATGATTTATTAAATATTGATATTACAAGATACGAAACTGCATTGTTACTTTCAACGTTATTACCTAAATTTACATTCCCGGAAATCATATCGAAATCCTTCGATAAATCATATAAATAACACGAGGAAAATTAATATTACAAAACAAAGAAAACTACTTAGATCGCTAATAATAAACAATAAAACAAGAAAGTGATTGTTGCCTCGTAACTTTTAACGCGGCGTTCAATTTTTTTCACTTTCAAAGTGTTCCGCGCCTGAATCACGTTCTACGGATCACGTGACCCTCACGTACACAACCTGCATATCTGCCGTATTCTTCGAAACTATCGTAATAATTTAGTTATATAAGATCGCAATCACGCCGTAGTTGTATAATACACATAATCCTTGGCGAGTTATGCGCGGAATAATGAGCATGGAGGTGTGGAAAAATCAAACAACTTTTCCTCGTTATTTCCTGGCTATCACTTTTTTATTGTTTTCTATCCATTCGTTAGGTCGTATTTGTTGAGGACAGTCGTAATGATGGATTTACATGAATTTTATTGTTGTCCTCATTTATTTTTCCTTATAATATAGCGTCATACAAGATAAAATATTTTTAAAATTTAAATTAAGGCGGTTAATTTTTTTTGTAAAGTTATGTAAAGTACCTGTGTGATTTTAAAATTGGTGTTTTTTTCTTTTAAATGGGAAACCCTGATGTGACATTATCGTCAACAACAGCATTAAAGTTTAAAACCTGCGTGCATGTTGATATTTAATTAGCGGAATTTCTATTTTAAATTAAAATTTTGAAATAATATTTTCAAATATGTGGGTTAAAGGAACCAGTTATGCATGTATAAACCAATGAATCATCAAGACAGTTTCCATACTTTTTCAAATTTGCCTCTGCGATGTGGGCTCCATCCTCTCTATTATTCAAAATCCAATTTTTAAGAGTTCGTGGTTCTTTTAAGTTTATTTTATATTATTACAAAGTTTTTGCCAGCGATATTTTATTCAAATTTTGATTTAGAAGTCGTGCAGCCACCTTGCACGATCGGTACCGAAAATCTTGACGCTAGAGCAAACCCCATTCTACAGGTCACTTCAGCGACGAATTTGGCCACCATTAAGCGAAATCTTGTACACTTCCTAGCAAGATTCGTTACTATGGATAAAACCTGGCTTCACCATTGTGATTCTAAATCAAAAAGGCACAGCATGGAATGAAGGCATAAAGGTTGGCCACCCTCTCGAAAGTTTTGTGCAACAGCATCTGTAGGGGAAGACCTTGGCCACAGTTTTTTGGGATGTCAAAGGAATTATCCTTACAGACTTTTTACCACGCGATCGGACTATAACTGGGCAATATTATGCTGCTTTAATTTCAAAACTGCGCGATTCCATCAAAGGTAAAAGAAGGGGAAAACTCCATGGTGTGTTATTGTTTTATCAGGACAATGCTCTTGCCCACAGGAGCTGTGTTTCAATTGCCGCAATTTATAATGCAGGCTTCGACATTTTCCAACAGCCATCCTATTCTGTGACTTCCCTCTATTCTTTAAATTCAAAAAACACCTTCGTGGTATTCACTTTCCTGGACGATGAGATAATGATGATAGTGGTGAACGAGTGGTTTGCAGCCAAAGACAAAACATGAATTAAAAAATATAATATAATGTATAGGATATTCCAAAAAAAGTACGCTATGGTACAGACAAAACTGAACATACTGTATGTAACAATACATTTTTCAAACAGGAGTTTAGGAGAATATTTTGCGATAAAAATGATTAGGTAAGCCGCAATCAACATCATATCCGAGAAAATGCCAGACGCTCTACCTATAATTAAGTACATATTTTGCGAGAATTTATCAGCATTATTGTGTGACTTTCATAGAATCTAATTATTGATTGTTGGTATTGTACTAATTTGTACTTTGTCACGGGACGTTAAATTGCGTATTAAATAAACATTAAAAAAATGTGGAGGTAATTTATGCTCAAATATGACTATTAACTATTATCAGACATTTGTAATAATAAACGAACCTATTTTTCTATTTGAAAAATGTATATAGCATTTTAAAAATCGCTTATCTATAAAGGTAAATTTCAATGTAACTACAAAGTCTAATGATGATCCATCATTTTCACTATAAAAAAAAGTTTTCTGGTAAATACATAAATAAAAAAATAAAAGTTTCCGCTTTAGTAAATTCAACATTTTATAGGTATACCGTTAATATTTCAAAAGTGACTAGCAATTTATAATGTTGATTCATTCGTTGTTAGAAATTCATATACAGGGTCGCTGATATGTATGGCAACGGTCGATTATTGGGTAAAATATACGAGATAAAAAAATGTAACTTTGACGTGCTATGACTTTACCACCAACCTTAAAATTATTATTAACTAATAAGCATTTAAAAACCCTAAAACTTTTGTATTTAACTATTTCCGGTACCTCGTATATTTTATCCAAATATTGTTAATAACATTTTACAGCACCATCTATACGCACATAGCTGAAGTACTGCAATAGTAGAATACTTCTTATCTTGATATACGTAAGCTCCTATATTATTGAACAGTTATTGTACAATTGTTTCTTTTTCGTTTTATTATAACAACAAATAATAATAAAACTATTTAAAACAAAGACGAATGTTAAAATAAACTTTATATCAATTCTACAATCGGCGCCTACTTGAATATCTTGCTCCATCTATTGCATAAATTCATAATATTAGTTTATTACAGAAAACTGTATAATACATTTTCGCAGAAATCTAGAAATGTAAGTCAATAAAAACGTTAGGTTTTTGAACATATAATTTGAATTAATTCTATTCTGCTGTAAATTTTTTTCTTTATCGTTTACAAGCAGAAGAAATAAAAACCTATTATCAAATAGTTCATGTGAAATAATGACTTGCAGTGTAATCGAGAATGATAAGAAGTTGAAATTATTTTTCAAGGATCGCACAATTCAAAATACTTAGTTCTAAATTTTTAAATGTAAAATAGAGCTGATTTTTCTGTATATACCTATTACAAAATAAAAATAAATAAATAAATAAATAAGCAGTGATAATGATAACAAAGCTACTGTTAAAAGTCGCAGGTAGATGTCACACAAACTTTTTTCCTCAGTTAAAATTACCTGTCAAATTATCGGAAATGTCAACAAACAATTTATTATGACACGTACGAATTTAATAACCAATATCTGTGATAACTTTAATGATAAGAATATAAAAATGCCAACGCAAAAGTATTGAGGAAACAGTATTGAAAACACGTTTAAAAACTCAGATTTTTACGAACGCTTTTCAGATGATGGGTTAGAATTAGTTTGAATTATACCTGCTAGTATGTTTAAATTGGAATCGTACATAACTCCAATTATTTTAAGCTATGTCGATAAATATATTAAAAATTTTAGAGCTGAAGATTCTCAGGTAATAAATTTATTTTTCGACTTTACTTTTAATAACGAGGATATTCTAGCTTTCATTATGGGGAGGTGCTGCCTCTTTTCATAACTTAGATTTACGATTGGAAGTGCTCGAACAGGAGTTGCAATTACCTTTTAGTTTTGTTTCGGGACATATACACGAATTACTAATACATGTGCCATGGACAAAATTAACATCGGAACCTATTACGATTACAATAAATACTATCGGTAATGTAATTTTTATCATTACAAAAGCAATTTTTAATATTTTCTTTTTATTTTAATATAATAGAATGTATACTAAAACTACGAAGTCCCGATTCTGTGAGAACTACTGATACTGTGCAACCGTCAAAGAAAATCGTACACAAAAAGTAATTTTAAAAGTGATGTAATATTTCAGGTAATAATGCCGAATTCCTGTTTTAGAAATGATGAAGAAGCACCTCCAAGTTATGTACAGTCCTTAATTAATAAAATCGTGAGCAATATTAGGATATATTTAAAAAATTTGATATTAAAGTATGTGGAGGAAGATATAGTTTTATCGATGAATGTGAAATTGTTGACATTTGAGTCGTGTAATGAGAAATGGCAGCCGGCATATACAGGTATGATACGACATGCATTTATCGATTTTGTAGAATACGATGGCGCCCATTATTATATTTAAAATTTGCCCCAATTATAGATCTCAGAGATTAAACTTAATATCATCTGTTCTATATACTAACTTATAGATAATTTCCCAGGATTGGTCACTATGCGGAAACTAATAACGATTAATGATTTAACGATCTGTTTGGATAAGCGGAATTCTTCAGGGAAAATAGACATCTATCAAGAACCAATGCTGTATCGGTGTTCCTTTGTTATGCATCTACTACGGAATTATTTCCCGACTGCTTCGAGAAAAGCTTCGACAACAAGATTAGATGTCCATTGCACAAAGTGAGTATCGCTGTGAAACGATTGGAATAGTTGTATAAAATTTACAGAATTAATGTTTAAATTTTAGCATGGAATTTAGTACAACGGAACAACAAATACCAATGGTTATGCGATTATTATTGCTGTTAAACACGTTAGGTAACAGTGAATTTAAAAAAGAGAGTGAAGTTGCCATTCCCGAAGAAGTTTTAGAAGAAACCGGTACTATTTAATTTTGCATTTTTATTTAATTAATTTATATTCCTCTCATCTCTAGAGCATTCAGATAGTGGTACATCATGGGCTGGATGGGCTTGGTCTTTTATACCGTCTATATTACCATCATCAGAAGAAACAGATGAAGATGAATCGGTCATTCCATCCGGACATGCCTTGCATATCGGTGTCTACGTCGATAATGCTTCATTAGCTTTTAAAGTAGCGGATTATCTAAATTAAATATCTTCATCTGTTAAGTAATGAGTATACAATTTCAGGTTTCGGAAGCTACCAATGAACGAGGATATTACGCGCAGAAAAAATTCAAATATTGGCCCCTTTTGAGTTTGCGATTTCAAGGGATATTCACAGAGTGCGTAATGCTTGGGCTTAAGTGGAAAAATGTACGAGCCGGTATAAGTCAGATCATTTTAGTGCCAATGGGACATTGTACTTGCGGTTATTCAGATGTTCCTGAGAATTCATCTGCTTTAGCTTATTTTACAGCTGGTATGTTTATTTTGGATTGATGCAACGCCATTGACGATAATTACCACAATTTGTAGGTTCTATTACGACATCACATAAAGCGGATTCTCTATTCGACGCGGAAGCTATTGAGAACCAAGGTAAGAGAAGAAAATATAATGTATCGTGGGACAATCATATGAATCGTTATACCGAATCTACACTTCTGGATAAATCCGCCGCTATAGCGGTTGATTTAGTAACGGAATTGACTCTACCTGAGGATATGACAAGTGAACAATTATCAGATATGGGAAGCGATTACGAATACAGGTAATAATACAAGATGTAATATTAATACGAGATCTGAATTATTACGTATAACAGAATAAACTCTATACAGGGTTGCCCACTTGGCCTTCTTTCTTAAATAGAACACCCTATATATTTTATATATTTATATTTTTGTATATATGTTGTTTACGCATTTCAACTATAATTTTCATGGCAATCTATGATTTGAAAGAACGGCAAACTTTCTGAGTAACATGATATTAATGGTAATTATCTCAGAAACTATTGCCTTTGGGTATAGGACATGTTTAACAAAAAACATAGTAAACCTGTAAACGAGTTCATGCGTGATAAAATATACAGGGTGTTCCATTAAAAAAAATTTCCAATATTTCTGCGGTTGTCAAAGAAATATCAATAAAATCCCTCTACAATAAATTTCGTTAAAACTCAACCTACAAAAAATTAAAATACATTCTAGTTTATAATCTCGACTTTGGTCACTCTCCAGCCAACAATTCGGTGGAAATTAAATGAAGAAAAACACGGTTTTTCTCCTAAAGGGGTAAACTTATGCGGATTAATGTCTTAACAATCTTTGCTTAAAATTCGATGTACATATCAAAAATATATGGGGTGTTCCATTAAAAGAAAACTAAGTACGGTCCTGTATAGATGAAACCGAGGTTCTTAGGGAACTCAAAATATTTTTAAATTGTAAACGAGAAACGTCCGAATAAAATATGTACCTACATAACATTTTCTGATTAAATCAATATTAAACGTACTATTTAAGTGCCATTTAAGCCCAAGTGGGCAACCCTGAATAAGTAAAGCAAATTACTAAGGTAAATGCGTTCTAAAGCTAGGAGAATCTGGAATTGACTCAAAGATAACAATAATCAATGAGCACAACAAAGTTAATGCACAGGATTGCCTGGAAAACTGAGAGCACAAAATATTGAAACGTATCTTTTCTGCTTTGTGAATTCTCCAACGACTAGTCGTTTTTGCTTAGATCGCAACAAAAAAGAAAAATGAGCGATAGGAACAACCTCCTAGTTACAGATCTGCATGAAAGGCTCGGTAATCAACGGAACAAAAATTGTCAGAGTAATTAGTTCTCGCATCCTGTGGTCATGCTCATTCCATTCTTGCCATGCCCATTGCACTACCGACAACGACCGCTCGAGACGATGCGCTATTGTACCTGCTATGTGCATACTCACAACCATTCCTCGCTCAAACTCACTCGGGTAACGTGAACGGCCTTCCATTATGCACAAAGTACGACTACGTGGTGCCCCTTCGCACTACAGTATGAACGGCCGGTTTCTCCCACACCCTTCAGTTTTCAGGTCAACGGAATGTTGCAGCTGTCGCAGCCGCTCAATAAAAAATGCAGTTATAGAAAAATTCGTTGGATGTATCTTTACGCATTTAGATTATAGAAGGTGTGCTCGTCATTTTTTTCCAACAGTGTAATTTCATTCCTAAAATTTGGAAAACGACATACAGAGAGTAGTAATTGCAGAATAACATTTATACGATCTTAATAATTCTTATTTCGTATTAAACCACCATTTATTTCCTGTATACTAAGTTTATTGTTGGTTTTCAGCAACGTATCCCTCAAAACTTTACTGCGAATCGTAGTAGGCCCTTTAAAATTTCGAATTTGCGCTGGATTAGTACACAGATTAAATTGTATCTTAACGGTGGCGTCATCTTACGAGTATCTTCCGTATTTTACACCGAAACCGAATTTAACGAAACAAGAACTGTTACCCCCATCCGCAGACGATTTCGACGCATTAAACGAGAATATATCGATGAATGTAATGCAATTTACCGTACTCGCACCGATAATTGAATTCCACCTTTTCGACCACCCTCATTTTCAATCGACGAAAGAGCACCTCTTTCGCAAGAGAAAAGTAAGCCCATCAAATTAATTTTTAACTTTGTGTTTGCATCATTATTAACGATTATTTTTAAGAAGTTATCGACAGTTATACCGCCAGCACAATCCTACTCGTACATGCCGAAATTCACCCTGGAAATTCAGTGTATCGATGCTAGGATATCGAGACCCATATATACGAAAAGATTAGTTCATACAGTTTGTCAATTACCTGATCCACCGCAGCATATGTTCGACGCTTGTTATGCGCAGATATCGGTTAAATTAATCGGATTTTGTTCGCGATTAGTGCTGGGAAATGGGAAACAAACGACGATTATAGTTCCGTTTAATGCTACTTTCGATACTAGATCGATAATTGATCCAGAATATTGGACAAACGCAGAAATTATACATAGTGAAATCGATATACAATCAGGTTGGTGTTTTCTCGAATGCATATCGATATTGTGAACTAAACAATTCTTATTTACAGATAGCATCACGATTACAGCAACGAAACCTAAAGCTTTACTAATAAACCTGATATTATCGAAGTTAATTAAAATGAAATGCGAAGATGTGATCTATTACATTTCAAACAGTTCAATACTAATCGATGCAATGAAAGATAGTAAGACTAATATTTTATTTAATTAATTCCATTCTTATTTATTTAATTCTTTTCATATTAGATCAAACATGTTTGGAGGTATTAATCGAAGATATTAAATTGAGAAAAATCACCACAAATTCAACATTTTCCATGAACGCATCTTTAGGGTCTATAAAAGCTTTCATCTTCGATCCAACTCAAATTGCGACCTCGAATACAATGAAAATTTACGGGAAATCGCACTCTTTACACTGCTGTTCAAAAGCGCATAGATTAAACGAACTGTTAACTTACGGAACAGCCAAAGATATGCAACAGGTTCTTTTCATCTCGGGACCTGAGTATCACGATGATCCCCATAACAAAAGAGCGAAAGAAGCGTTAGGACCTTTGTTGAAAATGATATTGCAGCTTCCTTTAGACCCATCAAATCAACATCATCCCTCGATTGCAATGTTTAATTTACAAGAAATTAGAGTTTGTTTGGATCCGATTTTATTTAGGTGGTTCCTATACATGCCGACGATGCATCAGCCTAAAACTGATTTTGTTTACGGTAAAATTAATGTAATTGATTAGGTTTTAAGTATTAAGATGTTCTTTTTTGATTCAGAACCTTTACTTAAGAAGTCTAAGCCAGTTTCGGAGAGTAGTAGTGCTGTTGATACACCGAGAAAGGTTGGGACGCCGCGTGAATCAATCCATAGCAGTTCCGATCGGGAACCCATATATGCAGCGCCCAAAATGACGAAACAAGTGAAAGATGAAGAGGTAGCTGATGTAAGTATTGTCACAAAAAAAAACACAAAATGTACCTATTTAAATAAACTTAATTAATTTAAAATTACGTTTCGTACGTGTAATACTTCTAATATAATAATATTGTTACCAATCATCCTGTATATATAAATTCTTGATGCTTTATCTGTAAATTTAATTATACGATATATTACAACCGTACTTCATAATGACAATATGTTTTGATGCAACGACATATAGCTTAGTGCGAGTTGTACCTCTACAGCTCTTATGCTCGTCACATTCTCTCTCTTTATTTGACACTCAGGCGCTGTTTGAGTGGGTGCTCTAATGGCATAGTTCCGCTGACACCACATACCCCTCTGGGGGTCTATCAAACAATGAGAGAGGTTGACGTTTATGAAGGGTCAGTCTCAATCTAATTTATATCTCCTTTAAATTGATTAATGACCCAAGAATGCTAAAAAAACATTCATATTGAAATCGTGATTATTGTTGATGGTTTGATAGGTGATATTCTATAGAAGATTTAATTAGTATAAGATGTGTTACCTTCTCGTATCGCGATTAATTCGCGGTAGGGGTCCACAAGATTGAGATATGACCTGAGTTAGTGTGAAAAATTGGCCCGGCTTGAAAACTCCTTGTGGGCGGCGTTCTCTTCTGCCTTCTTGGGCGGTATTATTACACACGAAATGCATTAGGGAATGCAGCTTGTCGGTTGACAGTGTGCCAGAGAGCACGCTGTCAACAGATAAGCTCAGAATGTTGTTGCGTCCAGCTGTGGCTTCTCAACATCGTTTCCAGTTCCAGTGAGTTTATTTCCTCCAGGTATGTACAATGTTCAGGCATATACCTTAGGCCGACTGCTGTGGCGAAGGACTCGTCGATTTCCTCTGGATTGCTATTTATTGACCAGTTGTAGTTAGGGTGGCAATTAGGGTTATAGACACGTTGAACTCCTGTCCTAGTTTCATGGCGGTTGTGCCTTCCTGGGCGATATGTGACATACGTCTAACAACGGAGGGTTGCAATAGATCTCGTCAAGGGTGAGGGTGGGACTGGAGTTGAACAAGCCATGGACCGGATGTTCAATTCTGCAGGAATACCCATTCACAAGTAGAGGTAAGATACGCGGCAGTATCCCGTTAGGCGGCATAGATTGTCGATTTCCCTGAGCGATGACAAGTTTGGGGGTTCGGCGATGGATTCTTCCTCGTGGGCATCGTAGGAGTCCTCCTTATGGTGAAGAGCTTCCCGGTCAATCTCCCTGATTGTTTGCTAACACTTCAATGATAGTCGATGAGATGCACGAGGTCGGGCTTGCGACTGGATTGTGGCTAATCCTGATTAGTTAAAGATACAGGTTTTTTTATAGAGCAATTCTGTTTAGTCAGCGGAAAGGTCTGGTTACCAATTAGAACGTTTTCGACTTCTTATTGGGTGCGGTAGATGGGGCTTTGTATGGGGAAATATAGGGGTTGTGTCCGTGGATGAATTTTTTTGAGACTTGCAGAAGGTGTTGCGGTACCTACATGGTAACTTTGTGTCCACGAAATTTCATCTTGTTCTATCCACTCGTTCGTTTATGGTACGAATAATAATCACTTCACGCCTTGTTTAGAATTGGTTTATAGCTCCAGCTCATGTGGGGATGGTACCCTTCAATCTATAGCTATATCATTTTGTGTCGTTTCTATTGAAAATATCATCAATATTAAATTAAAGTTTCACCATCTTAATAATAGTGTAATAAACCCATATAACCAGCCCTGCATGGGCATTTTACATTTTTCAAATTACACACCAAGAGCTGTAGCGGTAGTCTTGACACCCACCGTCAAAACAAAAAAACAATCGATCTAGATATGGAATAAAGATATAAACAATTTATTTTACAGCCTCAAGAAATCATCTACAATTTCCTGAATAAATGGTTTACCGTTTGGAAAGGTTTACTTCTTTTGGTGACATATCCCAATGCACAATATATTTTCCAACAGAATCATTATCAACTGTAGGTTCTCAAGGTATTTCGCCACAAATTACGCATCAACATTTAGCAAATTTATATACTATTGTAGGGATACAACAAGCTATCGAAGTAGCAATGTCGAGTAAAGATTCTCCGGATATTTTAATAATAACACTACCTAACGCAAAGATTCGAAATGCAACTAATAAACAAGCGGTCACAAAACATTTCAAAAGTCTTCCGATTAAATTACCGCAATTATTTTGGTCACCAGGTATGTATAGCGGAACCGGCTAAGACTTAATACATGTTTATTATTTGAAGATAAATCAAATTTTCCTTGGAACATATCGATATCAGATCTAAGCTGCTACTCATGGCAGAGAGGTAGAAAATTAGATTTTCTGAAGCCGGTTTCTTTAAATGCCACCGTGGGTTTATCTACGAAATCAAAAATGGAAAATAGCAATGAATCTCTTAGAACTACCAGTTTAACAGAAATGGGTCCAAATACATCGAGTCAGTCATTTTTTTCCGCGACTAGTTGTTTCAAAGGATGTTTGACAACTTTAGGAATTTGTATACACATCGATACGACACCTACCAACATTATTTTATCCGAAATGCAGGTACGTAATATTTCATAGCTTTTAATTATATAGGGTAAAATATTATTTTTAAGGTTTCTTTATTGGCAAGCATTCTACATGCCTTCTACGAAGTAAGTAATAACCTAACTCCGGATACTGTCGATGATAGTCAAAAACCAAACGAACAATTACCTGTGATCAATGCTCAAAGCTCAGCATCTCCTACGATAATATTAAAGGAAAGCACTATCGATTCTATAAGCGAGCAAAGTCCGCATTTGGCTATAAACACCGATGAAATTGATAACGAAAATATTAAGCTTACAGCTTGGATACAGTGGACTGTAACGAAATTTAGTGTGGAGATGTTGTCGTATAAAATGGAAGATTTTATTTCTGATAATTTTTCATACGATAAACCTCCAAATCTTAAATTGGTGATTGAAGCTGAAGATTTAGTCAGTTCGCTGGATTTTCAAAGCGTTTATTTGAAGATTAAAAGTAAAATGGGTTCAGCTAGTATTCAACATTATTTCTGGTTAGTATATAATTCACATTAGATTTAATGTAATGTAATGTCACACCCAGACAGTTATTCAAAGTTTAATATTATGCCACTTTTTTAAATAATGTAAACGTGAATCGCGTCACATCTACAAATCGATTGCGTGGAAGTTGATGATATGACATGATTCACACTCAGGTGACGGACGTTCTTTCACTTTTACTGTGACAACTGGTTGTAAATATTCCCAACAAACTAGATATTTACGTCAAAATCGCATGCTCAAGCATCGACACAACCTCAAGCACGAACTATTGGGTCGATGCATAATTATTGCGGCTGTTTTTCAGGACTTTTTGTCTTTAAAAGTTTGCGTT